>VXBI01008944.1:300556-324861 GCA_013397375.1 Toxostoma redivivum
GCCCGCCCCCGCCCCCAGGCCCGCGCAGCCCCTCCCGCCCGGCGCGGCCCTCGCACGGAGGCGGGCCGGGCTCGTCGCGGCGGCGGTTGGAGCCGAGCTGGCACAGGTAGGGCCCGCGGGTGCCGCGGACGGACGGACGGCACGGCCAATCGGCAGCCGGGATCCAGGGGCGGCCCCATGGGGCCGGGGGGCGGCACCCGCCGGGCCGCGATCGCCCCTGCCCCAAGAGCGGGCCGGCCGTGCCCGCGCCGGGTCCCGGTGCCGCTCTGCGCGGGGAGGAGCGGCTCGGGCGGCGGCACGGCTGCCCAGCTTCTCGGGCTCCGGTGCGGCCGTAGGCAGCTTCGGCCCTCGGCACCCTGGGGCGGCTCTGGGCCTGCGGGACGGGATGTGCCTCCGCCCGCCAGCCTGGTTGCCCGAAGTCGGGATTGAAGGGCTTTCACGTTGCAGTGCAGCTGCTGTGAATGAAGCTTCGGCTTCAATAGCCTTGCATCGAAAGAAAGAACGTTTTCCTGTTGGGATGATCGTGGCTGCAAAGCAGCAGCTGTAGGGCTCAGTTACCATGAAGTGGAGAGTGTTTACATCTAGAGTGCATGTTGGTTTTTATTTAATGAAGTACAATCCAGTACTAATGCAGCATTAATCTCGATTACTTTTAGCATCCTATCACACTTGTCAACACTGCAAAAGAATTTATTATGCAGTAGCAAAGTAACATGAGGAAGACAGGATTAGAATTTAAATCAGACTTTGATAGATAGCAGACAGAGCTAGAGAAGATCAGCGATTTATAAACAAGCTTGATGTTATTTTTACTGTGGTAGTTAATACAGGCAAGCTATCAAAAGGTTTCAATTACGAGATAAAATTATGTTATTAGAAGTTTGAAAACACGCATTTGAGTGGCATACTGAATCTGAAGATTGAAAGTATATGTTCAAAATAATTTTAAAATACAGTTTTTGATGCCATTGCTTAAAAGGCTTTATAACAATGGGTTTGCTCATCTTTTATTATGATGGGCTCTGAAAGCATTCATCCTAGATTACTACAAAACTGAAAGTAATTACGTGATTGGGAAAATTATGTGTTCTAACAAATGGCATATAAGCTGCTGAATATACAAATAGCAGAGCTTGTGGATTTTCAGCAGCAGGTTCTAGACTGGATTAAATTCTGTCTCATTTTGTTTCTTCTGTGAAATTTATTCAGTTGATCCTTAAAATAACAAATATATTTTAATTTTTTTTTTTTTACCAAAAGGCTTTTTATACTATTTCTGCAGTGATATCCTCTGTATAAGTATGTGAGTACCTTATTGTCAAGGCTTTATGTTATGCTACTTGGTAAGAAAGCTTGGAAAGATATTTATTCTCTTATTTCTGAGCACTCAAAATTTCTTACTGTGTTATTACTGAAGTCCTTAAACTTTGTTTCAGTGTCAGTCACTGTACTACCCGATACATTTTTGTTTCTCCCTATGTTCTATAGTACTCCATTGACTCTAAATAAGGTTTTTTAATTAAATTTTGAAGGAAGTCTGAGGATTCCAAATGTTCTGAAGCCTAAGGTTTCTTAACTTGCATGGGATATAGATAATATATGATACTCTTTGAAGAAGCTTATTGATAATTTTGTAGCTCTTCAAGCATGGAAACTTTTTTTTAAAATCTTCTAATTTTTTTTAATGGGTTTTGTTTTCAGTATTTTTTCATTTGCCTCATGGAGGCTGGTTACCTGGTCAACATAACTTTGAGAAAACTCACTTTCTACCTATTCAGATCGGTCCTAAAATTTTACTTACGTGCTGAGTCTGTCCTACAAATGTTTACAAATAGCTGTTAACATCTAATTTGGATTTTATGTCCAGCAGGCTCGCAGATGGGTCAGGGACTCTGGAGAATTGCTAGAAACCAGCAATTGCAACAGCAAGGATACAGTGGACAAGGCTATCTTACCAGAGATCATAGTAGGAGGATACCTGCTAACAATGTTTCCAATACAAGCCATCGCAAACAAGCCCAAGGAGGCATTGATATTTACCACTTGCTGAAGACAAGAAAATCTAAAGAACAAGAAGGATTCATTAACCTGGAAATGTTGCCACCAGAGCTTAGTTTTACCATTTTGTCATACCTGAATGCAACTGATCTCTGTCTAGCATCATGTGTCTGGCAGGATCTTGCTAATGATGAGCTTCTCTGGCAAGGGTAAGCACAAAAAAAAGAAGTGTCACCTGGACATAGTAAAAAGTGTTAGATTTTAAATTTGTCTCAGCAAGTGCTTTTTGTATTTCTAACCTTAGCAAAGGTTTCCTAAGTTAAATGAGATTGATATAAAGGAAGCATGTAGTTTGAAAATGTGTTATTCTGAATTTCTATTTAGTATGGGGTATTACTGAAGAGTACTACATACACAAGTGTGCTTGGCACAAGTATTATTATACACCTGGTGTTTGAGATAACATGGGGTAAAAACAAGGACTTGTCTTCACCTTTTTATTAGCTCAAAGCACATCTCAGGTGTTTCTTTCATTACTCCTCTAAACTTCAAACAGTTGTCTAGTTTTAGCAAGCAAACTCATTCAGCCAAACTTCAGAAAGAAGAGTGAGAACTCATCTACTACACTTGTAGCAGCTTACTTGTATCTTCATTGGAAGGTGGTCATGGAGGGAGGAAAGAAAAGGTCGTTTTTTCTCAAGTGAAATTTCCTCAGCCTAACACTTGAAACACATTTATGTATAACACATGCAGAATTTGTATGTCTGAGAAATAAATAAAGGAGCATTCTTTCAGATAAAATAGTGTAACATCAAAATGTAATTCACATATTCTTTGGTATTTTATGTTTTACAGCACTAGGAAAGACTCATGAAATCATACTTATCTTTAGAGTAGATGGTTACAGGCAGAACTTGTAACTTCTTTCACAACATTTTCTTCTCCCTTAACAGACAGAACTGCTACTCTAGCAGTTAGGTTGTTGTTCAAGTTGTTTACTTTCCTTATATTATGCTCTACATCTCTTCCTCCCCTCACCTATTTCCTTGTACTGCTGCATTTGAATTAAGCAGCTTCTGTTCCTATCATGCTTTTGAACCTAGCAAAAGGGTAATGCAGGATAACTTCTTAATCACAATTGTCCTGCTGTTGGGGACTGTTACATTGACAGGAAACAGGAATTCTGGTGAAGGATACCAGTGAGCTTCTAAGTTTATCAATATACATTGTACTGTGCTCAGTTCTTGGTATCAAATTTAACCTAAATACAAATACATTCCCTAGACAAAAGCTTGAAGGTACTAGAGCTTCTTAATTGCATGCAGTATATATACTTAATATGTGGGGTGAAAATATGTATTTTCCTTGAAGTTCATTCTGGGAAACAGTTCACTCATTTTTTGTGAAATTTTTCCAAATAGTACACTTCATACCACATTTTTATTGGTAATGAAAATATGTCCTGATTTAGCAATAAATAAAAATATCAATTTACATAATCTCTGTAAAAATCTTTACTATTCCACGTATATAAGGGTCTGTTTAAGCTTTGGGAAGTACTGTGGTTGCAGTTCCAAACTCAGTCCAAATAAGACCCAGGGTCCAGAACTGAAAACAACAATCTTTGCCATGTCTCCAGGACTGCCTGCTGGGTCCTAAACATTGTTCCTAATTAGTTACAGGGCAGGTGTGTTGAAGCAGAACTACCAGTTCCATAAGGAATCTAGATTGTGCAGAAAGGGAATTGCAGATGGTATCATCAAAGAAACTGAGATGAGGGACAGAAACTGATGAAACTGAGATGTAGGTAGAGTCAGGGTGGATAAAAGGGAAAGAAGCTGAAAATTTAGGGAAGATAGAGAAGGATGGGACTGGATCTAGTCATTAGGACTGGCCAAGAAGACTGCCAGTTAGGACAAAAGGAAGAAGAGTTGGGTGAAGAAGGACAGATGGGGAAAGTGCCGAATTAATGGCATAATTTTGTGCAGATATGGTGTCCAATTCACTGCACAACTGGGACACAAGAAAAGAAACAAAATGTTTTAATCTGTCATAGTACTTCAGGAGAACAACTTGTCAGTGTTCTCTAGTCCTCAGGTTCTAGGAGTTCCAGAGGTCTCTGCTCTGTGATTGTCATGATGCCATCTACTGGGTTATATTTTGAGGTTGCACTCAAGTACACCAAAACCTCTTAATCATATAATTGAAGATTTTAGGAAAACATGCAAAAGACTTAATAACTGTTACAGCAACCTACTGCTAACTTTTCCTATGGTTTGAGTATTTAGCTTTGCAGTGTTGATTACATTTTGCTTCTGTAAAATCCATGAAATTCAGAAAGGAATTTTTATAATAGATTAATTCTATTTTCATAGGTTGTGCAAATCCACTTGGGGTCACTGTTCTATATACAATAAGAATCCGCCTCTAGGATTTTCTTTTAGAAAATTATATATGCAGCTAGATGAGGGCAGTCTCACCTTTAATGCCAACCCTGATGAGGTAAGTGAACTGTTGCTGACAGTAATAAACAGTTACAATAATTGTGATTGTTTTTTTATAATTATAGCCATATAAAAACAAAGTTTTACTAGGTAATTTTTTTTTACTGTAGAGATGGTTATTACTGAGCTACAGCTGTATTCTGGTCTTTTTTTTGATATTGTACCTGTGTACACCATTTACATGACTTACTTGTTAAGTGCTCTGTACACTTCTGTGAATGCCAGAAATTCATAAGCACTATTAACTTAGGAACAAGGCAGATATCCTAACTGAAGAGACAGTGGTGAATTGTAAGAGCATAACAATGAGCTTACATAAATAAACACGTTAAAATGCAGAGTATGAGTTGGGTTCCACTTCAGGCAAAGCAGGATGAGGTATAAAGTCTGATTACTTCTATGACAATCACATTTTCTTGTAGGGGATTTTTACCTATTTTCACTATCGAGCAAATCTTGAAATACAAAAAAGATCTACTGCTGAACTATCCTGAAGATCAGATTGATTTAATTTCTGTGGGTGTTTGTTGTGCATAATCTTTTCTTGTAGAACAACATAAATTTATCTTCGAAAAAAAAATTCCTTGTCAAACTGAAGGGTTTCCGTTTATAAGTTCATGTAACTAACTGGAAAAGTCAGTTTCTGCTTTCAGTCTTCACCTTTCAAAAAGCAAAACAATTTGAGAGTAGACAGCTTTTGCCTGGGAGATAGACAGTTAATGCTCAAGTGACAGAGAGAGTCTTTTGTGTATAAAATAAGACTCCTGCTTCATGTTTCCTAGGGAAAGAGTGTACACAGTACTGAACAAAAATGCTGTTAACTTCCTGCATATAGTTGCACATACACATGGAAGTGGTAATTGAATAAATGCAAAGTAGAAAAAGGACTGAGATATGAAAAGAAACACTTCTTGAAGCAAATTTCACTCTGCTGATATAATATAGAAAGTGTGAACTTGTGACCATGGGGTAAAATAAATAAAGCAGTTCTATGAATCGTTGCAATAATGTGATTTCATTTAAGTTCTTACTTTATCTCATATATTGTTTGATTAAGAGACCATTATTTTATTAGTCACAAATAGAGTACTTTGTAATTTCTCTGGTAGAACTCTGCCTTGAACTCTGATACACAGCATCGAGACATCAGCACCTGGCCACTTGAGTGATTAGTATTGTTCTTCTGCAGAATTTTCACAAATCTAGCAATAAATGTAAAAGTTTTCAAGCGAGATGCAATATTTAGGTAACTTACATGTTTTCAGTAATATATCAAGTATATTGCTAGCAGCATTGTCCGTCCAAATTTTTCTTTGTATTTCAATTTTTTGTAACATAATTTTTCACTTAACTATCTCAGTTTATAATGTGCCATTATATTTCAACCTTATTTAAAGTAATCTTGGTATGTTTAAAGCATTTGGAGCCTTCATAAAAGGCAATTAATAGAAGATTCATTATTTTTTAAAGGAAATAAGGATCTGCAAATTAGAGCTAACTTACAGCATACCCAAATTAGATATTAACTTTATTAAGTGACTCTTGCTTCTTCATTATGGTTATATCTTACAATAGAAGTACAAACACTGCTTCAATGAGAGATGAGAACCTCAGGGTATCTCCTAAGGGCTCTGTTCCTCTCTCCCTGTGGAGCACCATAGCCTGGTAGGAATCATTCAGGGCCTGAGTTTCAGGAGAATTCACAAATACTATTGCTTTTACTGTTTACAACTGTGATATTGGCAGAATTATTATTATTATAAGGACACTGTGACTGGAACATATGATATGACATTCCACTATTAAAAATTGTGTCTCCGAATTTCCTGCCGAACTCTGCTTTACATTTGATAACAGACCTGATCAAATTACTATAAAAATAAGAATACTTACAGCCACAGGAGCAAGATTCTCCAAAGGACACCGCCCATGTCATGAAAATGGGTAACCAGGCTCCACAGCAACAGCTCCAGAGCTAGCGGTGGCTCACGGGGTAGGGAAGAGCATCTACACACTTTGTGGTAGGATTTTCTGGTTAGCCATTGTTGTGTGCATGGTGTTGTGATATCTTCTGTAATTTGATGTGTTGATTGTGTGCATGAGCTTGCATAATTCATAGCAGGTGCTCACATTCTGCTGAAAGGATATGCCTAAACACATGACATGTAATCTGAAACAAAAAAAAAAACCCAGTGCATGTTTGGGATGGGTTTTTTGGGTTTTTTTGTTGGTTGGTTGGTTTTGTTCTTTTTTTTTCATATGGTACCACCATTGTAGCCAAGATTTTGGAACCTGGTTTTTGTTGTTTCTTTGGAAAGAGGGGAGGGTTTAGTGTTAGTATTAGCACTCGAATATAAATATGATGTTGTTTGATCTGCCTACCTGATTTCTGCCATATTTTATTTTAAAGAGTGTATGGTGTATGTGAAATGTTTCTCATGCAGTGCTCATTTCATCTTGTGTGCTTATGACTCAGAATTTGTCAGCAACCAGAAGTTACTTCCCATTGTTTTGTATCCAGTTTCTAACTCCCTACAAAATATTTTGTCAAGTTTATTATATAGATCAATGCTATTTAGCTAAAGTTAAAAGTACAGGAAAGATTATCTGGTTTTTTGTTTCATCCTTAATGGTTCTAACTGATCTATTTAATAGCATTTATTTTTATGGACCTTCTGGAATCTGTACTGTGCCAAAACTCTCCGTCTTCAGTGAGGTCAGGATTTCCTTTATGTAGTGTAATAATAAAGTACATTAAGAAAGTGCTTATACTAAGCCTGTCTTTCCACTCTTCTGATTGTCTCATTCTACAAGCTGCCCTTAGTTTTTGACAGGGAGGCTAGGTTTTTCTGACCTTTTCCTGGTTATAAATCGTTAGCCACTTGTATAAAGCTACATTACCTGACTTTTTAATTACAGATAGTCTGTAGATGGTGGAATGTTTACTGTACTGTATTTCTAAGCAAAGTTTTTTGACACTTACCCTATTTCATAGTGATCTACTAAGCAAGCCAGTTTTAGATGCATTGATTTATCAGTTTGAAGAATATTATGTGCATGTTGTAAAGAAACTCTTACGTGTTTTATGAAAATAGTTGGAAAGGAGCACTGAGCTGAAACCTCTTGATAATTCTCCATTAAAATTAGAGTGGTTTAATCTTATAAGTTATTAGTTATGGATTCTGTGTAACATGAAAAATGTTTTCACATTCTCTTTGCAATTTCTGCCATCATAAGTTTGTATCACTGAGACAGTATTTGAAAGACATACAGTGAGACACTGTAATGAAATGTATGTTCCATACTGTCCACATTTGTCACCAAATGACTTGATTCGTAACTTCGTAAAACAATCATAAAAATTTGCATTACACAAGATCTCATCAGTACTCTGCATTGTTCCAGAAGATGCACCATTAGATATATTAAGATTGTGTACTTCCCAAGAAAAATGGGAACAATAATATATGTCTACTTATTATTTACTAATAACGTATTACCTAGAATCACCAATAGAAATTGAGACCCCACTATACTAGATACTGATTCTAAAATTTCTGTGCCATTAATTTAGTATATGTCTGGTTTGTTTTGTACCTATATGTAAATAAAGGTGTCAAAGGTCACTGCTAGTTTTGACGTTGACTGCTGTACTGAAGTGGTCTCTTAGCAAAGAAGATAGTCACTGCAGAAGTAGAATCAACACTGAAAAGGAAAAGGTTTCCATTTTAGAGGTCCTGTATGGATATAAACAAATCCAAAGACTATTGGAAACAGGTAGAAAACAAGCAAAGAGTATCAGTGCTGTAAAACAGAATAGGCTAGCAAAACAAGCATTGTGTGCCTGGAAAAAAACCAACTATAAAAAATAATATACTGAAATGCAACAAATGGCTTTTCTTGTTACTATTAGTCTATATTTAAAATTGTTGTTTACATGTATAATTTATTCAACGCTTCCATACATAAATATTCTATCCAGAGCTGTCTGAAATTCGGAGATAACATGCTGTCCACAGAGGCAGGGTTTAAGGCATCTTTCCTAATTCTCCAGTGCTAAGAAAGTTATAGTGCTCTGAACTAGAATTTAAAAACTACTGTATGTGCTCATTCTGCAATGTTTCCCAAGTGTTAAAAAGGCCTCTTCAGAGCTGGTGGATTATGGCGCAGAACAACCTACCTGACTGCAGTCAATTGTTTTCCTAAGAGAATCACCAGCTGACTGATAAATAATCTTAGCATAGGTTTTAATAGTGTGTATGGCTACTTATTTCAGCTAGTATATGTGCCACAAGCAGCCATTTTAGCTACCAAAAGTGATTTATTTGAAGCAAGGGTTCTGAGAGGTTTTCAAAGTAGTATTTACAGTGTTATGAAAAACAGATTCAGTGACGTGCTGTAAATCTTGTAAATAAATTTCATTTGCTGTGAGACAAAATTTAAGAACTTAAAAGAGAAATCAGGCTTCTACTGTTGCACAGTATTTTTGATAGCTTAGGATGAAATAAAAAGCAACTAAAAACAATGGCATGTGGCGAAGTGTCTTTTAAATATACCCTGTTTACTTGTGAAGGAGTTGAGGAAAATGCATTCACAGGGAAAGATGGTCAAGCATTATGTGTGGTGGGGGAAAACGGAATTAGAGGTAGAGAATAATGCAAAGACTTTTTAGCCTATCAGATGGCGATCCTACTTTGAGTTGGAAGCTAGGGCATGAGAAAGAAACTGCAGCATTTATTGTCACAGAGAAACAAACCCACTGTCTATCTTACAAAAAGGTATTATTTTCCTCCTGCCTCTTCTATATTGTGCTAGGAATTTTCTGGATATGTTGCAGAAGTGTTTCTTAATTGCAACAGAAATGCTACTCAAGACTTCCTCGCCAGGCTTCAGTTTGTATTACCTTAAGCTAATATGTTTTACTGAAGCAAACATAAATCTCATTAACTCGGGATATATGTAAAGGAAATATTCTACTGCTTATCTTACATAAATTGCCAAAATCCTTGTTTTTATCTCCCATTTTTAATTTCTTATTTAGCTCTGGTTCAAGAAAGTACTTAGCATTATGTTGACCATCCATATTATAAGCAAATTTAAATATTATCTGATTTGGACTGAAATGCAAGCTGATAGAGCAATATGTGTTTCATTGCATCCTAAATACAGAGTTTTCTTAAAATTGGGGTGTAGCACCGCTAGATTTTTTTGTTTTACCTATCTAAAAACCTTTATATTTTTATTTATTTTTGTAAACCATTATTTTAACAAAACAAATGCATCTTGATTAACTGCTATTTTCTATAAATATATAAGCAAAAACTATGGACTGGTAAAAATAGCTAGTTAATACTACATGTGTTTCTTGGCTTGCAACTTGTGCTCTTATATTCTAACTATTTTCCTGCTTGTTGTAACTAAGACTTTGTTTTGCTAAGCCACTTCACAAAATGTTCCAAACCTGCACTCAGTTCTTAATTTCTTTTTCACACAAAATTCAAGAGCACTGGGAAGTTTAGTTTATACACTGAATGACAGGTTGCCCCTACATCTTCGTAGCTGTAATGTAAACAAAGAGGGCAGAAGTACAAAATATTGTGAAGTTTGATATCAGAAGATTTATGGAAATATATTTCAGAAGTATTTTAAAGGTGGTTTAGATTGTGGCCTTGGTACATTATTCTATGCAGAAGTGCACTGTCCTACTCATTTTGCATTTCAACCTTATGCTATAGTCAAGATCTATTGTACTTAACTATTGTAACACTTTGTAACAAATGCTGAGAACTGCTCCCAGCCCCTGCCAAATTGAATCAGAAGAACTTGCTTAATTATTCACAGGTTTATTTTGCTAAATTTAATTGAAAAGTGTGAGCATTTTTAAAATCCATTACTTGGGTTTTGATTTCTGAGATTGTAAGGAAAATAGTTTTATGCTTTGGGATATTTCAATGACCAGAGAGAATCCAGAATATCATTGAAATACTTTAAATTTGTCATGTTTATTCTATAAGAAATGTGTGTTTGGTCAAAGTGTAAATTCTGGAAATCATAATATGAGTATAAATTATATGCAATTCTGTATTTTTAAACTATTTTTCTGTTAGGCGTAGTGTTCTTATTTATGTGTAAGCGTATTTATATATGTTGATACTTACCTATGCTTTGAAATCAGCGTGCTTGTGTTTATTTGCATTATTACACATTTAAACAAATGCATTTAATGCATCTATTTGAATGTGATACATTGTATACATGTGAGAACATTACTGTTTTAGTGAAAGATATTGAAGACTAAACACATTATGGCTAAGATTTTCTTATTTGCAAAAGTTATGAAATCACCAGTTATGGTCCTTGCAACATTTTAAATACTATTTCAAAACTATGAAAAGCAAAAAACTGATATACACTGTAAAGAAATTATTAAAGAACTGCCATGCTCATTATGGGGTTCATAATTTAAAATTTTCTACTATGACTGTGTGAAAAATCTCAACCATAACACTAAGTTGTTTCTTTACATTTGATTTATAATTTTAAGAGTGTATTCTGCATGTTGAAATGTGATTTAGAGGAGAAGGAATCATTCTGAAAAACAAACCAGTTAATTTGTAGGATTACATTCCTACATTGTGAAGTCCAATACTTGTTCCTAAATGCATTATGAAGATTAAACATATTTATACATATGTGTATTTTACCTCAGGGAGTCAACTACTTTATGTCCAAAGGCATACTAGATGATTCACCAAAAGAAATAGCTAAGTTTATCTTTTGCACAAGAACACTGAATTGGAAGAAGCTGAGAATCTACCTTGATGAAAGGTAATTCAAATTTCTCTTAAAGCATTTTCTATTACTTTTCTATGTACAGCCCCATTTAGCAATATTTTGAATGTAGAGATGCCACTTCAGGGATGTAAAAAGGCAAGAAAAATGCAGCTAGGTAATGAATGGTTCTGCTAAATCTGAACAGTTACTCAGTTTGAGTATTTATGTGACTGTAACACTTAATAAGAATCCTCCAAAATACCACCTATAAATAATAAATCTTATATAGATATTTTGCTCCTTATTCATGGCTTGATGGGGTTTTTTCCCTTTCTTATGGATGTTATCCAGAAAAAGTAGTTATCGCTTTACTAAGAGATGATAGCTTTTTAGCTAATGTTGAATCATCTAACCATTACTTGTTTATCTGATATTTCTTGATTGGAAGTTGCACACACCTCCTGAGAAAAAAGAGAGCATCCTCTTGGAGACATCAGGAGCTGCAGAAGGGAGCACTCTCCCTGCTGTGGCATGCTGTTCTGTCTCCACAGTGCTTGCGCATGCCATCAAGTTGGGGTAGGGCAGTATCATGAAGGAGAATAGTAACTGCACCTGAGTAGGAAGAACAGAGAAGAACTGTACTTCTCGCAGGAATCCTCTCCTGCTTCTCATCCTCTTCAGCCCATACTACTAAAGAAATAAAAGGGTCTGTAATGTTATCACTACTGGCAGTCCTGTGCTGTAAAACTTCAGATTTATCCATTTTTTCGACAATAATGAAAATACAAAACCGTTTAATAGATGACATTGCAAGTTAATGTTAGTGACTCCTACTGCCATTTATCCTCCCTTCATAAACAGTATAATCAGACACTAAAAATAAAAACCAGTTTTCTAAAAGTCAAAACTCACAAGCAAGGTAGAAATCAGGTTAAACATAGGAAAATATTCTTAGGTTCACTTCAAATTTGTTTCCAAATTTTTTTCAACTGTCTTTTGCACATCTGGTAATATAGGTGTGGTCTGAGTCTTTTATGTGTCTGTGTTCAATGCAAAACACTTGAGAACATCACACCCTGATGGACTTCGATGAGCAAATTTTGCGTAGCTGAAGCCAGATTTTAACAAGACATTCCTGTAACAGCTTCTACTTAGACATCAAAATGTGTGACACGCATGAATCTATTCCTTTCACTGTCTTTTTAAATTATTTTTTCACAGTTTAAAGGAAGCAAAACCTCTATATAGACCTTGATTGAATATACATATAAACTTTGAGTTCCAATTCGTGTATGTTTTTATAGTATTGTGACAAATAGGCAAAGAACATGTGTTCATATTATCTTTGTGCTGTTATAGTTTTGCCTTTTAGCAAAAACAAGAGCTCATACTATTCTAAAGCTTTAATTTTTATTTTTAAAATATACACATTTTCATATTTAAACAGTTAAAAGAAACTTTTCTAATAATATGGGTTTTTATTCTGCCAGGAGAGATGTTTTGGATGACCTTGTGACGCTGCACAACTTCAGAAATCAGTTCTTGCCAAATGCACTGAGAGAGTTCTTCAGACACATTCATGCTCCTGAGGAGCGTGGGGAGTACCTTGAAACTCTCATAACAAAGTTCTCTCACAGATTCTGTGCTTGTAATCCTGATTTGATGAGAGAGCTTGGCCTTAGCCCTGGTAAGCAAAAATGAGCAGTGGATCTGTGTTTATACTTCTGGATGATGCTACTGTTTCCAATAGCTTTAAAATCAGCACCTAAACAAGTATTTCTGAAAGTACAAAATGGTTTAGTATAGAGTCATCATTCCACTTGGGTTGGAAAAAAAAAACCAAAACCAAATGTACAGATTCTTTTTATAGCTGATTAGTTGGATTTATTTCCATGTTGTCTTTCTTTCATTTTTGTCTGTACTTTGAGCTTTTCTCTTTTCTGAAGTTTGCCTTGCAGAGTCTCACACAGTTAATATTTTACCTTGTGGATAGTCTCACAGAAATGAAAGGGAATATTGGGCCATATTCAAATTAGCAAGCATTTCTAATTGGTTGGGGGAGGCAGTTTTCAACAGTGGAACTGATTACATATTTAAAAGATAAGCTTTTGCATGATGTTGGCTTTAGTTTACACAAACTTCAAGAATCTGTTAAATTAATATGTATAGAGCCCTTAGTGGCTTTTGGATTATGTAGAAATATTAAGAGATTTGTAAATTCTCATTTGGCACTGTACTGACGTTATTACTTTGAAAGTTGCTATATTAAATTTTATTTCACTGGGATACTCTTCTGAGTAGTTGTATGTATATATATATATAATTATGAGCTTAGATGATAAAGACCATAAGGTTCTTAGACAGGGAAAAATACTTTTAATGATGACAGTTTCTTTTTTAAACTTTTCTAAATTTATTCTCTCTTGTCTAGATGCAGTTTATGTACTGTGTTACTCTTTGATACTGCTTTCGATTGATCTAACAAGCCCTCACGTGAAGAACAAAATGTCAAAGAGGGAATTCATCCGAAATACACGACGAGCTGCACAGAATATTAGTGAAGATTTTGTAGGGCACCTTTATGACAACATCTACCTTATTGGCCACGTGGCTGCCTAAAAGCACAATTTGCTAGCACTTAAAATTTGTAATTTTCAAAAACTACATCAATTCAAGATACTAATTATTTTGTAGTAATGGGGGTTATTTTAGTGCTGGTCATTCTAACCTCTGTATGCAATCAAAGTTTGTGTGTGTAAGTGTGTGTATGTGTAAACTACCTTTTCTATCTATTTACTGTGGGAACAGAAGGATTTTTTTTTCATAATATTTTAGTTTCGCACAAAACAATGCCATTAGTCTGACAGCCATTTATGAATGTTAAACTGACATTACAGTCTAAGCTGAAAAAGTGGTGAATTTGTGCATTAGATCTGCTTGAAACTTTAAGAAGTTCATTCTTTTTAGAATACCATGTAATGTGTATATATTTAACTAAAGAGATTTATAATCATAATTATTTTATTGTAAAGTTTTTTAACTAAAATTTCTCCTTTTATCTCTTAAATTAGTGTTTGACTTTCGTTTGCATTTTTTTACAATGCTGACTACCTCAGATACTTAAGTTAGAGGGTCATTGGTCTGAATACTACAATAAAGTTTATTCTAGGAGATGATAGAACACTTGTAAAATATCTAAGCTGGTATTTTATACTATATTTATTAACTTGAATTAGCATGTTGCCAATCTGCTAATCACTCAATTTTAAATATTACAGGCTCTATTTTAGATGAACCCTGATGCCATACAGGAGTAGCCAGGGGGAATCATGCAGTGTACAGAGAGGTTTATGTTACTTACATATATAACCTATTTTGCAGATACTGGTTTTTGGGAAACAGGGCAATTACAACCATCTATTCAGTGCATAAGCAAGAAAAAAATCTGAGCAGGGAAAGTGGTAGGAGTGAGTAAAGTGTTGCTGCTTTCAACTGGTTCCCTCAGTCTAGAAGTGTCAATGATGGAAATGCCTTGGCAAATGTATACCAGATGACTCATTGCTAAAGCTGTTAAAGACTGATGCTGCAAGATTAGAGCAGTGACTGTGCAGGATTGGGGAGCTTTTCAGAGTCAGATACTGAATTACTTTCTAAGTCGGTCATGTAGCAAGATTTTAAGCAGCACTAAATTTATGGAAATACTTCAAAAATTACTTGGTTAGGTTGTGTCTTGACATTTTCTGAAGTGTGGAGAATATTAGCAGTGGAACTGCGGTGCATGTACAGGAATTTAATAAGGATTTGCCTAGTTTTTGTTCAGATAACTCACAGAGCAGTGCTTTTCTTAAGTTGACATTACATGTAGTTGAAGTAAGAGCTGTTCCTGATTGTTTACATAATAGTCAGCTATCAGTAGCATCTAGATACATTATGGTAACAAGTATATTTATTACTTTTCCCTGCCACACCATCAGGTGAGGTTGGAAGGTATTCATAATCTGTAAAACAGAACTAATCTGAGTTTTTATGTAGAAAGTCTATTGCAGAGCCAAGAATTTAATTCAGAAATGACCCGTCATAGCCATGCACTTTGCCTACTTTTGCTGCTGCTTTCTGTTTGGCTCCTAGGGAGTGTTATGTTTGTTTTAGATGTGAGAAGGGCAGTCCATACAAGGGCAACATAAATCATGGGAAGATAAAGATGTAGCTATTACTGCTATTTCAAGTGTTCATAACTCTGCTCCACAAATCAAAATGCATGCAGAAAACGTACTTTTTTATTACATTACCTTTAATCACATGTAAATACCATTGCATTTATGTAGCATACACAGCCAAAGCCAGGAGCCAACAGTATTGCAGCCATGTTCAGACAGGTTTGCAGTATCACCTGCCTTGCTCAGGATAACTACTCTTTACCCAGTGTTGTTTCATGTATTGCAGAAAGTCCAAGGATGCGTTCTGCAGTGGTCAATTGATCTAAAACACGAATTAAAGAGTTTATGATACAGTGGGGAGCTTTGTTTAAGGCACAGGCATCTGCTCCTGTATTACAGACAAAAAAAATTGAAAACTTTTAGCATAATTTGTAAAACTAACAATAAAGGACAAGTCTCTGGGCTCTTTAAAGTGGTCTGAAGTGGAGATACAGAATATAGTTTTCTAAAAAACACTCCTCAAAGGTTACACACTTTAAAAGAAGAATTCGGTGAATTTTGAAATGAGAACTTTTCTTATTAGAAAATATTTTCTCATCAAGCCACAAATGAAGAGCAAGGCTTAATTCTCTTCTGACTTATGCTTAGGTTGACGTTAGTGATACTGGTGTTGATTTTGCACTAGTAAGAGAGTATGGATTGTTAGTCTGCATTTCTCTTAATTTCCAGTTACCCTGATACAGAACAAAGCCTTCAGGCAGACAGAACATGTTTTTTCTGGAATAGATCAGTACATCTATTAGCAAGATTTAGAAAACTTGGGCCAGTGTAGCAGCCAAGAGGATAAATTGGAAACAGGATGAAACAATTCAAGTTTCCATAAGACAAGTCCAGGGGAAAAGCAAACAAAACCCTAATGACATGCAGATAACAGCATCTGATCTTCACAACAGGATTTTGAACAGTGTTAGAGGATTAGTACCCAACTCATGCTGTACATTATGTTACTAATGCAGAGTGGAAGAAAACAGCAAACACAGCATGCCAAGTGTGAATTCCCTCAGAGGCAAAACATGAAACAATTAATTAATATAGATGTTGCTTCTGTCCTTTTTCCAGTTTGAGTTTAGCTCTAAAGTGGCTGAGAAGGAATTTTTTGCATTTCAGCAATCTGGACTTTACATGAAGTTAAAAAGTTTTCTGTCTTAAAAGAAGAAAAAATGTCTTAAACAGGTGTAATAGTACTTATAAAAAGTGACAAAAATTGTCTTGGTTGTCCTCCAAAACTCTTTAAAAAACAAAGTTTTGGGCAGTGTTTTCTTCAATGCACTTAGTGTCTCCACGCACATTTTAAAATAATGATGCTTCATTGATCCAGGTGTCACTAAATGATGTGATGTGGAAATAACTACTTGATCAAGCACTTCAGAAGACTTAAGTAGAGGATCTCAAGCTGAATTACACGAGCATGACCATACTTAAAACTGCGAAGTGATTCCCAAGCTATTGTTATTCCACCACTGCATGTCCTTTGAACTTTGGCCATGTGGTGTTGCCTTAACTCTTAACTATATGCACTCTACGCAGCACTGAAGGAAGAAATGAGCCTACAGCCCATCCCCCTGCAAACACTAACTGTTTTGTCCTAAAAGACACTGGAATTGTTCTGAATGGCCATTTCTGAAAGTTTGGTAACTTCAGTATACAATGATATGACAAGAAAACTTTTCTGTTCATGTCAGGAAAGTTAGTGTACCTGTGTCCATGTAAAGTGTCACATAAATGCAGCTCATGTTTGCTTTTATTAAAGTCTGAGGCTCTGATTGCATTTATTGAAGAAATAGGGCGTATATTAGATATTCACATGGCTTAACTATAGACAGCATCTGATATTACCTGTTTTCTCAAATTATTTCTGTTTAGAATACTTTCCATTCAAAAAAACACATTTATACAGTTTTGACTTTTTAAAATAAATCAAAACTACTGCAACATACAGAAGCCCAAAGAAATACGAGTTTGAGACATGTTTGTTGATTTTGAAGCAAGTGAGAAATTTGCATTCAGGAAAAAATCCAATTTTTTTCTCTTTAATCTCTCCCTTCCACTTCCCACACTGGAAAAAGAAAAAATGTAAGCAGTTTCAAAATACAGCTTTAAGAAAATAAACTGACTAGCTGGACAAATAAATGTTACTATTTCTTCTGTATTCTGCAGTTTATTAATGTTATTGACATAAACAAGTTTATCAACAGTAATTGCTCTTTTTTGAAGTGTTAATATTTTTGTTCTCTTTGTAAGGATATCATTATGCAATCTGATATTGTTGATAGCTCTATTTTTAGAAAACAAGTATTATTTTAAGCACTTAAACAAAATTGAAGTATACCTACTTGATCATGTTAAAATGTCAAAATTATAATGATTTGGGAAAGTCAGATGTACTTGCCCTCTATTGAATTAGGATTTCTTTTTTCTTTTCAAATATTTCATGGACATATTAAAACTAATAAATATTAAGGCTGATGACTTGTTCTCTGCCATTGTAAAACCTCCCACTCTAAGCTCAAGAGCACCATTATAATGGGCTACGAACAGAATATAAAGTATTTCCTGTGTCTCACATTGGCACATTATGATTTCATTTTGCCATAAAGGGAAATGCAAACTTTTATAATCTGCATATAATAGTGATTTTAGTAAGAAAAAATTTTATGTGATAATCTAAAATTATTTATGAGATGTTTAAACTTCAGACTTGCCATGTATAATTAAATCATAGTCAAATAGCTAGAAGTAGTTACAGAAATGTGTCTGTAGAAAACCTAAAAGAGATTGCATTGCTTCTTCGTCACCTCAGTGTTTTTGCTAATACTAATGTTAGTAAACCTGCAGTTTTCCTTTCTTATTTATATAAATATGCTTAGAGAAAATATTTAAATGGAATACTTCTACTTTCTATGTGAAATTTACTTGCATTAAAAACAAACTTTCTGTACTTAAAATATTAGAAAAGCAAAAAAACTTCAATTCATTGAAAGAAGGAAGAGGCTGCTAACTTTCAGTTGTGTGGTTCACTCATAGACCCTAGTAGAGAAAACAAGCAAAAAGCACTTTTCAGTTTCCTAGCAATCAAAAAAATGCATTTTTTAAGCTTAAAAATAGTGTAACTGTACCTAACAGAAATCAAACATGTTTTTGTGAAAGCAATACGGTCAGGATACCAGTTATTTTCAGAGAGAGTATTCATTTGTAAAAGTTAGCTTTCTTCTTGGCAGTGTTGGAATGGAATGTTGGATTTAATTTAAAATGATTAATGGGATTTTGTCAGACTCCCTGCCTTTACCACCACTGCAGTTTGTCAGCACAACAACCTGGGAAACCCGGACGCCACTCTGTCGCCCAAAACTGCTTTCCAGGAAAAAATAAACCCGAGTAACTAGTGCCAGGTACATGTCGATGGTATTGTCTTTCAGCTGTTGAAAGTTTAAGCTGGGACATTTACACATTCTGAGGAAGTGAACTTCATTTGTTATTTCAGTAATATGTTTTTGACAGTGGATACCAATGTAAACTTAAATTTTTAGAGCAAGGATAGCCATTTTTTGTAACCTTAAGGAAAATCCTATAATCCATGCAGAAGAGAAATACTTTAAAAAGGAAAAAAATATGTACCAAAGCCTATTTAGCTAAGTTTTTCTGGAGAAAGGCCATCTATTCAATCTGTGTACTGTATTCTGTTAGGAGGAACTCATCCTTTGAGCACTATACATGCCAGTAGCTTGCTGACTGGCAAAAAATGTTCTGTTGAACTTGAGACAGATGCATCAATGTGTATCCCAAGAGCCAAAATCTGACAAATTTGCAATACTTCTCATATATGACCATAACATAAGCAAATGAGTAATTCTTGTGAAATGTAAGGTTGATATTGAAAATTATTTGCAATTTTTCTTCTTTGCTTTCCTTATGGAAGTTTGTTCTGTTGGTCTACAGTTTGAGCATTGTATTTTCTCACACATGAAATACTCAAAAATCAAAAAGATTATTTCAGTTTCAAAAACAGCCTTCCCCTTCTGAGAAAACATGTCTGCCTGTGCTATTCAAGTCCCCCTGCAGCCACATAATGCTGTGTCAAAAAAAACTGACCTTGCATTCACTCCTATAGACCCCCTTTATGTACCAGTTATATCCATTAATTCAGCAAGCAAAAAAATCCTGCAGGCTTCGCAGAGATGTAGGTGGTGAAAAAGAGTTTGTACTGCTCTGCTGCACCAGGCAGAATTTACTCTTTTATGGGGCATGATGGCACATGTATTCTTTGCATTACTTTTTTCTTAGCTATTTTTTATGTGTTAAAAAAAGTATTTTCACAACTGCAGTTTCCCTGTCTTCACATCCAGAATTCAGGCTAATTTTCATAATTACATGTAACACAACTGAAATGAAATATATTTTTATAACTGGAGAACTTCTTTAGTTTACTTGCCTTCTGCAGCATTAATCACCTGCATGACAAAACAAACAAGGAAATCACAGAACTTCTTTACAAGTGTTAAAGGAGTGCATCTCTTAGCGTGCTTCTTAGTAACAATCAAGATGCTGTATTTTTTCACGTTAAATGTAACTTCTTCTTTCTATATTCCACTTAGGAATTTATATCAATAAAAGTATTTATTACCGTTCCACACTGTCTGAAGTCTGACAGTACAATTTCTGATTTGTACTAGCAAAAGCTGATTTTTTGTTTTTTTCCCATGGAATAGTAGATATGGTTTCCCTTTCTTGGTATTAAGTCTTCACAATGTGCATAGTGCTGCATAATGTATACTAAAAATCACAGCACTTAAAAGGGCAAATTTGAAGATCTAAATGGTACATAGACATTATTCTGGCTTCCTATGTCAGATAGATTTTATGTAAAATTATAACAACTCTGAAATGCATTGAAAATTCTTTTAAATTAGTGATATTTAATAATATTAAGTTAAATTATCATTCATAAATCGAGATTTATAGCCTGAGTCTAGTGACTCAAATTAGTAAAACAGAAAAAAACAAAGAAAATTTTCTGTGATAACATTTCATTAAAGCTAAAATTTTGTTGGTTTTAATGCAGATCAAGACAGAATTTTTGAAGAGGTGAGATTGGTGGTCTCTGTAAGAGGATACCTGGTCCCAGACAAACTCATCCTCCCTCTTCCCTGCAGTAACTTAACACCTTTTCTGTCATGTCAACACATCTGTGCCTCTCCACATCTGACTACAGGGAAGAAGAGCAGTCTTTCTTTGCAAACTACACCTCTTCCCCTCAAATTAGTAATAGTGTGTAATCTTGTTATTTTTAAAATATAAATTGTTCTCTGTAGTTTCTTCACAGTGGTTAAATAACAGAAATTAGCAGTTAAGATGTACTCTCAGTGAGTATCAATATTGTCTAAGTACAGAGTTCTGTTATACAAAAGCAACAGAAAAAAACCCATGTTGCAAAATCTACAGTTTTATGTCAATAACTTCAGTCCATTCCAAAATCATCTGCCAATTAATTTAATGAATGCTAATTAATGATCTTTAGTCTGGTTTAGAAGTTGTTCACCACAAATTTGAACTAAGAAGAATTTTATACAGAATATGAGAGAATACTTGGAGAAGCTTATCTGCCTTTTCCTTGCCACACACCTAACAAGTTACACCCTAGTGAAGTTGTTGCCCTACCTCTGTCAAAAGCAAATTGGTAACTCAAGGGAGGAGATTCAGGATGTCATTGTATTGGAAGTGGAAGAAATAAAGGCTGAGAAATATCTTTAATGACTCACCTCCTAACAGAACCACATAAACTATCAACACACAGTGTAAGGTGATAGATGTCACTGTGTTATCAACTGAAACAAAGACAGTATTCTCACATCTTCTTGGATAATGTATTCTCAATAGAGGAGAGGAGCCAAAAGTAGGCTGAGACTTTGAGTCCTTATGTTTATTACAAGTAATGCTAGTAATACTGTTACTTCATGCAAGTAGTTCCAAAAAGCATTTAACCTCAGAGAAAAGAGAAATAGTAAAATTTAATGACCACGATGCAAAGGAGATTTGTAAAATAAATTGCAGAGTCTGACCTGTACAGGTGCAGCAGTATATTGGTGTAAAGGAAGAGGTGTCTCAGTTTTAGTATGTAACTATGTATACTAGATTATAACTGTAACTTTCTCAAGCGGTGATTAAAGTATCGCTTCGGCTTCAACCCCTTCATATCCAGTTCTCAGCATACAGGTGTGTACCACATAATGAAGCACAGAAGAATTTGCATGTTAGTAGGTTGATGAGGTAAGCTGTCTGCTGTGGCAGTATTTCTCACAAACAGCCTTTGGTGAACCAGTAGCATTGTAAGACCTTCTGGAAAGATATTTGTCACTTGCCATATTACAAAGTTTAGAAGGAATACTCAAAGGCAGAAGGAAGCCAGGTTATGGGGTGGACAGGGTGGAGTTGGTGATACTTTCAGGTATATATATTGTATATTTCTATCTCCCTTTCTTCCTTTTTCACTTTCTTCATTTCCAGAAAAGCTTGTTTATATTAGTCTTAAAAATCATTTAGCCCAGGATACAAAAAAAACCCCAATAAAACAAACTGAATCTTTGAAGGTAAAAAAGTGTGTGAGCTTTCACAGCTTTTCTATAACATTAAAATAACATCAAAATTGTTAAGTATTTGCAGAGTCTTCAGATACTACTTTAATTATTGTTATTTATTTCATGTGCTTTTTTAACTGGGAATTTATCTTTGTGTCGGTCTTACACACCACAAATCGAGGCAAGTTTCTGTCAAAGAACTCCATAATATATTGCTATGAAAAATAATACATTGGATCCACAAGAATAAAGCTGTGATTGATGAAACATTCACTTATATGGTGATAAGCATAAATTGTTATGTTAAAATGGAACTGCCTTTAAACAAGTAAGTGATCCAATCCATTTTAAACACAAGTCCTTATAAGGGGAAGGTCTTAGATGTTAGCCCAATCCCTATTCTGATGACCATACACATCTTTAAACACATTACATTTCTGAGAAGGCGGTAACACAATTTTCCAACTACTTACATCTCTAAGACCCAATCAGCTTGGAAGGTCATCACCAAAACCCACTCTCCTGACATGAGTAGTTTTTGGCTCAGGCTCCTTACAGGGTTTGTTTTGACAGATAACAACCACGGAGTGAAATGATGAAGTATCAAGTTTATTCTTGATACAAAAACTTACACAACAAATGCAGTAGTTTTAAAAAAATAAAATTATTTCTGACAATAGCTGCATAAAGGCAATGCAGTCACAATGTCTTTCCCGACACCAACACTCTGGTCCTCAATTTTACAAGCTTGTTTGGCAGGTTTTACCAGTTGGGAAAAGCTCCTCTTGATGCTTTCTCCTAGAGCACAGCTTCTGCTCTCTGAGCATCATTGCCCAGGCTTTCCTCAATGCTCACTATGCAGACAAAGGAGCCACAGTTTTGGATCATAGCAGCATAAGAGCAGCACTCAGTTCCTACAGTACCAACAAATCTTCTATTTCAGTGAAACTCTTAATTTACACCAACACAGAATATATCCTCCTCTTTTAAGTCTGGAAACTTGATTATCTTTCTTCTACCTTGATATGCAGCTATTCTTTCTGCATTACTGCGATGTTCAAACCTGTTGCACCCTTCATTTTATGGGTTCTTTGTTCACACGTCCGTTTGCAAGAAAAAGACTCAGTGTCAGAAAGAGAGCACAAACTCCATGCTGTGCAGAGCTCTTATTATCAAAAGATCATTAAAAGAAACAGAACAAAACAACACAGTGCATTTGCAAGGACCTATCCCTAGATACAAGTATGCTTCAAATTAAAGACTAGAAATGACTGCAGCATAAAGGATACTCTGCTGACTAGAAAATCTGATAAAATTATGTCTTTTACATATATTTCTATTGCATTGTATTTTAAAGTGGCCAGGTTTCACGCTTTCAGCCACATATTCTTGAAATTGTCTGACTGTAAGCATTTTTTTTTTAATCTTCAACTTTCTTAGACACTTTTTTCTTTCTCTTTTCCAATATTTCCCTTGCTGGTATTAAAACATCCAATTTAACATAACTTCCTAACAATACCTTCTACTTTTCCACTGTGATTTCCTGACTTGTCAGAATCTTTCTAGACACAGTTTCCCTTAGGCTTATAGAAAATAAATTGTAACTACTCCAAAATTGACAGGGTTTATATGTATATATTTATGCCTTGTATATATCCTAGGCTCCTGGTCTGCTTGCTTGCCAGTATGATTGATTGACTGTGTCGTGAAAGTTGTTTATAAAAGCCGGCAAGGCCCCTTGTTTGTACAGATCTGCAAACGCCCAAAGAAAAGCCAGCGCCTGGTGATCTCGGTGTTGGCTCTATTCCTGCAGCCTCAGATAGGAGTGCTGTTACGGCGGTGCTTATAACTAATGCCCCCGGCGAGCTGCCCTTCCTCCCCCTCCCACTCCCACTCCTCCTCCTCCTCCTCGTCCCTGGGCTGCAGCGGAGCCCCCGCAGCCGCAGGGATTTTCACGGCCGCGGATGGCGACAAAGCGGAGCAGCCCTCGGGGATTGCCAGGGAAAATTAATCAGCTTGTCCTTGCTTAGGCTCCGAGGAGGCGGGAGGGATGGCGTGGGGTGGCAGGGACATAGGTTTTGGTTTTTCTTCTCCTGTTTCAGGAGGGTCCTTTGTTCCCCCGTGGTGTCAACCGGGTCACTTCGCAGCCGTGTCACCTGGAGCAAAAATAGAACTCTGAAAAGTGAGTTATCCGCGGATTGAGAAGGTTTAGTCCAATGCTTTAAGTTAAAACCCCGAGC
>VXBI01008944.1:324961-608250 GCA_013397375.1 Toxostoma redivivum
CCACCCCCCATCCGGGGGTCTTGTCCATGTGGATCCCATTATTATCATTTGCTCTAGTATAAGGGGGATTAAGGCGATTAGAATGAAAATAATTAAATGATTTTTCAATTCACCCCTTCATGCAAGGTGAAAGAGAGGGAGATAGAGAGCGAGAGAAAGGAATATCTGGAGAAACGGTGATAGGGACTGTGATTCCCTTTTTGAAAGGGGTAAATTTTCAAGCATCGGAAGGAAAGGGGGGAGCCGTCGCAACTGTCAAGTGTTTTCCAAACACTAGAATAATGCTGGCCAGACCTTTGTTGTAACGTGACTCTGTAGTTGTAGTTGTGTAGTTGTGACAACTGTAGTTGTTAAGTCCCAGCACTGAATAATGAAATCAAAATAAAAATATTCTCGGACGCTTTGGGGTTTTGTTGTTATTTTGGAGGTGGGAAGGTGAGAAACCCTTTTGGGGATGGAGTCGTATATTTCTTTGTTGACGGTGGGTTTGTTTTTAGGGTTTGTTTTTTTTTCTATTCCAAGCAAAGCCTCTCTATTTCATCATTTGGAATACAGCCATATTCCTGATGAAAGGATTTAACATTCAAAAGTAGACGGCTTTTAATCTGACAAGGGGATAATCGTTTCGTTAGCTTCTCTTCTTTTTCAATGAAAGTGCTCTAAATAAACTGTTTATATCCATAGCCACATATCCATCCACAGTCACACTTTGGGTTCATTTATAAATTCGTACCTCACTTGTTACTGTTTTCTTTTGCACGGATAAAATTTAGATATTAAGTCCATGTATGAGAAAAGGCAAAAATGCAAATGTTAATTAGTTGCAAGTGCCTTTGCTTTCTTTTTTTTTTTTTTCCCCAAGATAACCTTAACATTCCAGAGCATATTAAAATACAGTAGACCGCCTGGGGAAATTCGCGTGAGACATTTTCAAAGACATAAAGAGACGGTCTTCCCAAGGACAATGGAAGTTGCTCGAATGGTCGTGCCATCTGATTTTCCCAGCTGTGTCTCGGTGTGTGCCAGCCTTGCCGGGGGCAGGACACGGACTGCCGGCAGCGCTGCCCCGCCACAGAACCCGCCTCCGCCTTTGCCCGGAGAGACAAAGTCACTGCAACCAGTCCAGTAACTTCAAATGGGTAAAGACAGCGACATAACACATCCATTCACAGCTTACAAGTAACTTTTTAACCCCCCTTGAAAGAACTGCTGCTGATGGAGGAGGAAGCGAGCCGGAGATATGCAGAAAATGCGAAGTTTACAGCCCCAATGCGTCTGCTACCTGAAGGCACAGCGCCAGAGCGGGTAATTCCTTGTACTAATTACTCGACAACAAGGAGATCAAAAAGAAAACCTTGTACGAAGGACTTCAGGATCTGCAGAAGAGAATAACATGCCTGTGCTCCCTGCATACCCGAAAATCCTAATGTAAATACTGTGGATGCTCTGCTCTCACTGGCTCTAAACACGTCTGCCTACAGGCAACACTGCGGTTTGGCTTTAAAGGTTCTTCTACAGTTGGAAAATTACACTGTGGGGTGCTGTTATTTTTAAAAAGCAGATCTTTTAGGGTGACATTTAAGTATAGACGTTTCTTTGAACCAACGAGGAGGGGAAATCCCGGTTGTTGTCAAGTTAATTTTCAGCTATTAGAGAAGTTTTTAACTTCAAATATTTTTCTTTCCTCTATAAACGTTATTGGCTCGCTTTAATAGTTACTAAAAATTTATCCGGCAAATCGAAGGCTGAAACCCGGCATTCATTTGGCACTAACTCCTTTAGTAAATACTTGTTACTATCGCGCAGCGCCCTTTGCTCGCCGGGTCTCGCCGCCAGCCCGGCAGTGTAATTCCTACCCACCGACGCTATCCTTAATGCCAAACCTGCGGCTGCGGGGCGCTTCAGTTGCCAATAAAACCTTTACTGCGACTCGCCTCGAAGCGTCTTTTGAGAGCGCGCTTGTAGGCGCCCGAGCGCTGTTCTGCCTAATGCCTCCCTTCCTGATCGCATTACCGCCCGCTTCCCCGGTACTATTTATGGGCAATAAAAGCTCCCGCAGGCCCCGGCCGGGCCGGGATCTCCTCCGGTCAGGACGCAGAGCAGGTGACCGAACTCGTGGCTTTTCTTTTTCCCCGCTTCAATGCCAAACAGAAAATTCCTCGACTTTCCTTCCCTTCGTTTCTTCATGAAGTCACGCATGGAGTTTGGGAGGAGACGCGGAGTGCCCGCGGCGGCCAGCAGCAAAGGGACCGCGGAGCCGGGCGAGAGGAGGGCGAGGGGCGGAGGGGCCGCGCTCCGCATCCCTGCATCCCCGCATCCCTGCATCCCCGCGCTGTCCCCCGCCGGCGGGGCCCGACCCCCGGGGATGCAGAGCTGGAGGGATCAGGGCGGCCGCGCTCCCCGGGATGCCATAGCCGCCTCCCCATGGCAGGTCCGTGCCGCTCAGAAAACGACGAGAGGAGGGAAAAAGAGAGAGAATGAAAAAATATACATATTTTTTAAAATCACAAACATACACAAAGAGAAGGACTCCCACAACAAAACGAACCACTAGTCCAAACAAAAGTTCAAAACAGAAACAACACAACCCCAGCAGATTTACCTTTCGTGGCCGGGAAAGTTGCTATGGTCCTCCCTTCTGGCCGGATGGGGTCTCCTCGGAGATGCCCGTCTCGTCCGCTCCCTGTGTCCCCCCGAAGGACACAAGGCGCGTGTGGCCCCGCACACGCCGTCCGGGCTGGGGCTGCTCGCAGCCGGCCCGGGCCCCCCGCCCCCGCCATATAAGGCGCTCCGGGAAAGCCCCGCAGGACCCGCCGGTGCTAAGCGCTGTCCCCCACACCTCGGGTCACCCAACACCGCCTCAGCTCCTTAAACAGGGGGAAACCCTCCTTCTCCAGTAACGCCCTAGTGGGTTTGGTGTTTTCTGTTGCTGGGGTTTGTTTTTCTTGTTGGTGGTTTTTCCCCCTAAGGGCATGCACTGAGGCTGAGCTCCGCCAGCCCCTCCCAGGCAGCTGGGGCTCCTCGGTCACCCCCAGAGCCGCGGAAGCCCCAGCGCTGCCGGGGCGAGGCTCAGGCGCTCGGCCGGAGCGGCGGGGTGGCCGAGACGCGTCTGCCTGCTGGATGGAGTCCTCCCTTACACGGACATTTGATTTAAATCTGCCTCCGGGGAAATGCAAAAAAAGCCCAACTTAATAGGGAGGAGGCAGGGGGGAAAAAAAATCAAAAGAACACCCAATCCCAAAGCTGACAGGAGCTACAGACACTAAATACGTGTAGGGATGGGAGAAAGACTAAAAGTAAATAAATCTCGATTACCTAATTGAAAGGCAGAAGCGAGCCCTTTGTGTACACAAGGCTTCAGGGAGAGGAAAGCCAGAGCACGGGGAAAGCGGGGGGGAGCCCAGGGGGCTTCCCTTGGTCCTGCCGGCGAGAGATTTACCTTCGCCCGGCCGTCTCCCCCATCCAAAGAGAGACAGAAAGAAAGGGAAAAAAGTGTTGGGAGAAGCCCGGTAACTGGGGCGAAAGGCTGGGCGGCGCGGAGAGCTGTGCCGCTGCGGGGAAGGGAGTCAGGATTCCGGGGGAGGAATGGGAGCGGAATGCTCCTGCAGCACCAGGGGCAAACGGGCAACGAAACAGGAAAGGTGCAACCCAACCTGTGAAACTCTTTCGGAGTTTTTCTTTTTAAACGTATTTGCACACGTTCCTCTGCATAGAAGCAAAAGAATCAAAAAACTGGCCTCCAAAACCATTTTTATTTAATTGTTTGTGGACAAAGCTGAAACTTTGTCATTCCATTCCAATACGATAATTGACTGAAAGAAAAATCTCAAGTCTTTTGGTGTCTCCCGTACAACCACAAGTTTTTCTCCATGCATTTATAGTCAATGCCCAATAATTTCCCAAATGTAGATGACAATGAATATGATCAAACCCTTTCCTTGGAACTGTGAGTTTATTCACAGTGCACTTGTTTTGAAGAATTTAGCTCTTTAACTGGAAGGAGTGCATAATACCGAAGAATGCTCTGGACACATGCTTTCGTGTGAACACATGAAAATCAATCTTATTCCTTCTGTTAATCCCTTCCTCCCACAGGAATAATAACTGTGATCAACAGCTCCAATTTTATATCTCTTAGTGTTCTCCACATGCAAATATACTGATGATCTGCACTTTTCAGTTTTCAGTGTTACTACCAAAGGCAGAGCAACTCAAACATTTCTCTTCTCAAATCTTTCAGGTACCTGTCTCTCTGGCATCAAGGAGAGCCTTTCTTAATCAGTCCCAAACTTGTTTGCAACAATCAGCCTCTTCCTGGACACTGATTCCAGGATCATTTCCATAAAAACATTAAGCTGGTAACTCCACAGACAGTAAAACCTGTTCTATTCATCTGTTTCAGTAAAGAAAATAAAAGCCCTCTGTTAACAAATCAGTCCTGAAAATCAATGTGCACATATACATATTTCTAACAAATATCAGTACTTTTTCTGATACCTCCCTTGTACATTGTGGGTGCAGTCAGAAGTTTCTTTTACAACTGGTGTGGAATATCCTTGATGTGCAGAATGTGGGTTGTAAAGGACTTGTTTAGTGTCATCAATGCTATCTAGAGTCGTGTATACACTGCTAATCAGATGGTGCAACTGCAGAAAAGCAATGGCCTCTCAGCTTACTCTAGGCCATTACAATTGTGAAAGACTGTAGAAAGTCTACAGAAAAATAATAATCACATTCATCTACTGTCATATTTTCCTATCATCTTAATTTTCCAGCTGCCAGAAATAGTCTTTTGAAAATGAAGCTTTCATGTAGAAATATGAAGCTGGTAAAATAATAGTTAAAAAGGTAATTTAGTTTTAAAAAAGATGTCCCCCCTCTCATGAGATGTGGAACTGAAAATATTTAAGACAACTGTTTTAAAATATTTAAAAATATTCTTCCTACTCAATTTCTCATATTCCCACTTTTAAAATTAAAGTATGGATTTAATTTTCAGTTCATTGATAAGGTTTATTTATGCAAATGTAATCAGCCTATTTGATGCACAGGCAGCTATAGCCTACAAGAGATCCCATTGGTGACATCCAGTCCTCCTCAGGGAGCACAGCAGCAGAATTAGCAACATTAATCAGTAGTCTACAGCCCACAGTTTGAAGCAGTGAACAGGTAAGGTAAACACATATAAATCCTTATGTCTTAGAGAGAAACCTTGCATTAGTCTGTCATATGAAAGGGTAAGAAAAAGAAGGTGAAGAAATCTTTTGAGGCTCTGTTTTCAATATGGAAAGCTTCCACACTGGTCCTAGCACTAGGTAAGAGACTGGCTGAAGCCCTGGCTGCTGTGGGTAAGAAGTAGCTCTTTGGGCAACTGAAAAGGGCAAGGTCAACAGAACGCTCTCAGCAGAAATTTCATACCTCAGGAAGAAGTCAAGGGAGAAGTGGCTACTTGTAGGTAATTGTAGTGTCAATCTGGGTATCCAAAATAATTACCTCCTCCTACTTTGCATCCTATTTTTCTGGTAGGCCAGTCATATTGGCCTTGGTCCCCATCAATGGCCTCAGGTGGTCCCTTACTGCTCTGTGTGGTGCAATGACAAATCTGGACACAGAACACTGCAGGAGGTTTCCTGAAAAGTCAGGGGTGAGTTTTACTGTTTATTTCTCAAAGTAATCTGACCTGCTGTCTCACCTTCTAAGTTGGTACCATTGTGATTTCTCTTCTTGCATCTGCACTACTGAAATATACAGGAAAGGAGGGATGAAAATTTGATAATTAGCATGAAAGTAATTTTAATGGCTGGATGCTCATTGTTCTCATTTTTCTGAAGTCAGAGAACCTCTTGACTTGATACAACATTTACTACCTAAATACTGAGGGCTGATTCCTACAATGGTTACATAGGAATTTGCAAAATAAAAAGACACAGCCCTGCTCTTCATGTTTACACTGGCCAGAGGGTTGTGTTTTATCATCTAAACTTCATCCCCACTCTGAACACTTGCTATCTGCTCTGAGGGGCAGGCACCGAAATTTCTTAGCCAAACTGAGACCCAAGCTCATTGCCTGATGTTATGTTGCTGAGAAACCCAGGGACAGCTACTTCATGTCACAGCATGTAACCTGGAGAAAGCAGAGCAAAAGTGAGGCTGGGTATGCCAGAGAAGGACTGAGATGTTCTGTGGCTGTGGAGCCGTGTGAAAGCTTGGGCAGCACCAGTAGCAGCATGCAATTGTGGCCCTACTTTTGGACAGAAAAGGCAGAGTGCCAGATAAAAGTCAACCAGAAGAGCTGAGATCTAAACAAAAATCTTAAACAAAACACCAAAAAACCCCCAAACTTTATGATAGGCAAGCAACCTTTTGGAGTAACACAGATTACACTGGGAGGTATTTAAAAAAATAAAAAAGTTGCCTGTGGTGTCTCTTGCTTTTCCAAAGGACACATTTTACCAGACACCTGCAAGAAAAATACCATAAAACATTACCTAGATTATTCAGAAAGCCACTAAGGGGGGAAAAAAAGGTTTCTTCAAGGGGAGTTTGATGTGCTGTTTAGCCTGCTCTGTCATTTTTCTTGTCTCTCTTCATAATCTCTATGCAACCCAGAAACCGCCAGTAAAAAAGAGAGACCCTCTGCTTGTTTAATTACTTCCTGAAAATTTGACAACTACTACTTCGGTCTCATTGGATAATCTANTTAATATTATTTTCCTCTGAATTTTTTTTCAAAACAATAAAATTATTTACAGAAATTTAGAATAAACTCTTCAATGTTCTCCTTTAGCAGACTATTCAACAGCCATTTTAACTAATGAGTATGTAGTTTTATAGAAATTCAATTTTTCTGTGATCTGTATGATTATTTCTACTTCTATATCAGAAAACCAAAATTATCTTAATAACACGTATTGATTATCACCAAAATATGCAATAAGCACGTATTCAGGGTGCGGTCTCTGCAGGGTGTGTGTGTTTTTCAAAGCTGAAAGACTACCTCACACAGCCCTAGGATTCCTCCTGTAGAGAAACGGGAAGTGAAAATCAGTCACAAAAACAGACCTCTCCCCCAGATATTAGCATGGCTTTTGAGCATTCCTCTCTCAGGAAACGCTGAATTGGAGGTTGGTTTTTTTTTCTTTTGTTTGTCTGTAGTGACACATGTCAATAAGCCCTATTTTTAAACAAGAGCAGTTTTAATTGCAGGAATGCATGCAGATCTCATGGTGGATCCTGTTGGTATAGGCACCACATGTGTGTGCATGCGTGCAAGCCAGAAGACTGTCTACAGCACATGTGCAGGTCAATCCAACATAAGCAAAACCAAAAGCAAAGGAGGTAAAGAAACAGCACATAAAAAAAAAAAAAAAAGGAAAAAGAAAGAAACNGAGGGGCAGGCACCGAAATTTCTTAGCCAAACTGAGACCCAAGCTCATTGCCTGATGTTATGTTGCTGAGAAACCCAGGGACAGCTACTTCATGTCACAGCATGTAACCTGGAGAAAGCAGAGCAAAAGTGAGGCTGGGTATGCCAGAGAAGGACTGAGATGTTCTGTGGCTGTGGAGCCGTGTGAAAGCTTGGGCAGCACCAGTAGCAGCATGCAATTGTGGCCCTACTTTTGGACAGAAAAGGCAGAGTGCCAGATAAAAGTCAACCAGAAGAGCTGAGATCTAAACAAAAATCTTAAACAAAACACCAAAAAACCCCCAAACTTTATGATAGGCAAGCAACCTTTTGGAGTAACACAGATTACACTGGGAGGTATTTAAAAAAATAAAAAAGTTGCCTGTGGTGTCTCTTGCTTTTCCAAAGGACACATTTTACCAGACACCTGCAAGAAAAATACCATAAAACATTACCTAGATTATTCAGAAAGCCACTAAGGGGGGAAAAAAAGGTTTCTTCAAGGGGAGTTTGATGTGCTGTTTAGCCTGCTCTGTCATTTTTCTTGTCTCTCTTCATAATCTCTATGCAACCCAGAAACCGCCAGTAAAAAAGAGAGACCCTCTGCTTGTTTAATTACTTCCTGAAAATTTGACAACTACTACTTCGGTCTCATTGGATAATCTACTTTTAAATTACCTAGTCTTTCAAAGACAGCATAATTTGAGTACATTTACTTCCCTAGCTATACATCATGCCTATCAAAACTAAATGCTTCCAACATACCAATGCAATGTTTTAACATTTCAGTTCTATGTACATTTATCAGTAAATTTAACTTTTTACCAGATTTTCATACCTTTAGCAGTAAAGCGCAGTTAGAATTGGATTATCTTTTTTTCTGATGACAAAGTAAAATTATGTAAAAAAAATTATAGCAGTTTATAAAATGCAAAGCTTGGTGTCAAATTTTGTGGTAATTGAAAGGTTTTTCTTTATTCCTGCTAAGACAAAATCTATTTTATTAGTACAATTAATTTCTGAACAAAATATGAACTCAGGCATAACTCATTTTTGCATTTTTGCTCTACATATCATTATAAATATTAAAATAAATTATNTCTTTTGTTTGTCTGTAGTGACACATGTCAATAAGCCCTATTTTTAAACAAGAGCAGTTTTAATTGCAGGAATGCATGCAGATCTCATGGTGGATCCTGTTGGTATAGGCACCACATGTGTGTGCATGCGTGCAAGCCAGAAGACTGTCTACAGCACATGTGCAGGTCAATCCAACATAAGCAAAACCAAAAGCAAAGGAGGTAAAGAAACAGCACATAAAAAAAAAAAAAAAAGGAAAAAGAAAGAAACCCCCCCTTGCTTCTAAATCATCACAAAGACTGCAATATCCTGTTATCTGTTGTAGTAAATTCATATACAAAAATAAAGAAACAAATGTTGCCCTTCTGTGAAGGGAGATAATAAAAGATTGATTCTTCAAAAAGGAAAAAAAAAAAAACAATCCAAACAAAGGAGACAAGAAATACATTGTTTTAAGCTATACTCAAGGAAAGCACAGACTGACTGACATAACATTTAAGCAGCCCAAACCTCTTGATATTGTCTGTTGAAATTGTCTTATGGAGCAAACACTATAGACATGAGATGAAAGGCAAGTAAAAGCCACTGTATACCTGGTTGCCACAAACCTGTTTCTAAACCATGCCATTGACCTAGTGAAGATAGGAGTTCTATGCTGATCCTAATTTATTTTTCCTACTACAGAGCTAAAAGGGACTAAAAACCACCAACTGAATATACTTTTTTGTAGAGTCCATAACAAATGCATTTTATCTTAAAAAAAGAGTACTACTCACCAAGGATTAGTCTTGATTTAAAATATCTCTCCTAAATGCCTCCTTAATTCTATCATTATGGTTACCTAATGGTAATTAGGTAGATATAAGAAAGGCAAAAGTGTCAAATTATAACATTAAATGATGATGAAACAACGACACCACTTCAGACACCAATATTTTTTAGTTTAATTCCAAGGAATTAAAATCAGTTACCTACCTGTTTCTAAAATTCTGGTTTCTGATTTCATTGATTTACCGGCTCAAGTTTCTTCCTCTCTCATACCCTAAACACATTTACACGTTCAGGAAATATGAAAAAATTACGAATCTTATTAAAACTTCTGAAACTTTCACTGAAACACCACATAAAAAAAGAAATAGTATGCACAAAGAAATCTCCCTTCTTTCTCTACTCCAGGATCACAGCAAAATGTGCAAAGTGAAAACTGATACACAAGAAAATTTTTAGGCACTATTTACAGAACTCACAAGAATAATCTTTGGAAACAGGATTATTTGGAAAGAATGACAGTAACCAACTATGAATAGATTAAGAAATTTTAAAAGTTAAGGCTGCTGAACAAAATCATTAGAGATATATGCCTGTGGTTGAACTCTCAGGAATTTAGCCCCCTAATGAAGTCTGGCCAACTGTTGCCAGTAATGCTAGTGGAAAGTGCCCTGCATGTTTGAAAGCTGCAATACTTATTGAATTGCCTAGATAAGGTGTTTGGGTAGGCAGAGGGCACATTGAAGGCAGGGAGTAGCTCTCCATGTCCTAGCATTTGCACACATCCTTTCAGTGTAGTTGGTCTGCTCCCATACATAGATGATGCTATTTTTTCTGTGGGTAGCACAATAACAGTTTTTACTCTTTTATGCTATTCAGTATCACACACAGATTGGCACTGCTTCTAAACATTTTATTATTTTTGTTTTATTTTAATGTGTTGGTCAACCTAAGTTGATACATTAAAAACACAAACCAAAACATGATGGTTTATTTGAATGTAGTGGATTTTGATTGTAGTTAGTTGATTTTGCATAATCACCATCAAACTTAGAAAATAAACTTCAGATTTCAGTGCTATTTATTTATTCAGAAAAGTATTTTACTTACTATCCCATGTTTGCACAATATTTAAGGTCAGAACAGTCACAATAGAATTAAATCACTCATCTGAATTAAGCCATGCTCATCCAATGATTTATAAAAACGGATTAGATCTTAAAATCAATCATTATAAATGAAAGAATTCCAGGCAACATCCCACCTGGAATTAATATCTAATTAAGTCCTACAATCTCTAAAGGAAAAAATAAAACTTCTTAGTGACTTATGCACTGTACCTGGCATTTTCAACCTTTCTTATATAGAAGCTCTTATATAGTAGCTGTTAGTCAAGATCTATACTTTTGCTTCAGTATCAGCTTTCAAATTAATGTTACACTGGGTATCCCCTTAAAATAATAACTGGCCATTCCTAAATTAATGATCCATCTTAAAAAGCTAAAGCTTGTACTAAAATTGATTTTCCTATAGAAGTTTGATCCAGAAATTCTTAAAAATACATGAAAAAATAAGTTGTTCTGGTAGTGGCCGAGAGTATAAATAAATAAAAGTGTAAAAAGTAGATGTTTCCTTTCTTGTTTTTTTTTTATGATCTTGATTTTTTTTGTTGAAGTGTTAGAACGCTATTTGCTATCCTCTTTTTAAACCACATTTCTCTAATGAGACATTGCAGGGCTGCTACACAGCAGCCTTGCTCCTGACATAAAACCAGTTTTCTCCATTTGAAATCTGTCCCTGTTACGTGCACACTCCTCGGGACAAGGCCCAGGTGTGAAGCCTCGCTTTAGTGAAGTACATTTCCCAATGATCATGACAGAGACAGCATTTTGTAGAGAAAGTAAGAGATATAAAGTTCCTCTAGAGGTAGAGTGTAATGAAAGTAGAAACAACTCAGTTACTTTAATCAGACAAACATTTCTTTATCCTTAGAAAAATAAAATATAATGAAATAACTTTATAAGTAAATGTAATAAGCTCTGTCTAATATTGGGTGATTTTTTTGACAATCTGCAATAAAAGGCCCATCGGGCAGGGTTCCTCTTCCCCTTGAGGAATTTCTTTTTACTTATTTATTTTTGACTTTGAAAAAGAGTAAGAATTTTTTTTTTAAACAACTAGCTGCAGATTAAAATTAACGCTGTACATTTCAATTATTATCAATTCATCAGGGAGCCAAAAGAATTGGTATCTTTTTAATTAAAATTTTTATCAGATAACCTAAGCCTCTAAGGCCATATATTTGATTTTAATTAAAAAAAAATTCTGCTTGTGATCATTGTTCAGAATTAATATACCAAATAAAATATGGGAAGAAAGGAGGTAAAGGGAGATTATATAGTGTTACCTGATAAAAGGAGACAGTAATATTTAAAATGAGGTAAGTGTTACACCGATTTATGATGTATTTTATCTTCTAGAGAAACCCTAGTTTATCGTAGTGTCGTTCAGTTTGAAACGTCAGCTGTATATCTTTCTGCTTTTGAATATAACTCTAGGTTGAAAGGAAAAGGTTTGCAGTGATGTGATGTATAAGCAGATCAAAAGCTTGGCATTTTTTTCAGGGAAAATTCGCTTTGATATTGGAACATTTTTGTTGTCATAAATGCATAAATATTATAAATATCTTATAAATATCTTGAAAGAATATTAATTAATAACACTTAACATGCCTCTCATCTTCGTGGTGCTGTACAAACATCTATTAATCAGAAAGGATGAAATTGTTCCTTTTGTTTTAGTTCCCCACTCAAATTATTCTGTAAACATCCTCATCCCTAACCCAGTAAGCACCAGAATTTGTATTTTTTCTTTGTTTCAAAACCAAACAAAATATCTTCATTCATACTCTGCTTTTCTTTGTATCCATAACATATCTGTATCACAGGAGTCTTTCCAGTTAAAAAAAAAAAAAAAAAAAAAAGAGTCTGGTTTATAAGATAACAGGGCCAAGCAAATCAGCCTCTAAATCCCACGCTTAATCTAATCACTGAAAAGCAAGGTAGCAGCCCAGCACCAGGCCAAGCTGAGTGCTACAGCTGGGGAATAAAGTGGGGAAAGCAGAGGTGGCAGTTGGCATCAGCTCCATGCTGTGCACAAGATGAAAATTATTTGGTTTATAAGGCCCTAGTGAATCTTGCATTAATAATTTGCTTTAACTAAAATTGTATGCTAATTAGGATTCAAGAGCTGCTGTGACTGAAGGAGGAAAGATGTCACCAACCTGCAGATGAGCAGGATTTAGCTTCTTTCAAGGTAGCAGTTCCTGCCTTCCATTGGCTTCCAAATACGGAGCAAGCAATGAGGTGTCGCTTCTTGGTCAATGCTCACTAAATATACTGTTGGTTGTAATCTCCTGGGATTATACCAGTTGATCATTTACCATTCAAAATTACACAATCATGGATTTCTGGTCCTAATGCTTGAAGGCATTTATCCATCCCATCTCTCTGTGCATACCCATATATCTAATGGAGACTATATTTCAATCTTTTTCATAGATTTAGTAGTATACGCACATTTCGAAGCAATTAACTGAAGGAAAAAAATGTGATCTTCATTTGTACTGTCAGTGAGTTATTTTGCTCTTTGTAAGCTAAGCCAGTTCCCTTGAGCACCACTGTTTATTTCCATTTACAGAAATTTGTAGAATAATGTATAGTGTAGTCTAAGGATTATAGCAGCCTGACACAATTGTCAGCACAATTTATTAAAAAGTGCCAGCCTGAAGTCTCATGATCTTTCTCTTTTCATCATGAGAAAACAACTTTTGATCTAGATTAGAGTATAATTTTTCATTATACTGTTAATTTTTTAGCTCTCATAGCTTGTTCCCAAAGTAAATGAGATAATAGCTATTTTAATCTACAAGCCATTAACATATTTGTGTCATGAGAGTTCAGGGTCTGGGCTGTACACTTTAGAGTTAACATCTCAGATGTAACTGCAAGAAAAGAAATAATTGTTAAACCAGAAGGATTTGGTTTATTTTCACTCTTAAAAAACAAAACAAACCAACTCCCCCCCTCAAAAAAACCCCAAAATTAAACCAACTAAACAAAAAAGTCAAACACAAAAAAAAAAAATCTGCAAAATCCCCAATAACAATTAAAAATCCCCACAACAAATTTTTTCCAACTAAGGAAAAGAAGAAACCTGCATAAATTTGGCAGAGACTCAGCTCACAATTTAAGCTCAACCTGGTGGATAATGAATTAATAAATAACTGTTCAGTACTCATATACATTCTGGGGATTTAAATTAACATCATTTAGACAGCAGGGTTTTATTTTAGCATATGCAATCCCTTAGCTTCTCATTACATCGACTTGTTGAGTCCATTGGGCCCATTCCAAACCAGTCAAATGCTAAAGGAAGGTCTCCTATCAGCTTAGGGTGTTTTGGGTTTGGCCTGTTGAAGAAAATAGGTCTTGAAGACATTTTCAGAGTTTGTCTTGGACAGGCTCAGATACCTTGAGAGTTTGGAACAGATTTATAGATACCACTTTAGGCTTTAATTTTTGTTTGTTAATCTTCCACTGAATGGCTTTCATGTTATGATCTGAATCATTTATGCACACACTCAGGCACATGCACATACATGGATACACACAGACATGTAGACCATGAAGACTTATGTAGAAAAATAAGCATTTGCTTTTCTGATTCCATTTCATGATTCTGAAAAGGAAAAAAAAATGTTTACTTTCTTTCAAAGCTTCCCAGGACAAAAGAGATTCTTGAAAGATCCAAATCAGAGCAGTGACCAACTTCATTACTGATCTGACAATGGAACAGAAGGCATCCCTTGAGTCTCCCTTCAGCGGGTCCGTGTTAGAGAAGCATCTCTTTGTCTTCTGTCCACTAAGTTTCAATCAAGCTAAAAATATATATAGAAATTTGCAATATTCAGTGTTTCACTGGCAACAATTTAGAATTTTTTAAAAAAGAAACAATTAAATATGTGTTTGTACAGGAGCCAAATTACTGAATCTTTCTTTTCCTCTTTCAGAGAGAAACATTATGCTTTTCTGAAACATTGTGTTGTCCTGGTGAAAAAAAAGAGAACAAATACATTAACTGGATCTCACTTTTCCCTTGTTCACTGTCTTAACAAACTGACCATGGAGTTTTGGCGGCTGAGGTATATGGAAAGGAAGTTTGCAGACAAACTCCTCTTTTGCCAACAGGAATTGGGTGGAAGACAAATTTGCGGACCAAATTGGTCCTTCATAATTTGACTGGGGTATACAAATTATTAGGACTCCAACATGCACATCAAAAGACACCATGAATCACCAGGAACAAGGATAATTTACCCTTGCACAATTCTGAAAGGAGAGTTTTGACTGACTTTTACATTTTACCATAACACACTCTTTCTCTTATGTTTTTTACTATTCATTTATTCATAGTGTCCTCCAAACCAAAAAACCCACAAGCCTCAGACATTTAGCACTACGGTAGCTGTTGTCAGCCTCAACACTTTATCACCTGTGCTTTACAGAAGGTGAACCTGGAGCACAGAGTCTGCCATTTACCACAGTCAAACGAGCAAGTAAGAGACCTAAAAATAAAGCTTCCTCTCAAGCCTCCTGTAACAGCCTCCCAGCTGCCAGGGCTCTAGGTGCAGATCTATATTTTTCCAGTCACATAGTGTGCCCTTAGAATCAGAGGGCAGCAAAGAGCCTTTCTCATTTAAATCCATTGCAATTCCAAGAAAGAGAATCTTTGACTTGTTTGCTATGCTTCCCTTGACATACTGCCTCCAGGGCAATGTTCAAAATGACCTTACATAACAGTTTACATTCATAATCCATCACTGCAGAGGGAAATCAAAACAACAGACTTTTTCCCGCTTCATTATGAAGGGCTGCTCTTGTTCTCCGTTGTGTCCTTGGGAAAGAACCAGTGATGAAGTCAGATTAGAACTACAAAAAACACAGAACACCCTCACCCTCAAAAAATAACCCTTGTACAATGTACATTTGCAAATTAACTACACCTTGGCAATGGGAATTTATAAAGTAGTTGCAAAAATCAAGTGGCTGAAAAATTAATAAAACTCTTCTTCAAAACTCAAAGTCCTCTTAATGCTTATCAGGTGACAAATCTCACTGAAATACCTCAAGTATCACTTTTAGAAGATTCTAAACATTAATGTATGCACACATTATGCCGTTTTTATATATAAAAATAACACTTTTTTTAGCAAAGACTACATTGAATATAAATTTCTTTTCCCTTCCAAATTCTTTCTTCACTTGTCAATATAATATTTCAGAATCTTGCAAAACAATGCTGTTACTTACCAGAACAGAAGAAATCTCATCATCTCTTAACTTGAGGCTGACAATGAAAGCCCCCTTCATTTTACTTGTCAGTCCAATTAAAAAAAACATTCTTACCACAAAAAGTGAGTGAATAAACAAACATGACACAGCAGGTTTAGAGATAACTCGATGAATTGATAAACACCTTGAATTCTATAGTATTTTTACTATCACCAGATCTAAAACAGTCTTTCTAAACAGCTCCCCTTCTTTGGTAAGAGAAACAAGGATGGAAGCTGTACAATAACCTTCAGCGCTTCTTGATAAATAGAAAAATAGCTCAGTGGAAATGTTCAACTTCTCTATGATTAAAAAACAAACCTTTAATGTAGTTTTTGTTTATTGTGTCATAAGTGCAGCGTTGGAAGTTGCTGCCAAAGAATCATTGGAACAGGCATCACTAAGGCAGTGTCAGCCAGCCAGCTCTTTGAAAATGATTCAGTTCCTCTAGTCTTATGACTGAAATAATATGCAGTGGCTCCAGCTCGAAGCCTGGTTAATACATCTGTCCAGAACACATAATTACTTGGTCATAACATTCCCCCGGCCACCAGCCAACAAACCAATCAGCATTTCTTCTTAACTCACTAGAATTTTTGCTGTGTCAAACTGTTTGATCTCTAGGTAGTAAAAATGCAAAAAATGGAAGGACACTGCACTGGAAGGTTTTAATTTAACATAGTTTCTCATGGAAATTCAATCTGAAGAGAAACATGTTTTTGTTGACATTGCTAGAGTTGAGATTTTTATTCCGCTTCAGGAATGATATTGACATATTTATCTTGCAGCGTTTTTCTTATCTCTGTACTAGCTAAGATTCTGAAATGTAATCTTCCTTTCATTAATTACTTTCACAAAAACCCTCATGTTTATGAGAAAGTTAAATGATACTAGCAAATTTAACAGGCCACTATGTGTGTAACTACCAAGTTATCAACTGTGCTTGATTGTGTATGCTGTGCATGGAAATGAAACTGAAAGAGTTGAAAAAGTCTGTATTTACACAGATACTACTGTCCACAGCTCTCTATGCTTTATTTGTAAGTGCATATGTTTAATTTTCTGAAGCTTAATTTTGTAAACTCTGATCCAGTTCCTGAGACACTTTGTACCTATATATTTATATTTATAATATAAAATTTATATTTACTTCACCGGGATACAGGATCAGGACACAAGAGAACATTAGTGTTATACTTGCTTCCTATACCTCACTCAGGAAAGCACTCCATGAACATTTCAGAGTAATTAAATATTTTCTCTATGCAGATATGGTATTTCTAAAGTAAAAAATAAATTGCTACATTTTCTACAGTGAGGAACTTAGGCATCACACTCAAACATGCCACCTTAAAGAAACTGCGTAATTTCCAAGTTCATACTATATTTATTGGCTTAAGTGCTGTAGTTCACACAGTACCTTTTTTTAAAATCAGTGTCTCTAGACAAAGAAATACTTTTACCTCATGGCCAATACTGAGACTTAAAGGCACTGCATGAATATGAATAAAGAACAAAGCACTTTCCCTGTCCACAAGGGCTATCAGCCATTTGTTCTGGTGAATAAGAAAAAAAATTCCCTAGTTTCCTTCACAAGATTTCACAAAATCCACACCAGATGCATTTACATTTTTTATTTTAAGAGTAGTGCATGGGAGAGAACAGTAATGCTGCACGGTTCATCCAAAGTGGGAGACTGGAAGGAAGATGAAGCTCTCATCTGAATTCTGTTAGAATCTGCTAGATTTTCTCTCCCTAGGTCACAGAAGGAGGAAGCACTGGGAGAATCCCTCTTCCAAAGAAACTAAGATGTGGTTGGAGTTTATTTTCAGAGAAATACGGCTGCTTTCCTGTCACAGGCTTTGCTATTTATTTCCTATTAGTATAAAATCTCAGATTGAGCACCTTGTCTGTGCTAAAGTGAAATTTAAAACACCCAAAATCATATTCTGAAGTCTTGATGTAGTACAATACAGGGATAGTTAAATATTTCAAAGGTCTATACATATGTTACATACATATATATATGTGTGTGTGTGTATATGTTACATATACATATGTTCTGAGTGCTAATAATAGTATCATGCATTTCAACATTAACAAAGCTTGTATGCATTTAGATGAAGAAAATCTGTGACAGAACTGAAAAACGATTCATTATAACCACAGGATGCCGAGGAGTGGTGGGGTTCTTTTCATGTATATCAGCTTCTACTTGAAATCATCCTTACCTTCCTGAGTCTAAACATTCAAACTATTATAGGTAAAAGCAAAGCTAACTCTTCACAACATTTTGAGCAAAATGGGAAAACAATTTATAACTTTTATGCTCCAGAGGATACTTAGAAAATATAAATACTGGTGTCTTAAATTTAGAAATGCCACAAAAATATTGCCTGAATTCATGTGATCTACCCATATCAATTACCTCTTCATGCAAGTGCACTTTTAACCAGCTTTAATTCTATCCTGCATTAGATTTTCAACAGGATTCCTGTATTATTTGGTGAAATTATGATACTGCATTTTTATGTCTTCTGCATTTATTGTATCTTTAATCATTACACAGAGGCATGTTATCTAGCCTTGCTTTAAATACAAAGCTATGAACTTCATGTGTATATACCCACTTCCACCTTCCTCCCTCATACCCAGCTTAACTGAGTACTTAACTGAGTACTTTGCAGATTTATTTTCTTGCTACCTTACTGTTAAGACACATGAAGTGACTGGTTTTATAATCCTCACAGAGAAACAAAAAGTTCACCAGGAGAAGTCATAAATTTGTAAGACAATCTTCACATACACAGTAGTGGGAAAAGTTTGACTATATACATAGGTTCTCAATGTCAGTACTGAACAGTTTCAGTAGTAGTATTAAAGGCTCAATACCCCTGGAAAACTGGCCACAAGTCTTTTATACTAGTTAAAATAAGAAATCATGAAAATAAAGTAAATATCTGAATGAGAATACTAGCATTTTTATGCTTTGCTGTTTCCCTCAGCTACAGAATTTAAAGCACCCAAAAATTATGGTGTCCCCTAAATATGGCTCAGCCACATTTATATAGATAGATACATTACACATTTACATCAATAATGTCTAGATACAATTTTTTTTCATGAAATGTTTATTGCTTTTCACAGCATCATAAAATTTATATAAATCCCACCTTGCCAAAACACCAACTAACCACAGGCATTGAGGTGTATCCACTACCCTCTCCACTAGCAGTGAGAAGAGGCACCTAGAATACAAATGTCCCTCAGGAGATGCCTTTCTATCAGTTGTGAAGTACAAACTGAGGTAACTTAAGGTTCAGCTAAGGTTACTTCAAACGAAAGACTTAATTTCTATCCTTATGGGGTGGGGGGGTGCATCCGGACTGACATCTCACAGGATGCTTTGCTGAAGCATGACAGCCGCAGCAACCTCCCATCTCTCTCTTCCCTCTGCTGCCACTCTTTCCAAAGGCAATATTTATCCTTCTCCTCAGAAATGAAAATGGAAGCTGGTGTGTGACAAAATGTACAGTATGATGCAAAGCATTTCATGTCATAGCAAAAGCAGCTTAAAGCCAGCATGCCAGTGATGATATCATTCACAGACAACAGCTAATTTGGAAAGTGGAAGGGAGAAGCCAATATCTCTAGTGTGATGTGATTTTGTACTGAAAAGCCCTCATACAAATGCACACATGCACAGGAATGGAATTGAAAGCACTTAGTTTGGGGACTAAGCACTAGAAAATGTACAGTTGGGAGCCACTTTCCATTGGTTGGTAGATGAGATAACTGGCTTTATTTAACTTGTTATTGAATATCTATTAACATTTCCTGATTTTTGCAGTCTTAAGCAGCAAGCTTGATACTAAGAGTGCTCTTTTTTTCCTCCTGGAATATGCATCTTTTCCAAAACATTTATCACAGTTTGCTCTGGTCTAAAAGAAAAATCTTAAATTACTATTAAATACACCTTTGACTGAATCCAGGCTACAATGTAATAAGTAACTATGTATTCTGGATGAACTCTAAAGGGTTTCTTACAGTTATATATTCATCCCTTCTTCAAGACAATCTACTGTACTTCAGGCAGTATACATATATTGCAGTCTGTGTATATAGATGCTGTATATATTACTGCTTCCTTAAAATAACAAGCAGAGTCATGAGAAAATATAAAGAATAAAGATGAAAGACATAACTGCTTAGTTTGGAAATTAAACATAAATTAAGGTGGAAGAAATTCTCATTATTTACTTAGGGCCTGATCCAAAGCTCTTTAAAGTCAGTGGAAAGAACATGCACAAGGATTTAAAATGTGACACTACAGTTGAATGCTTTGAAAAAATGTCTGGGAAAGCAGCACCAAAAAAAGAGCCTACTTAGAAGTGGGGAGGGAAAGGACTTCCTGGATTATCTTACACCACTTTTACCTGTGGGACAGTCTTGATCTCAGCTTACAAGGACATGCATTGCTTTATTCCATCTGTGCAAGAATGAAGCATGATAAATAAAATTTTGTAGCACTGGATCAAGTGTAAGAAAGGGCTGGAGCAGGAAATAAAATACCTTGGGTAGTAGTCACACGAGCACTGCAGCTAGGGGAGGACACCTCAAAGGAACAATGTCTGTGACCTCCAGTGAGGTACAGGCACAGTCTCAGACCATCCTGCAGCTCGGGGCAGCGACCCGTGCAGCACAGGTTTGGGAGCACCACTGGCACACTGCATGTGTCCGGAGGCCCACGCTGCTGAAACCGGTAGAGATCAAAGAAATTAGCAACCAAAGAAAAGTCACTGCTTCTCCGGATTTCCAGCACCTCCTCCGTTACTGTCTAACATTTCCACTGATACTAAACAGTGCATCCAAAGTACAGGATGAGACTTTTGAGTTTGGTTTTTCTTCCCAATGAAATTTGGTTTTCTTGCTCTTTTGCTTGTCTGTCGTTCTGCTTGTATGTTTGTCCTTTGGGAATTTTAACTAAAGGGTGAGTTCTCTCCACTAACGAGTCCATCCATTATTCCATTATTGGATATTAAGTTGTCATTAAATTTAGCACACCACATGACTGACGTTCAGATATTATTTTTTGAGCACAGACACCATGAAGCACCTACACAGAACACTCCTATGGACATTTTAATATGTTGGAAAGCATAAAGCATTCAAATTGAGTTTCAGGACAGAGAAAAATCTGCGTTGAATATGTGTAACACACTTGAATGTAAGTCTCCAAGAATGCACAAAATTATAGGACGGGGACAAGTTTTCACATACTCTTTCTTATTCCATATCTACAAGAGGGTGAAAGCCAATGCTGAATAGTCCTTAAAAAAATTCCCTCAAAGCTTTCTTCTCATTCACTGCTATATTATTTGGTCCATGACTCTTGCAGTCCACAGCAAGCAAGCTAATAAAACTTACAGTTCAGTGAGACCTTGTATAGTATGTAACCTTGGTCCTGTAATTCCATCAACAGAAAGTATGATAAAAATAGTAGTAGAGAGACCATTGATTGAAAAGGTCTGGTTCTGTGTAATTGTCAGAGAATCACAGAATTAAATAATTAATAAAATTTACTTTATTTTATAAAATTATGATTCTAAACTTTTCCTGCTCTGTTTTGGTTGTAAGTCATCCAAGGAAAGAATAAAGAAGGAATGTAGTGTTTGCTTGTAAAATCACTGGAAACAGAAATCTGAGCCAACCAAAGTGTAACAGTAAAGAAATCTACTCACCACCACGTTGCTACTGTTTAATTGTTTATTACTTTGAATATGTACTCCCAATAGTAACATTAAAATTTGGTTCTAGGCCAACCCAGGCACATAAGGTAGAGCTGGAAAAGATCCAGTTAGTTTACAGCATCATATTTTGCAGTGTCAAAGCAGCAAAAATTTCGTAGAGATTCAAGGACATAATAATACCTAGTTTAAATTAAATGCTGAAAATATAAACAGACTTGGATTTTTTTTTTTGCTTTTTTTTTTTAATGTTTACACTCATCCTGGTGGAAACAGCTTCCAATATATGTATAAAACGAAACAGACAGTGATATTATTTTGGGAAAACAAACTTTTTTCTTCAAGAACCTGTGCCCAGCCTGCTGAGTCAGTTGAGAAGTTCAGCTGATTAAACTTCAACAACCAAATTTAAAGAAAAACTTCCAAAAAAATGTCAGCAATGCAAAACAGGTGTGGAGAAACCAACATTTACATAAAGAGCAATTTTCACAGGAAATGTAGGCTGTTTGACTGCCAATTCTATTTATGGCATCTTCAGGTTTCTCCCTGTTCCATTCAAACTAGAAGTACCAAGATTAGTGTTTGGCTGACTAAATCAACTCCATGCCTTTTTGGAATGTTGTAAAGCAGTCTCCTCAGAGACAGCTGTGACATTTCCCTCAGCTCTTGATCTCATAATTCTGGTTACAAACAGAGACAAGGTTCCTTGACTCTGCTAACAATTTCTTCCCCAAGACGCTGGTGTTAGCAACTCCACCATTTTCACTACAGTGCATCAGAGCATGGTGATTGTACACAGTATGAAGAAAGCAAGCCATTCTTTCAACATCCATTTTGCTCCCAAGTTAAAAAATGTGTTAAGGAGTTCTTCGTGTAATATCATGTTCTGCAGAGTATTTAATTCAACATATATTCTGGCAGATTTTCCTCAATACTTTTCATTGAGCTATGGCTTCAGTTATTCTCAAAATCTTCTCTATTCGGCTTCTAACTCTTCCCATCTGCCCTAGGAAATAAATCCCAACATGATACCAAAACAAACCCACAATCACTGTGCAGGATGGCCACTCTCTTTCCTGAGCCATTGTCACACTCCTGAGAGGTTGGCCAGGGCACCCGTGGGAGGGGACAGTGCCATCCCTCAGAGGTGAGTCTGCATTAACAGCTGGGCCAGGGGAGCTCCCCCAGACTCCCACAGCACTGCACACAGAGGAGCATGAACAGCACTGACAACATGCAATCAGCTTTCTAGCTTAACTCAGAAAATCAGAAACATTGTTTAAATCTGAATTTCCTTAACAGTATTAAGCAAAGATAAAAAAAATCCAAACAAAACCACAGAATATTAGACTTCCTAAGATGCTTCCAAAGAAGCATTTGCTAAGCTCATACACACACTTCTTGCCTAAAAGCCCTCATGTTTACACAGATCATGACAGTGCACACTCCACACATAACAAGAGTTAATTTTTCATTTTAATCAGCCAACAAACAAGATAGAACTCCAAAATGACAAGTTCATGTGGGGTTTTTGGTTAGTTTTTTATTTGGTTAAGGGGGGGTATTTTTTGGTTGTGATTTTCTTTGTTGTTGTGTTTTGTGTTTTGGGGTTTTTTGGGGGTTTTTTTGCAACAAGAGAAGACATCATTGAACAAGTATTTCGCACATGAAGAAAGAAGACCATAAGAAAGAGTTGACCAGGGAGGTCAATAAGGCTTTTTCAGCCTCATTAAGGTCAGGTGAAGTTCACCCAAGATCTTATGTCCAAGTGCTGTTCTAGAATAAGTATGATGCACAGGACAAGAGAAAAACATTATTTCAATGATGTAAATATAAATTAAATACTGAATATGCTATTTTATGAAAGAGCTCATCAAGTTATTTATATGTTTGGTTCATAGATTTATTTTAATATCAGAACTTACTAAGGGATTTAGAAAAATGATTGAAAAGTTTTGAAGGAAATACATTGTAATTCTATGAGGAAACAGACAAAATTTGCTTAATCTTCTTGCTTGCATGGGTGGTCTCAGCTATTTTTCAGTAAATATGCAGTTTAGCCAATTGATCAAATAATTATTTTTTTGCTGTAAATAGAAACTTATCTCTAGTTAAGACTGTCGCTCCCCCTTCTTTTGGTCCTCCTTTAAATTCTTTTTTTAATCCCCAAAGATTAGGACTGGTTTCAGTCCAACCTTATGAGAATCCTTTTATGTTACTCGTATTTGTATGCAGTAATTATATAAAGACTTTCTTAACCCTTACCCACTGATACCTAAGAAGAATTAAGAGCAGCTTTTCCATGACGGAGTCCAGTCAGCTGTTCCTGCAGACCACTTTCTAATGTTTTTTAACGTTGTGTCATTTGGACTTCTCTCTCCAAACAGATACATTTCAGTAAGTGGCTCATTAGCATCACACAGGAGAAAAATCCTTACTTTTTTTCCTTTTAAAACCACCATATCCTTAGCTATCTATCTCTGGTGTTTGTACTGATATTACAGCCACTTCAGTAAATTGAAGCTCTTCCACAGATCTCTACTCCAAATCAGCGCCAGCCTCAATTCTTTGGCTGAGGCAAATGCCAGACATTGTTTATACAGTGGTAATCAACATGGTAAATTTAGAATATACCAGAATAAATTATGATAAATTTGCTGCCTCAGGATAAAGATAACACACGGGTAGAGTCAGTGGTTATCTCTTAAAAAAGGGGGAAATTGATGAACAGACATTTTTTTTCCCTTCCAGGCTATCAGAATAAATGGTTTTTTTCCCCCTCTGGGATTTGTAGAAAAAGAAGATGGGACATGTGGATCTCATGAACTCTGATGCTAAATACAGCTACAACTTTTGAAAGACTCTCTTCCCTATATTTCAAGTTGAATGCCATGTTCGTTCCTTAGCATTAAGAGCTGCTTCTTTCTTTCTTTCTTTTCTTTCTTTCTTTCTTTCTTTCTTTCTTTCTTTCTTTCTTTCTTTCTTTCTTTCTTTCTTTCTTTCTTTCTTTCTTTCTTTCTTTCTTTCTTTCTTTCTTTCTTTCTTTCTTTCTTTCTTTCTTTCTTTCTTTCTTTCTTTCTTTTTCCCCTGTCATCTCTCCAGAGGTCAGGAAATGAACTGTGTGTCATCAGAGAGCAAAGCAGTATAGAACCCAGGGGGCCTGATAGCAGTGGTGCTTTTTTCTTCCCCACCTCAGCAGCTTGACTTGCTGTTCCCAGAGCAGGTTTCAGAACCATCAACTAATGAAAAATCACTGGTCGTATTGGTTTGGGGGGTTTTTGGTGAGAGATATTTTTTTTCACCTAAGAAAATATAATTTAAAAAAATCCATAACACATTGCTGAGAGTGGGATTTCATTTTACTTTCCTTCTAAAGCTTCATGCTTAAGAGTTTTTTTCACAAAGTTTATTTACCTGCAGATGAATTTCCAGAAAATATATATTTCAAATGCAAACTACCTTCAGAATAGACCAACATTTCTCTCTCTCTGTCAAATACTTGTACGGGGCCCAAAATTTCTAGAAGAGAAACCACATTCTTGTGCCTAGCATGTAACTTCATCAAATCATCTGGATAATGAAGACAATTAGGATCTGACTAAATCCTAATCTATTTGCAAAGTATGGCAATCCTCTTATAGATACTAGCTGTTTGTATCATGACACTTTTGTAAGTAAAATGCTGCAGCTAGAATCCACCCACAGCAAGCATACAGTCAGTCTTTTGTTAAACCAGCAGGCAGAGTTGCAATACTTCAATTTCATTTTCCACTTCTGCCTTTCAGCTCCACCTCTGCCTTTCAACTTCATCAAACTTTAAGTATGTGTTTAAGTCCAACAGGCTTTAATAGGATTTAAACATGTGCTTTGCCTCACTGAGGAGGAAAGGGGTTACTCACCTGCCTACTCACTTAGATTATGCACTTTGCTGGATGGGAGATTTCCTGTCCTTCTACATCAGTACTGAGAGAAGATGTGATGGTGGAGGCCTGAAGTTTGATAACAATTATTTGTCCATTTCCTGGGTCGTAGTGAGGACAGTGAGGAGATCTCACAATGGTGAGGCAGCAGATCTTCACCTTCCTCTTTTATACCTTTTGATCAAGGGCTATCCCAGGCAGAACCCAAATGAACTGCAGAAAGTCTGTGTTCCCTGGAGCCACCTAGGAGATATACTACACATTGCCATTTGGTAGCACAGGCATCTTAGAAGCTGGTCTAGTATTAATTTTAACTTCCAAAATTATAGAAGAGAAGCAAAATTCCAACATCATGTCTATTTTTGTTAAGTAAAATTGCCTTTCCCATTTTCTAGAATATCCTAAGCTATAAAGAAAATATTTGCAGCACACAACGTGGTATGGTTGCAGTAGCAGAGGTGTGTGGTGAGGACCTGCAGAGGACCCAGTCATACTGTTGTGCAGAGAGGCACAACTCCTGAACTTGCTTGAGCTTACCCCAGAGGGCTGTGGTGCTGAATATCTATACCCACTGCAACCCAGAGACTCACAAAAACCCATCATCAATCACTGAGTCTGTTGGAGAGCAACTAGAAGCACTTACTTCTCAGTATCTCAGACTTCTCAATCTTTTCCCACATGCCTCATTCTCTTTTTTTGCTCACTCGCTGCAGACGCACAAAACATCATAATGTTTCAGGAAGATATTTACAATCTCAGGCATCCAAGTGACCAGTGTTTCCCTGTGACCTCCTCACCCCATCAGTGAGCTGTCGAGCTTTTCTAGGTTATGTCCTCACAGAAATTTTTCTTAGGCTTCTGTAGCTTAAACAGAGTCATTCCAATGCTTTCACATGGAAAGTTTACATTTGTCTGGAGTGTGACTGCTCTGTGGGAGCAGGATACAAGTTACCTGGCACAAGTGCCTAACCCTGTAAAGCACAGTTTAATCTGGCAGCACAGAGCACTCAGGAAACATAACACATGACTGAACTGGAACAATAACTTCATATTTCTATTGATTCTTGTCTTTAACCAGGAAAATTTTTCAGTTGGCTACTACCCCTCCCCAAAAAAAGGTATTTTTACTTTTCACCATATTGATGCACAGTAGATGAGTTTAAAGGATTGAAAAAGGCTTTTTCTTGTGTTAATTGAGAAAAAATACCCTAACATTTGGAAGCTATGTTTCCCATAAAAAAATAAAAAAATAGAAACCCTCCCCAAAAAGCAGTCTTCAAACCAAACATAAAAACTCCAGAGTTTAAATTTACTCAGAAAAAAACCTGAAATATGATATAAACAAACCACTTAAAGTGTGCTTCAAAGACGGTTATTGCATTAGCATAAGCAGGACATTCAGCAGAAAAAAATGCCTCTAGAGTGAATAAAAATAAAAGCAAACATTATGCAAAAATATTACATTAAATTTATTTTCTTACTAAATTGTATTGGAGTGATTAAAACATTTGAAGAAATAATGCAAGAGAACACTGAAAATTTTTCCTGTGAACCAGACATTTTGACAACCTTTCCCTTATTCAAATCTTTGTGTAGATACACATAATATCTAGGTAGATAGATCAATTGCATTTAAGTAAGAAACCTGAAATTGCAACCCACTGATAGCTCTTACTGGCTCTACTTTCCCTCAGGAATTGCTGGAGATGCTACTGCTCCTGGGGACATCGGCTTTTCTCCTGTCCTGCCGCTGCCAAGCAAGCATGGGTGCAGGATTGGCAGATAGCCCTGGAATACTCACTGAAGTGTAATGTCTCTTCCACCAGCTGTGTTCATTTTTTAGGGTAGAATCATTGCAATTGCTCATTCTGCAGTTTGAAGTTTCAGTGTGAATAAGCCACATTCAGTTTGAAGAATGACCACTCTCATTAGTTTCCTGTTCTTTTTTACTGCTTGAAACGTGGCAGTGACTCAAAGTCTAAACCCAGTACGGGGCCTCCTCACCTTAACTGAGGTAGATCCTCTTGTGAGAGGACAGGCTGAACCTTCAAGAAGTTTCAGTCTTTCAGAGGGATTTGCAGAGACAAAAGCCAGGTAAATGCTTTGCTGTTCCTAAATACCCTCCACAAACAAGGACAAGACAGGGAATGGAAGAGAGACCATGGAGCAGGCTATTTTATAGGTAGGCAACCGAGGCAGAGGAGTATTTTAAAAGTACCTCCTAAAGTGCTTTGAAAGTGTTGAAAATCTGAGCCTAAGTGAACTGGTCAAGGTTACAGAGGAAGGCTGTGCCTGAGTGTGAAAATTAATGTGCATGTCTCCAAGTTCCATGTCAGGCTCCTAGCAGTCCTGTTCCCTGCCAATTTGTGCATTAAAAATATTCAGAAAAGCCTCCATTTGTAGGAAGTCAAAGTTTCAGATGGGCAATTCTTGGGACTGAAAGACATACCAAGTCCAGGGGAAGGAATCATTCACCAGAGAAGAGTTAGGCTGCATATTCATCGAGTAAAAATAGAATACATATCAAAGCCTTCATGCTTTTTTCCATTCTGTAGTTTGCTCCATACTTTTAAAATGTGTTCAAACTGAGTGACCACGTACGCAAAGGAAAACTTTACAAGTAGATAAGTCTTCTAGAGCTTAGTGTCTGCCAAGACAAAAGTGTGTGGTTTATTTTAAAAGGAGGAGTGGTTATCACTTAGAACACACAATTTCTGTTGAAGAAGTGAAGGCAAAAATTAATCCCTACAATTTTTGCTTGTCATTAAAATAGAACTTTCAAGAAATAAAATGGCCTTTTTTTAGTTCATACTGAATTAAAAAAAATTTACATTTTTATAGAGGAAAGCTTTTAATACAAGAGGAAGTTTATCTTGAAAAACTGTTTCATGGAGAAGTAAAACTCTGATACAAGGAGCTCTTACATACAGGTGTTATGTATTATAATCTACATTACAGTACTGTACTATCCACATGAGACCAGGTACAATGAAAAGCTTCTGGACTTTATTCAGGTTTGTGGGTTTCAATCTAATTTAATTTACAGCAAGTCTTACCTCCATAGACATGAGTAGCTCCACTGGCTTCAGGGAAACCACAGACTTTATAGTGGCATAAGTATGAGGAATTAAGACTCTTACTTATTTCTATTTTAACTCTCAGATGTCAGCATGCAAGGGTGAAAGCCCATAAAATTTTTTATATTTACCATTATCGACAAAATGTAAGGAAAACTGAAGACTTTATATTTCTTACAGTTTATCTCAATATACTCTGTCATGACCAACAAGAATTTCTATTTATTTATAAAAGAGGATAAGTAGGTTTTGCTCCAGAGATAAAAATTTATCAATTCAACAAAAATCAGTGAGACATTCAGGAGACTAAAACTCAGGCATGGCAGAATCAAATCAAATCAAATCAAATCAAATCAAATCTTATCCTCTGTTTCAAACATCAAACAACAAAAAGCACATTTGTATAAACTTATCTTTTTCAAAATAGTGCTCATTACTAAGTTACTGTTTGATTCTTAATTTATGTCAGTTGGGGGAATATCTTAGTTACTCCAAGAATTTTTTCTTTTTTTTTTTTTAGTCCATAAAATGAGGAAATTTAAATTAATGCTTTTCTTTTTGTTATGTCTACAAAGTTTAAAGCATTGCACCTCTCTCTCCTGTCAGTTAACCAAAGCATTTATTCCTGACAGCTGAGGAGCTTTTGGGAGCCCAAGCTGGTGCTCAGGGCAGGGGAAGGGTGTGGGAGCCACTAGGTGGCAATAGAAACCCCTCAAATAAACTACTCACAGTTCTTATGCTATTCAGGAGATATTAATTTCAACTAAGCAAGTATTAAATTGAAAGGAGGCAAACAAAATTTCATGCTGGTCATTAAGCTCCCTACAATTTCAGTACAATTTTCTGTGGGATTAGTAGGAAACAAGTGATTTATCCCTGTATTATGTTAATTTATCCTACTTATCTTCATATTTTCTTCCAAGATAATTGTTTAACATGTCATGCAATAAAAAAAAAATTCAATTATAATTTCAGCATTATTGAAAATTTTGTGATAATTTCAGTTGTTCTTAATAAATTGTTCATTCTGCCGTCACTATAGAAGTCAAATGGCTGAAATTATTGCTTTCTCAGTTTGAAAAGCATTAACAGATTTAAACTACTGTTGGCTTAGCTTTTGATTGTATCACATACTTTTTTTCCTCAAATTCTAAAATCTTGGTGATCCTTACAGAGGAATTAAGAAGAAAATTATTCTTCAAATTAGTTTGAAGTTACATTTCAAAATGTATCTTAAATGAAGATATCATTGTTTCAAATTCAGCACAAGTGTTTTTATGCTGGAAAGTTACTTGTTTCTTTATGTGGACCTCAGTACCATGCTAAAAGTTACACACTAGTAATTTTTAAAACTTTTGAGTTAGCAAAACTGAAAGTCACATCTTCATGCTCATGCACATTATAGCAGAATTGGCATTGCAGAGTTCAGACTGCAGAAAAATGTAAGTGTATGAATTTGGTGTTTCCATTTTCGAAGCCTAGATTTTTCAATTCTAGCATCTCTTCGATGTGGCTCTTGTATATAATTTTCAAGACTTGTTTCTGTATGGACAACAAATCTTCCTGCAGTGAATCGTCCTCTCTGCCATTATCACGGTGGTTCAACTGAGCACTGGAACTGATGCCCCAAGTGCCAGGGCTGCAGGAGCAGGACCAGCCCTGCTTTCTATTTGGTGATGGCCACCAGTGCTCTTGATTTAGCCTACTTTTTTTCCTCCCTGTTTCAAAGAGGAGAAGAGGAATCTTATATGTAGTTCCACAAGACACAAAAATAAATTTAGAAGGGGCTGATTTGATTTCTGTCCCTCCTAACCACTTTGTTCCCCAGCTCCCACTCATTCCCTCCCCTCTGCTGTGTCTCCCCTTGCTTTGCAGCAGTGGGATCTTGAGGTTATGTTACTACGTTAACATCCCTGGATGCCAACATTTCTCCCTGGGATTGCCTTACAGGGGAGGGAAAGGGTAATAAAACTAAAGTTCAACTTGAATCAAATTAGAAAGGAAAAGAGCAGAAAAGTAACTGCTCTTTAGGTACTCTGCTGCTGGAGGATTTTCTTAAATGAGTCCTAACAGACACAAAAACTATCTCCAAAAAAATAAATGCACTGCGGAAAAATTCAGATAGCCTGCCAGGAAACATTCTTATGATTTCGTACAGAACAAGTTCATCAGAACACAAATCCAAACACCCCAGTCAGGGAAAATGTTGTGACGAGCTCAGGTGTCAATTGTGCCAAAATTTCACACAATAATTTAATCTCTAAAGGGGATAAAGGAAAATAAATTGCCAGCTTTTGAAAAAATTTAGTCCAAATCTGGATTTTGAAAGCTCAGCCTGTTTTCTGTTTACAGTGCCATTTACTTCACATAGAAATACATATTTGTCAGTCATATTTTTGCCTACAGCTTTGTAATACTGAGAAGCAAAATTAAACTCTTAGTAAAATAGAAATATATTAATAGATCTGCACATGAACACTGCCTGACATCTGCAAACTTTCCCTTAAAAATATGACTAAAAATACATTTGAAGAAAATCTGATTTAAAATTTGAAACCATTATTTTCCTATCTTTAAGTGCTACAGTCAAACATTTTTATTCTTTACCAGAACAGTTAATTCTAGGGAGGATCTGAAGACGACATAATTTAATAAGTCATACTTTACTTAAATAACAAAAATAAGTATAAGGATGCAGCAAACATAGGTCTATCTTTTTTTTTCCAAATATTTAACAAAAGTCTGAAGTGTTCAGGGTGTAACTAATTTTTCTTATAATCCTCTACATTTAGCATTAACAAACATAATGCAAGATCTTTTACATATCCTTCCTGCCACTTCTCTTTGTGTTTAGTCCCCCTGGTTGCACAGATCTTGGGTTTATGGAAATATACAGCATCTAGGAATGCTGGTACTAACCAAGACAAAAAAATATTCATCAAAGTTACCATACAAGTGATGAATATAATAATAAATCTAATGCTAGAAATGTTGCTTTACTGATAGGTTATCAAGACAGAGAGTAGCAAACCCCCATGAAACCAGAATTTTTTCAGATTTGCATCAATCAGCTTAAAAATACACATATCTGACAAGTGGATGACAAGCCACACAAGGAGCTCTTGTAGACAAGAACTCATTGAAGTCTTCAAGCAGGCTTGTAAATTCATTTAAAGTGTCACCTATAAACAGCCTTTGTTCAGCCCATGATCCTCTCCTCTGGGAGCACGAAGTAACTGACCCTAAGGAAAGGAAGCTTCTGGTTGTTAAACTGAGATCAGCTAACATACTGTTAAAAATATCTTATAATTATGCCCAATTTACATAACTCACAGGAAGAAGAAAAAGGAGCAAGGTAGTGCTGACCTTTTATATTAGCACTTCTTTTCAAAATACTTCAAAATGTAGAGCCTATTATCTCATTTTCCGCATTCACTTTGTTCTCTACCAGAGCTCTTGGAGAAACGGGGGAAGGGGGAAATAAATTCAAGTAGTTCTTCATTGTTTTATATTTAATCTCTGTCCCATTAGGAACTTATTCTTCCTCAGACCTGTCAGGAAAAAGCAATGGCAGGAAACAGAAAGAAACAGAGAAGCAGAAGGAGCAGCTGTTCTCCAGCCACCATGCAAAGATGTTCCATCTCTGTGACAATTGGAGTGATCAGCTGAGGAAGTGCCTTCCTTCCACAGATAGGGATGGTGAGTGAGTCCTTCAAGAGTCCTTAGTAAATAGGAGGTTTAGTCACAGGAAAAGTGTTTGCAGATCCAGCACATCTTCCAACATGTGATATTTTCAATTTTCAGCCAGGTTATGGCATTTTCTGCTAGCCCAAATGGTGAGGAGCTTTCTAATTTGTGGGAGACCTCTGTAAACATCTTCTTGCTGAAAAAGAAAAGCTAACTTTTGCTAAAGTGAAATAGCTCACAGGAGATAGGCTGGAGAAGGATACTGATGTCTGAGCTCTGACCAGCTCAGTAGAGAAAGATCCCCAGTCTACAGGTTTTGATGCCACAAGCTAAGGCAGTTTCAGAGGCGACTGTCTCACTCACCCACCCCCTTCTCTGCTTGGAAGCAAACCTTCTCCACTGCTGCAACTCACAGCCCACCATGCTAATTAAAATGAAGATCAAGCTGGTAGCCAGCTCCAGCACACACCTCTGGAGTTTGGCTGACAGCATTACAGATTTCATAGAACCCCCTGATATCCCCTTCTCTTTCTGGCAGAAAAATTTAAACTCAGAGACCTCTTTCTGTTAAGAGAGTTTTAAAGGTTTTGATTTCTTTCCATTGGAGTCTGAGTTGACATAAAATGGAGATGTGTTCTGGAAGGAGAGGTGTACAGGTAGTTTTCACCCAGCTCCTGCAGAGCATTTTCCTTAATGCCCTCCAACCATGCTTTTGCATCTCTTGAAATTATTCTTGGAATAATATCCTGGCTGCTCTTAAAAGGGTTTGTTATTTTGTTCTTTGCACTCAGTATAAAACAAAATGCACTTAACGTTTTATTCTGCTTATTTAAAAGTTAATTAATTTATTAATTTATTTCTCACCCAGAAAACATTCAGAACATTTCTCCAGATATTTGTTCAATCTTTCTGTTCTTCAGGGCTGGCCCAAATAAAGCATATGCCTTTTCTTGAATGATATGACCTTTATTTCCCACTTCTTCTCAAACACATTTATTTTCTGCTTTGATTTATGTGAAAAGTAATGGAATGACAGCTTCCAAAAAAATTATCCAAAACCTATTGTAAATAAAGATTATTTTCAGCTAAAGAGCTTGAGTGCATTCTTTACATTGTCATTCCTATCTAATACAGTTCTTTAAATAGAATGTCTCAGTTGCAATAGCAGAACAACTAAAATATGTTGTTGATTTTCTGTTTATGTTGGAGTGAGCAAGACTTGGGAGTTTATAGAAGTTCAGATGTGATCAAAAGATTGTTTACCTGTGGAGGAAAGGTAGAAATTTTAGAAATAGTTCATAATCAGTTTTAGGTAATTTCTTTAGCTATTGTGGAAGAGGTAAAATTCCACATATACATCATTCTTACAATTTACTTTTGATGATATACTTATTAGGAATGGTTTCACATGGTGATAGACTGTACTTCCTGAAACATAGTTTTGGAGAAAATTTTGCAGGGGAGAAAATGTTAAAGTAAACCCTCGTCTAATACAGATACTTTCCTTTGACCAGCTTTTCATAGTTCTTCTGACTGGTTTTGGCCTGATTTCCCTGTACATACAAGTCTTGCATTTTGCATCCTCATGGTCTTTGGTGCAGTCATGCTTGATTTACATCACTTGAGACCAAAGGTGGATACCTGGGTAAAATCCAGGCCATGTGGAAGCCAGCAGCAAAGCTTCCACTGACTCTGACGGGGCTAAAATGTCATCCTTTTCTGTTTAAACAAAGGCTGTCCCCTTCTCCCACATACCTGGGAGAAGCTTTAGCACCAGATCATCAGTTTTGCAACAGTTTCACAAACTGAAATAGTCTGAAATATTTAAAAAGTGTAGGGAGGGAAGATAAATTATTTAAAGTTATACTGAGTAAGTATGAGCTGAACTTTAGAAAGGTAACGTTTATAGGCTGGCTGTATGGAAAAACATCCTGAGTATACATTAATCAATCCTCAATAGGAGCATTAAACAAGGCCAACATTTTCAGGCTCAGATGCCTAAGGTTCAAGTCTAAAACCACATTTATGAATTTGAGTTTAAGGCTATCTGGCTTGAAAACTGTGGTTCTAATCTGAATTTCTTTCTTCATATTTTCCAGTGAGCTTCACAAACGAAAGAAAATTACTGATCTGACTGAACTCCTTACCTTATTATTTCAAAATAAATGTTATAAGGCAACTCACGTGATTTAACAGAAATTTCTGACAATTGAATAACCACAACTGATTCTCCAAACAACAACAGGCGTGCATCAGACTTAGGAACATAGATCACTGCTGGGAAAATACTGCAGGGAGCTATATTGTCATTAAAGTTTTACTTTTAATCTTAGCTATATAAAGAAACAGAACTTGAAAGCATTGTGGTACTTCTCTGGAATTGTGTATCCCGATTCTTGAGAATAAATACTATTTTATATCTCCTTTTAAAAATATATATTAAACATATTGTCATAATACACTATATTAAAGACATTTCCCATTTTAATAATAAAAATAACTCATATTAGTTTGAAAGTTGCAAGATGTTAACATCAAATGGGAAGCAGTTTAAAAGACAAGTGCTAAAAATAACCTTCAAAATACTGTGTACATTGATGTTTCAAAGATGAGTGTAAGTTACACTTGGCAAGGGTGTTGGATCCTTTCATACACTGGATATGTTTAGCTTTGGTATTTTCTTAACAAATGGTTAGTATTGGGCCCTATGTCCCTGGAGGAAAGACATCACCCTACAGTGACATGTTTCTATACAAACATACTCAAACCGAGGTCATCACTCACCTTCCTAAACCCTCAGTAACACAGGCCAACAACTTAATTTACAGAGAGAAGCTGTATGAAATGTGGGACTAGCGGATCCCAGGGTCCGATCAAGGTCTGCCACTGAATTAAGGGAACAGATGGAGTGGCTCAAGCTAGAAGAGAATTTTTTTTCCTACTTCACCCATATATTTTCACATGCATCCCTAACTCATGCTTAACCCTTTCTCATCTAGGGAGGCACATAAGCTGAAAGAAAGGAACATCAATTCACTTTGCTTCCATGCAAGTCCTGACATTGTCTCTATGTTGGTGCCCAAATACAATGAATTCAAGCAACTTCATGGCTCTGACCTCCCCATTATAATTTGCAGAATAGCTTCCTATGAGCAAACCTGCCTGCTCAAACTCTTAATCAGATCTTAAAAAGAGCAACAAGATCTAAACCAGATACAGTTTAGCCATGATTTAGATTCCTCCCTTTTTCTTATTTGTATCTGTCAGGTATATATTTGAGTTTCCAACCTATGTGATACTGCATGCTGGTGTTCATTGGTCACTACTTGAAAGTGAAACTATCAATCTGAAGTCTTTTAAGTTTACTAATTTTTCAAAATTATAGCTGCTGACAAAGCAAGACCGGAAATACGTGAACTATGAAAACTGTATTTCTTATACCCAGCTATAGCTAACACACAGTGTCTCTTCTTACAAGAAAGAAATTAATTACTCAGTGATTAAAAATACACAAAATTGAAGTGGTTTGTCCTTCTCCAATAGAGTTTTGCCTTGAATGCTAGATAAAACTAAAAACCAAAGTTGCAATTTGCCTGTTCAATAAGGATCATTTATCTAGGTGGGTCTGTCAGTTTTATACCCTAACACTGAACACAGCAATCTCAGTAGATACATTAGATATAATGGGAGTAAATTCAGATTTACACTTTGGGTTTTTTGCTTGATCTTGATATTCAGCATGTCATAGCTTCTCTGAAGAGGGTGATATTATTTTCTCAACAAATATTGATTATATATAAAATCTTCTTTTGTCTTCTGGCAAGAGGCTGCAGTCTTTTGCAGCATGAAAGAGAATTCTGGAGAACAGAATTCTGTAAATAAACAGGTAAATATGGGCCAGTTGCTACCTTCTTGCATATGTGCCCTATCACAGGAAAGCCTAGTGGTATCGACTTACAGTGTCTGATTGCACAGAAAAGAAGGAATTGCTATGTCTTTATTTTATTCCTGTGACATCTGCTACTGGTCATTGTTACAGGCGGGAGCTTAGATCTAATCCAGAATCCATGGTTACTCCTATGTCCTATAACTGCTTTCAGAAATTAAAGCCATAGCCTTTTCTCTTGTCATTACTATTAATTATGAACAGCATTTAGCATTTAGCATTTTTATATAACATAGGATATATTTATCTGAGAACTATAACATAGTGGTCAACATTGTTGGAAATTAATTTTGGAATATTTAGTCAGCCTGATGTGCTTTACAAAGGGACATAATTCTTCAGTCCTGTCAAATTACTAATTGTAGAATTACTAAGTTGTGAACATCTGTTGAGAAATCAGAACCCTGTCTATCCAGGGAATATTATGAAAGATTTGTAATTTGCATTGGCAATGGTCAGACAATCCCCTCTTAATTTAGTCAATACTGCCACTAGTAAGGAGTTATTTACCTCTCAGGAGCTGTACTTCTTTGAAATGTGTTATGCACATGTAGTCCATTCTTGAACCGTATGTGCTCCCTGTGCCTGAGCTAGCCATGAGCACGCGCACAATAAAATTGGACTCCATGTGGACAATTACTCAGTGAAAAGAAAAAGTTATTTAGGTAGAAAAGTCAAGGAGCAAAAAATTAGGAAATGCCAAATTTACTGTTGTCTGTGCAGTGGTGACCTCGGTGGAGAAAAGCATTATTTACTGTCACAGTGCAAGAAGTTTAATTCCTTTTCCCAAGTAATGGAACAATCTCTATCTTCTAAATGTCTTCTTGCCAAGTGCTGAGAATACATGTGGCTAGGACGGTGCCAGGAGTAGCATTTTGAAATTACTATTGCAAACTCAAAGGAAATAGCTTGTATCCTGTGGGGGCAGGGGGATAAAACCCCTGGAGTAACTTTCACTCCCTCTCTATAATTTGTTGCCTTTATTTGCATTCTGTTGTTTTTCAAATGCATAAGATTCATTTTGTATGGCTTTTCCTTTCTTGCATCCTGCTCACTAGCTTGATGATGTGGTGTATTCTCATCCACTGAAAAATAGGTTCTCTGGCAGGACAGGAATGGGCCTCTATTCATATAATACTCTTGCTCTGCTCTACTGAGTGAAGCCCTTTTCTAGATAGGTAGCAGGTTTTCCACACATGGCGTGTTTTCTTCTGCTCCATGTTACTAGGATTTTCCCCTCTTAATCTTTAATCCTCTTTTTCGGATTCACCCGGTTACCAAAAATTTACCCAGTTTTTACTGAATTTATATCCCCATCTCCCTTTGCATAGCTGATTTCCTCTACTGCTTGCTAGCTAAAATTTAATCTAGTTGTCTTTCCTTCTCCCTTTAGTCCCATGCCTGGCTGTAGCTTCTTGGAAGTCTAATATTCTTTATGACAGCAACTACAAAAAAGAAGCTAGGGTGAATTTCTCATTTACTCCCCATCACCATGTGATAAACACAGTGTGAAAACTGAAGTTGGTGGTAATATCTGCCTTGTTACACTGCATTCCAGTTTTCTGGCAAAATTTCTCATCTTCAATTATCTTTATCATAAAATAGGACATTCATGTATATATATATGAAAAGACAGAAACTAAAATCAGACTTATTTTAGAGTAGAATATTCTGAATTTGGTCATAAGAATATCAAGAAAAGACATTCATTCTGTGTCTTGAGTATTTAAAAAGAGAAAAATGCTTAAGGCAAAATTCTGATTTATCAAAAAATGTAAAAAAATCTGAACTTTTGTTTTTTGTAATTTATTTTCTTGGCTTGAGAAAAGTATCCAGAAAAATAGATAGGAATTATTGTCATTCTGAGTAGACACAACAATCCCAATCCCTTGCATGTGTTTTCTTTGTGTAACTTGGTGACATCCACTGGCACAGAAATTCTCATGCACAGGCCTATGATTCATGCTCACTTAAGGCAGATGCTTGAAAATGCCATTCAGGGCCACCTGTACTTGAACCAAGGATATGTAAGAAAAGCTAGAGCTCAAGATGAGCTGTTAGATTATTCTGTCTAGTTATTTCACTCTTATATTGGAAGGTACCTCATTTCACTCAGCATCTTTTGAGTGGAGTGCGATTTGAATTAAAGCAGCTAATGCTTTTAATTAGGATACAGCCCCCCAAAAAGTTGGCTGGTTTTGGCTCAAGGACAGCAAGAAAAGACACAAGTCCAGAAGATACCAGTTCATTTGATAGATTTTTCTACTGGTTCTTTTTAGAAGCTGGGCCTCATTTTTAATTTGGGTTTGTCTCACTTTTACTTAAACTTTATGAAATCAATTTTGCATTTTTCTAATATCTAAAGTATTAAAAACACTGTTTTCCTGTGAAGGAACTAGTGTCATACAAACACTTTGCCCGCCAATCTTTTCGTTGGGTTTTTAAAAAAAAAACAGATTGAACATTATAAGTTTCTCATTGTGAAACATATTCTTTGTAATATCTTTATATTTTAATTTTCAATATATATATTTCTAAGTGGAAATTAGGACTCTTTTAGTCTTCCATGATCAATATTGTCTCTGCACATACAAAAGCTGAGTAGCTCATTTCATCACGATGTTGTTCTAAGAATGATATTCTTTTGTGTACTCATTTTGACTCCCAAATCTTTTTTGGGAGCCTCTGCTTTTCAGTACATAATGTCCTATTCTGGAAATATGGCTGGCTGCTAGACTTTTCTTTTAAATTGTGCACATTCCAGTGCATTTGTGTTGTGCAAGAAATACAGCTTATAGAGAGATGCTTAGCAACCATACAAAAATATCTCCAGCACGGATCAAGAGAAGGGATTTTCCCCCCCTGTAATTTAGGACCTTTACTTAATTATTTAACAACTATCTGGCCATCAACTTTTAATTGGGTAATAAAAGGCCTTTGTTGTCACCTTGTGAGACTGTCAGTGGATGAAATAGGGTTTTCAACTCTGAGATTAAAAGAAAAGAAGGAGAAAACAGACCTAGACAATCTTATACTACTTCCGGTGACTATTGCTTTTCATAGAAAATTCACCAGAAGACACAGCTAAGATCAACAGAAACTTGATTTTTTCAAAATTATCATATTGCCTGAGTGCTCTTGGGGACAGTCAAACAACCAAAGGAGGGTCCAGTCCTGGGGCAATGTGAGTTCTCAGCTAGCACTGGAATCTAACTAATGAAGGGAGCAATGTTTTTTCCTAGTTATGGCTTTAAAGTACATTTATCATGCAGCTTATACTCTGGCAGAGAACCCATTCGTAATCTGTTTTAAAACAAATAGATTGTGTACAGCTGTCCCTATATCCAAGGCAAAATGATGATTTAATGTTGATTAAGAGAGAAGGCCTTTGAAGTGAGTGAGGCAGGAGCCCGTGTATGTCTCTAGTGATCATTATCAGTCTTTCCCTGAAGGGTGACTTGGTGCCAAAAGCGCTTTCCCCAAACTGGCTGAGGTGGATTCAGGAGCAAATGCTTTGTAAATTTAAAAAGACCTTCTCATTTGCAGGCCTCTGATGTCTTATTCCTTTAGCTGTATTAATGTCTGAGAATAAGCAGATGCACTCTTTTTCACCAGTTAACTACAAAAAGGGGCAAGGTCCACTGCTCCACGGCACTGTGGGCATCACAAGAAGAGCAGCTGAGCATGTATCCTGCAGTAAAATCAAAGAAAAGTTGCTGGGTTTGTCTGTTTCCCTTTCTTCTCTTCTTTCCCCCCCCATATGAACAGCTGCTTTAGCAAAAGAAAAAACATTTGGATTTAGCTTTTTACAGCTAAACGCTTTGTGAATAATTGTAAAAAATCTACAAAAAGCACTCAGGTTCTCTCTCTCTCACTTCTTTGTCTCACATTACTGGCCAAACACCAGTCACAACACGTGTGAGTACGTGGGCCTACACAAACACTGTACATTATAAACACATACACACAGAGGCTTACCTTGCAATCTGAAATGAAACCACTGGTAGGTCATTCATACTTGCATTGTATTCATCTATCCATCTGTCTGTGATTTGGCTAAAAAATTCACAGCAGCAGGGACAGATAAGAGCAATCCTGTGTTGCTTCATTGTAACAGCTGTAAAAAATATAATTCTCATGTAGCTGAAGGCTTGACGGCAAGAAAAAAGAGACGAGAGAAATTGTTTCCTTGACTGACAATTACAATTTTCAATCATTTAGAAAAATGCTAATTTTTCTTCTCATTAAAAAAAGGGAAAAAAACTATTAATAATTAACTTGAAAAAATTCTTGTCATCTCAAGTCATGGGAGTGTACAGTTTTAAAAAACCTAAAAGTGATCATTGCCTGTTTATTTCTTAGCATTCCATAAATAGTCATAATATATGCTCTGCATGAACTGTGCTTACCATCAAAGGTTTCATGGCTACTATTTATAGCATCCCCATTACTAACATACTTTCTCAAATATCATGGTACTAGGTAAAAGCAAAAATATGATTTCAAGCATACACTGCTCTTCTGTAAGTACAACCAAGGCACTTTTTTCTCACTGCCTAGAAAGGACAGTTTGCTATTGACTTCAGGGGGAGGGTGGGGAAGGAAACCAATCCTTTGATGGAGAAGACTTTTTTATAATTGCCTGTAATTTAAAAATTATGTAAATGTTTTACTGTGACAGCTGCTGGATTGACAATTCTGGGAATTTAAGTTGAGAGCAATAGCATGGGTTTCTCAACATTGCTCCATTATTGTGTTGCAAATCATGCCAGGAGGGAGATATGTCTTAAATATACATAACCAAGTGCAGAAGAGTGCTTCTAGACCCATATTGTAAAATCTTAATTCTTCCTCAACCTCCTCCCTCCCAAATAACCAAAACCAGACAAGTTTTTGTCTGAAAATATTTTGTTTAGGGGCATTTTCATAAAAGTTGAAATGATAAACCATAGAAAAAAATTTTATATGAAATTTTCAGCTATTTGTATTCTATTTAAAACTTTTTTATAAAATCTAGAGACATAAAATTTAAGCTTGTTTTATCTTTTCTCTTTTTAATGTGATTGATTTTCTGGATTTAGTTCCTAATATGTAGTAAAAAATCTTCAGAACATGGAAAAACTTGCACTTTAATATTATTTTCACGTTGCCTTTCAAAGCAGTTATTTTGTTAATGCTTGCCGATTTCATGGCTGGGTAAAGTGAGATATGGATAATACCACATCAAAATCTGTTTTGCAACAAATCTCCTGTAAAACGTACAATTCTGATTTTGACAGCTAAAAATTTCAGTGGAAGAAGAATTGCAATGAAAGGTCAGATCACTCTCCAAGCCTGCTTAATCCTTGACCTTGCTGAAACTGATGAAGGTGGCAATTAATCCCAATTACTGAGTTTAGTTCTGCGCAGTGTGCAATATAAAATTTATTTAATGGAGTTTGTCTGATAAATTAGGCCTAGATTTAGTTGCTGACTGATTAGCCAGTGTCTCTAGCAAGGTGCCATTATTAGATTTAGTAAAGGGAATTATCTGGTTTAAATACATATCCTTCTGGTTATGGAATGACAGTCTGTAAACATGCCAGTCAAAAGTGGGGCTTCTTCCTGAATCTTTTCTCACCAAAATATCAGGACTTTTTTAACAATTCAGTGAGAATGTTGGTTTTGACATTTTCCATTGCTTGCGTGTTTCTGTTTTGTTCCAGAGGGCAATAAAAATGAATGACCCACAGGTTTGAGGTTTGTTTCTTTTAAAAAAAAAGTTACACTCTGCAAAACACCCACAATTTTGGAAAAAAAAAATTAAAAATATGGAAGAACACCATAACAACTCAGCTTTTCTACTTTACAGTTTTCTAGCAATTAAAGACATTTAGACAATCTGCAAAGTTATTGTTTCACCATCAAACACAGTATCTTATGTACGTCTTATGTAGGTCTAAGGTATAACTGGCAAAACTTAACAGAAAGACCTCAAACAAAAATGTTTCAAGACATAAAAATGGGAAACCTGCAAATTCTGTGCAGTTCTGTCAAAAGATCTGACTCTGCAAAATCTGTTTTTGCCATTTACTGCCTTGGTCAGTCCTCTAGCAGTTGTGGGATTACTTATAATAGTAGTATACACCATGCTTAGATGTTTAGTGGAATGGATCTTAGCGTCCAGACATTTTTCTAAACCTGTGTTCATATTCCCTTTGTAACTCTTATGTATAATTAATTTATTTTAGTCTATTATTTTGTTTTCTTGTCTGTGGCTGAGAAGCTTCTCATTCTCAAATTTCTCATTTATCTTGCTTAAAAAATCTTCTTTTAAGCGTCATAATTGTTAAGTATTTCACTTCTCTAAGTATGTTTTGAGCTAAAAATTGGTCCCATATTAAGCCTATATGGTATGCAAATTAAAAATACTTATTTACAGAGTAGATCCTCACAAGAGTAAGACCATCATAATCCCACAGAGTAAAAACCCATTTACATTACTTAAATACAGCTGAAAAAGAAGGTTTGTTCATGCTTGAACTAAGAATTGGCAACTTTGGTCACTAAGAAAAATACTTGAACAGATCATTGTAAATGGCATGAACAGCAGTTCTGTGCTTTAAGACTTCTGTTACTGCACTGTTCTCCCTGATGTCAAACTGAGTTGATCTAAGTCTTAAATTCCAAAAAATATTATAGAGTTTTTCCATGCACAACTGAAAGAGAAGCTCACTTTTCTAAGTAGTATCACTTCAAGATTTCAGTAACCAACATTTGAAGGAATAAGACTAATTAGACCTATTTATGGAAAAAATATGTGATCCGTTCTTTAGTCAATCCTTGGCCAACATAATACGGCTGACAACGGGGTCCCTCATAACCAGAGAATCAACTAATACTGAATTAATTAAGAATTAGTAGAGTGTGGAAAACTCTGTGACCTTCACCAGAGACTTTCAGGGAAGAATGGCACTGAGGATATCAGGCATGAATATAAACAGCACAAACAGAAATAGTTATGAATCCTAAATAATTAGAGTGAGTGTGGGACCACCATCAACAAAAAACCCCAAAAGCTTACATGACTGTATTTGGACTTCCAGAAACTACATAAAGCAATCACAAATTAAATGCTAGAGGATTTTGTGAGCCTCCTGAGAAAGGTGGAGTGTAGAATTTCATGCAGGATGGTCCCTGTCCCATTCTCTAAGTGATTTTTATCTCCATTTTCTCTTTTTCTCCCTTTTGCTGTTTATAGTGTCCTGAGAATTTTAGCAATGACTGGGTTGCTAAGTAGAAAATCATCTAAAATATCTTGAGATATTATTCTATTAACTTCTCTAACTACATCTGTGGTATTCAGAATACTGCTAATAAATCTGGAAAAATAGGCTGAAGTATGTTGGTTACGAATCAGTTAAAAAAAATGAGCCAAAAATAACATCTGCACCAGCAAATCTGCGCAGCTTAGCATACGGTTTTAATTTTAAAATATTTACTCCTAAATTTTGAGAGCTGTGAGAGCTTTTAGATGTGTGCTTCTCATTAAAAAGATGCTGGCAGATAGTGTAGGCCAAATACTGGCTCTGGAGGAAGAAAGGTTTAGAAGAGACCTAATATTAGACCACATTTTTAACCATTGATTTTTTTAGCAGAAGTCTTCACTGAGTCCTATCAGAACTCACTTCAAGAAAATTATAATAATAACTGAAGGTCTCTCTTGAATTTTTGTCAGATAAATCTTTAATTATGGTATTAGCTGGCATTTGAATATCATGTGGTAATTAACTAGAGCTAGACTGGTTTAGTGTCTAGAAATTTACTGCTAGATGTTAAAAACAGGTCCTTTAAATGCAGCATTAAGTATTTGAGTTTTTGGTTACTAATGCTGCAAATAAGACTGACTTAATTACCTTTACTGTCCCCAGCCTTTCTAGAGAGGTAGTTATTTCTAGAGGTCCCAGATGTAAGAAACAACACACTTCACTGTGAAGGGGAGCAGAGCAGTGAGATGGTGTGTCCACACCAGGGGTAGGGCAGAGGCATCATGTGTGAATGTGCAACTGCACACAGCTATTTGCATCTCTTAGTCCAAAGCCAAAACCAGGAGCCTTTCTTGTAGACATCACAAGAACCATCTTTGGATGTGTCACTTGTGCCATCAATGTCTTGACAAGGATGCATCTATTTGCTCTCTGTTGCACCTCTTTAAAGATCAGAGAATTGCGGCCTTATTCATGTGTGTATTTTCACAGCAGCCTCAGTCCTTTCATGACAGTAATGAAAGTCATACAGGACACTCCTTAATCTTCCAAGAGTTTCAGCTAAATAGGCAATCCTGAAATATTTCCTATTATATTTTGCCCTTGGCTTAAATGGCATGTTTTCTTTAAAAATTCCTTTGAAATACCTAACATTTGTGTGCTGGATTGTCATCTACCTGAATAACTATCCTATGAATTTAAAATATCTTTTTCATTAAAACAAAATACAAGAGAAGTAAAAACAAATTGACAACACTATAAAAAGATTTTATGTGATTGGCTAAATTTAAATATTTCTCCAATTAAACATTCCTAACTTTTTGGTGATTTGTTTCCTTTTTGTATCTAGTTTTCCTACAAACGACATTAAAAAAATATTTTTAATTGTCCAGTGATAAAAACTGTCCAGGAACAGAAAAGACTACATCTGCTTCAACAGCAGACATATGAAACCTGTGTGACAAACACAGTCATTAAACAATCTGATTTTCTTGTTGGGAGGGTTTAATGCTGTTTGGTATAGTATTAAAATGTAGAATTTGATAGTGTGTCTTAAAATTTTAATGATGTGTTCATGAATATAAAACATACTGCCATCAGTGACTTTATGACTTCTCCTCTGCATAATTAGTGGTATCTGTTTTATGAGCTTACTGTTGTTGCCTTGATCCTATGAAAATGTGAAACCACTGTAATAATTTACACCATTCCAGAGCTTTAAAGATACAAGCTGGAATTTCTTCCTCTTTTCTCCTTGCATATATCCTCGCATTTGTCAAAACAGAATATTAAGTAGCCTTCTTGAAAACTGGGCAAGGAAAAAAATTCAAGGACAACAATTAATTTTAAACATTTGTCATAACAGTGTATTTGTTGCTTCATTTAAATCTGTGTAGTTATCTCCTGTTAGAGAGTAAGACAAACTTCTTACTGCAAAGTTGGCATTTAGGTGAATTCAATCATTGAGGAATGTGCAAAATAAAATGTGACTACCAGTGAAAAAAATAACTATTCAGATGATAATTATTCTATGATCACAATTAGCTAACTTCTGAACTATCATTTATTGTACAGTCTCTCTCCATTCTTCCTCCTCCAGACTTCAGCAAGCACTGGACCCATACAAATAAAGTGTCTTTGATTTTGAAAAGGAACATGGCATTATGTTTGGACACTTAGACCAAATATTAGGCAAGAAAGGCAGCAGTTTCTTCTTTGGTTTCACATCTGTAAATCAAGGCTGATGCTGGTTAAAACGATGGGTTATTGTGGCATTTTACAGGGATGACTAATTAATCTTCCTCTACTCAAAGAAGATAGTGAGGTTGTGAGCTGTATTTGTAGACATATTCTAAATGAACACACATGCTCCTGGAGGTTACTGAGAATCAGAAAATATTTCATTGTCGATATTTTGTGCAAGGACCATCCACAGTCTGATTCTGAGCTGTTTCCCTTCAGAATTAAAAAAGAACATTGACCACCAGAATTTCAGCTTTCAGTCCAAAAGGTCAAGGTTCTAGGGAGTTTTTAAAATGCCATTCACAAAAACAAGCAAATAAACAAAGAGGTAAAGACGAATGCTGAAAATAGACAAAGCCCCTAATAATGTTTTGGTAACACTATTGACTACAGCCCTAGAAGCTAGCTGCATCTCTCATCATTTAAACAGCATCAATTTGCTATTTGTCTAGGGAGGAGAAACATAGATTGAAAAATGTACTCAGTGGAAATCAGCCTTTCAATGAAAATTGTATAAAGAATAAAAAAATTACTTTTATTGTCTGCTAATTGAATTTCCTTCTAAAGAACACTGATTCAGTAGCTTGAATCAGGGGAGTGTATAAATGGAGATTGTCATAGGTGCTCTCACAGGAGTAGCACTTCTTGCTACACTTTCTAATATTCTCTTACATCTTTAATGTAGATACAGTACATCAGGGTTTGAAAAGTCATCCCACCAAAAACCCTGGGCATGAGAACAATTTTGGGCCCAAGGCAAATGGATTAGCACTCAAGAGGCAATGAAGCCTGATAAGCAAACGGAGTCAAAACAATCAACTCTTTTAAAATCATGTTGGTTAGGAGCTGTTCATTCAAAAAAAGACAAAAATACCCAACAAACAACAAAACATGATGTTCCAAATTTGTTTATGATCTGGGATGGAAATAAATATCAGTGTATCAGAATACCTCAAGGGACCAAAGCTTCACTGCTCACTCAGTTATAATGCGAACAAGGATTTAGGTCCTGCTTATCTCAGTTCTTCCCTTTTGACAAACATCAAGCAGTCCTAGCTGAAGGATCCTTGCTTCTCACTGCCTTTCAAAGTGTCTGCCATAGAAGGGCTTATCTCACCCTGCTTTTGCTCCCTACAGCATAGCTGGAGAGGTGGAACTCTGATTTAAATCAGCCCCTAAATCAGCTACGGGACTAACTAGCTGAAGAGTTAAATTAATCTCAGTATTGCAGTTCTCTAAACCAGTTCCAGTTTTGCATTCCCTATTTGAATTTTACTGGACTTTCTTCTGAAGAACATTTCTTCGTATCTTACTTCAGTGGGAGGCTATCTCTTTCCTTTGAAGGTTATATTGTGATTGGCAGAGGGTCAGGAAACTTCAGTCACATTGGCCTGTTACGGAAATACTTTGAAAAATAAATGTGAAAGACAAATGTTAAGTAAAGAGACTCCTTAATCAGCAACAGTTCCATAAGACTTCAGACCCAGTGAGGTATCCACAAAAGTTTTGTTTACACAGTTTATTAATACAGCAACAGGAGGTTCTCTGTTGACTTTGATAGTCGAGCTTGAGATATGAGCGAGGTTCATGCTCTGTTGGCAGGATGTTCACAAAGTCACAGGCTAAAACACTAACACACTTTTGGCCACTGTCAAGATTTCATATACATTAGAGGACTTTTGTTATTAGACAGTGCTGTAGGACTCTCCTAAGCTTTTTCTTGCCTCCACTAAGCTTGCTAAAAGTAATATTCTATCACTTTATAAAGATCAACACAGTACTGCTTGAAATATGCTCTCACAATACAGAAGAGCTAGGATTTCTGATAATCTGTTACATTTTAAAATTTTACAATTTCCAATTTCACTCTCAATTTTTATCTATTCATACTAAAAGGAAGTGAGACAGAAATTTAAGAACAAATTCAGTATGCATGATATGATATGCAATCCAAGTACATAGAATTTTGTTTTGAAATGTCTAAGTGAACTTTGCACTTTCTAATGTATAACTCCAAATGCACTTATAAACGGATAACGACATTAGAAATATCAGAAATAAAATCAAAGCTGGCTAGGATTGTTCCTCAATAAATCCATTTTATTCTCACCAGTAGCAAATGGAGCTGTGTGCAATCAGCAGAAGGGCATATATCCCTCAGATTTAAAGCTTGAGCTGCCTTTATTTGATTCAGTTGACCTTAATAGTCATGTTTGCAGGGAGTCCAATTAGCAGCTGCTTGTAACATACTGTACCATATGTGCTGGATCTCTAAGGCTCAAGTAGGAGCTTAAAGATGGAGGGTCAGGCCTAGCTGTCATTTTTATAAAAATTAATTTCTTCTAGGCATTTTAAAAGAAAAAATAGCAGTAAACACATTAGAATTGTGCTGCCTTTATGGGAAATGGCAATTTAAGCAGCAGCCTGTGTGTTTTACTTTCAGTAGGTCAAAATGTTGTATGGCACTTCATAGATTTTCTTCATAATATTCTGCACTGTACCTCCACTGTCCCCCACTGCTATAGGGCACAGTCAGTCCAAGTGCCATTACCAGGAAATCTTCCCTTGCATTGGTGCTTTGAAATCTGCATAAACCTGGAACAGGAAGTTAAGCCCCTGCAAAGCACAGACTTGGACTCAATTAATTAATTCAACAGCAAAATGTGAAAAAGATGTTTGTGTTCTTCCTGGTTTCATCTACTTACTCTCTCAACCCCAGTTCCATTTTATTGCCTGTCCAGCTGTTCCAATGCAACTGTTTATATGGCTCTGCTCTATGTCAGATAAGTGCACTGGTATAAAATTATATGAAAGGAAAAAAAAGGTACAAAACAAAAATTATTTTTCTTTTAACTGATTTCCACCTTTTTTTTTTTTTTTGGTATTTGGTAACTGAACAATCATTTTGGACATTTATTTCTTTTTAATTATTTCTTTTTCCTGTCGCTACGTTTCCATTTCACATTTTTAGTTAGTGCTATGACTTATTTTTCTCATTACACTCCACTATTTGGAGATTCTAATGAAAGGAATAACACACTAGTGACATTTCAGCACTATCTATGTGCAAAGTCACCCAGGTTTTTTTGCCTTAGATGTATTTTTAAGCACAGACAATTGAGGGAGACTTCCTGACTCACAGCTTCCATTCAAACAGCTGAGGTCTCACCCTGAGGCAGGCTAGAGAGGGAAATTGTTGAGGTCAGGTCAATTGTTTGCCCAGTTCTAGCCTCTGGCACCTCTGAGTGCTCAGCAACAGGCTTAGATTTAATCCTAAACTTAATAGAGAAACATCCTATTTACAGAATAGACTTTAGTATTTTTCAGAAGGAATGAATTGAATTTATTTATGCCAGACAAGATTTTATAATTTCCAAAAAGAAAACTTTAGTACCAGGATAGGGATAGCCTTTTTACGGTTAAAACCATTGATGTGCTCATTCTGCCTGTGGTTCCCTTGTCCTTTCTCCCTACCATCTCAGTAGGTTGTTAAGGTTCATAAATGCACATCATGTAGCAACAGGGAACTGATGGAATGAATGTAACTCCACACCTGCAACTGCACAGCTCTAAGCTTGGGTGTGATCTGCCCCACACACCTGCAAGGTGGACAAGGGAAAGAAATGCAATTTCTCATCCAAAACCCACTAAATTGGTTGCGTTTGTAAACAGTTATACTGGCAAACTGAGCTTTTCCACAAATACTCAGAGGCCTTTCAGAGGTGAGTGAGGAAATCAAAGATTCTGCATGGAAGGGCATGGAAGTTTACTCAAGGCTTGAAGGAGTCATGTCACAACACTGGGGTTCAAAACCAAAAAAGGAGCCCTGGACAGCCTGAATAAAGCCTGGTCTGCCAGCTGAAGATTTTCCCCATGTCTGTAGGCAGGAGACATGGGAAGAAGGCAAATAAAACTTTCAACCATAGTAAGATATCAGTCACCTTTAAAAAGTGCAGTTGTCTTCTAGAGGAACTTCTATTGGGCAAAAAAAAGTAACATAATTTAGAGATCCAGTCCTGTATAAAATTAGAGGAATGAGGAGGAGAGGTATTGCTGCCTTCTATAATTTCTTCCTGAATGATAGGTTGATTCCGGTTGTGAGCAGGAGTATGTAACAGGAGGAAAGCAGCAGGATTTTGGTTATAATGGAACTGAGAAAAACATAGCACACAAATAAGTTCCTCCTCTGTGAGATGCATTATGAATAAATAGGGATAATAGGACCTTGACACCAATTCCTGAAAACAGCACAGAGGCAAGCCTCACTGTAAAACTTTTTCCCTTCTGATAATACATTGTTTTTTTTATCATTGCTGCTAGATTTCATGGAGCAAGAAATATCTTGACAAATGACTGAAAATAATTTGACTCAAGATTAATCAAGAGAGATTTGGAGTAATTTGTGACATCATTGCACAAAACAGCTGTCTGTACACACAACCATATCCCTTTCAGATTCTGTCTCTTAATAAAGGATTTGAATAACATCAAACCATTTGAACTCTGTGAAGCTCACACATAGAAATCTGCTGATTTACATGCTGTAAAGAGAAACTGTGTTACAGGGCAAGACTTACTGTTTTTACAATGCTTTTAATCCTGCTTTTTAAATAATTGCTAATAAAGAAGGCATTAATAGCAGCATTTACAGTCCTGTTATCAGAATCTGTGAGTCCTTTACAAACTTAAAAACCTTTCCTCATGTGTAGTAAAAAAAAAATCAATATTACCTGGAAGATCCAGGCGGGATTGAGACCAACATTTTCTAGATCTTCATAACATCTATGAATCAACCTGACTCCAGGGCTTCAAACTGTGGTTAGGATTCTACCTTCTGGTAGTTGTATTGATGGAGTTTTTACTTTTCCTGTTTCCCAAATATTCTCAAGTTATTTAATTTTGTTCATTTTTATTTTCTTCTCTTTTTAAGTAGTCATTAATTCAGCAATTATTCACAGAATAAACTCCTTTGAACAAGTGGCGACAAAGCCAATCTGGAGATGAAGCTGGATAAAGGGGAAGATCAGACAACACTAGCAGCCAAGTAATATTATATTCAAATCAGTTTGGGTTTAAGTGCATTTAATTTGTAGTTGCATCACAAACTCTGTGGTGTTTGCACGGTGGCCAGTGCTGGCTTTGCACACCTAAATTCCAAGATGTCAGCACAAAACAGAGATCTAATTTTAAACACTATTTAAAACCACAGAGAAGCCATCAGTGCCAAAAAATATGTTAAAACGTGGTTGGCAGCACGAGACAATTGACAATCTCTATTGATACCCTGACTTTAGCATGTGTGGATATAGACATTCATGATCAATCTGGCATAGAGATCTTTCAATGTCAGGACATTCAGACCTTCCCAATAAACAAGTAGCTGACATTTGTCTGAGGCATCCTTTAAAAACCTTCACAACAACCTGAGCTCACCTCACTGTTGTAAGAAACCAGATGAGTTTCCTCACTCGCAGTCAAGGAGAAAATATAGTCACTGCCTGAACTCTTACAATTTCCAGATGTCTATTGACATACTACCCAATCTTTTTCTTGACATTTAATCTCTGTGCCTGAAAAAGCTAGGAAAAGCAATGTAACATATAGGAAAATCTAAGACTGTATTTTGTTGTTTGTTCAAACAGTGTAATGTATATACATTATATAACAATATATACACATATATAATAACATATATATACACTATACTTGTATATATACATACACACAATCATCTATATACATCACTTTCATGGGAGTGGCTGTTTAACTAAAGCAGACTGTACTTCTCTGCTTATTCTAGCTTTTTTCACGTCATTAAAATAAGCAGTTTAAGTCATTGTCACTAACATTTTTAAACAAAATGTTGTGAATAGGATTATGAGGAATGACCCCAGCACTTACTGATGAACATTAAACATTGATGCCTTCTATGTTTCACAATATAGCTAGAAAATACGTGGAGAAAATAATTCATCTGTTTCTCAGGTTCCTAAGTGTCTGATGCTCAGAAGACAAATTGTTATAGGACTTGATTTCATGTATTCTTCGCAAAACTCCTCTATTTTTTCATTCATATGAATAAGTTAAAGTGGACTAGCCTTTCTTGACTTGTACAGAAAGAAATACTAAGATGATTTAAGAAACAACTGTATTTAGCTGTCTTAACATTATGGGGCAAATTCTCCATCAGTTATATACACATGCAACTTTTATCAGTTTCTGAGGAAGCATATGGCTCTAAGCACTGCTCTCATCTTTTAGTTGCTGCCAAACACAGATGCACACACACACACAGGCACAGTCCTGTCCCTTCCCCTTCATCCAAAGCTAGGAAGAAGATTGTTTTGAGATTTCAAACACTTTCCTTGCCTGACTCAGAGAAAAAAGTTGAAATCCCATAAATTTTCTTCAAGGTGCATTCAAAACAAAATCTTGGCTTAAGGTAATGAAAATACTTTCATAGGATTTTTATTATTTCTAGATACTTCTATTTGTCGTAAAATGGGACAGAAAAAAATTAAAAAGAGAAAAATGGCAGTGAATTTTCCGAGAGGTTTTGTTTCTTTTTTTGTTATAAAAGACACAAACTGAACCAGACAATTTCTATGGTTTTTATTTTAATAGCACTTCCTTCTAAAGGTGTTTAGTAGAAAAATCCTCTGGTACATCAAAACTCAGAACTGTCATTTTTGGATGGCAGGGATTAAAGCTGATTTCTCGGTGCTGGGATGATGGAGAAAGCAGGGAAGTGGTGCAATGTGGTGACTGGAGAGGGGGAAGGCTGTAGTCTCCATTCTCTTCCAAATCCTGCCTCCAGGTGGATGCACAGTCCTCAGTAGTTAAACTATGTGGTTTAATGCCTAAAGGATAGTTCTGGATGCTGCCAGTGTTTTGCTGAAAAAAGGACTCCTGTTGTCCTTTGCCAGTGTAATGCATTACAGTCCTTCACAGTTCAGGAGTGTAGTTCCTAGGGGCTATACCCTTCTGCCCTCTGAAAAATATTACCTGGCAGAAACTTGTACTACAGGAGAAGTTTCCTGTCTTTTCAAGCATGACAGGGACGAGAACTTGGAAACGCATTTTCGCATTGTGGTATCTGTGCTCTTGCATAATTACTGGCGTGTTTCTCAGCAGCAGCCCGACACGCGTGGCTGACTTCCCCAAGTGAAGAGCATCACCACTTGTGGGCTGTGATGGGAGAAGTGGCTCAGCGGCTCTTTGGGGAGCCAGGCTGCTCAGATGGGCTGCCTAAGGGACAGCAGCATACAGCAGCTTGGCTGCCTTCGGTTTGCATGGGCCTCTCTGATAAAATCCTGTCAGATGGGAGGTGAAGACTGTGGGGATTGCTCCCTGGTTTTTTATCATGTTAATAAGACCTTTGGATCAGTTACACTTATTTTATGTTGTTGTGCTGGTTCTTAATTTTTTGAGGAAATATAGGCTTGAGCAAAAGAATCTGGGCTCTTCCACACCTCTTAAAATATAGCATTCAGAGAAGTTTCCAGTAAAGGAATGAGTGTTGTCAGCTAGTTAGCACAAGTCATTGGAAAAATCCCTCAACTCTGTATAGGCAGAATAATTACACACAAATGCATTCGGAAATCCTATGGAAAATGTAGTCCAGCGACCTGGCATGGTTACAGCACAATTTAGCAAGTATGTTAGAACAAATTACTCCTTTTAACCATAAGCCATTCTGTTTCACGCTTTTAATGAAGGCCTGTGCCACACACTAGAATACTTCTCACCTCATTACTACCCATAAAAAGCAATGATCCATTCAAAGGCTCCTCATATCTCCCAAATGAGATGTAAAAGAGCCCACTCTTTCTCAATCTGGCACAAAAGAGAAAGGCTTCTTACTTCAGCCTTTGATGTTGTTCATTAGGATGTTTACTAGATAAAAGAACTGAAAAATTTATCTGTGTAACTTCACTGATGTTGTGTGTTAGCGTTCCGCCTGCTGGCCTCTGGCTTCCTATTTATAAATGTAAATCCCTTGTTGCTGTTTAGGAAAGGAAAAGGGTTTCAAGATTTCCCCAGAGCAAATATTTTCCTTTCTGTATATGTATGTGTGTATTTATATAAAAAAAATGATACAACAAAAGGGAAGAAAAGGGTGGAGAGAGAAATATCAAGTGTATCTGACGAATATAACGAGGCAGTAAAACAGAAACTATGAACTGAATAAAAATTAAATGTGACATGCTGTCTGATAAGCGAGTTTTAAAAAATTAATCGTGTGAATTTAAGTTGGTTATTGCCCAAACACATGCACACATACCACACACGCACTGCATGTAGTTGTGTGTATTTAAAAATGTATGTATTTAAAAACTGCTACCAAAAATTGAAAAGAAAAAAAAAAAAAAGAAAAACACCAAACAAAAAAAAAACCCGAATCTAAAAATGTATAGTGCTGTAAATTGCATTTTCTCAAGGAGGAATGTTCTTATTTCTTGGCAAGTCCATATATACTGGGCTTACTAAAAGCAATGGTTAGAGGAGAGTAGAGCTATACCAGTACGATATTCAGGTGTGCTATTCTTGATCTGTCCGTGTGGATGACCCCACCCCAAGTCTGTCACCAGAACTGGTTATTTAATTACTTTCTAATACTGTCAAAGCAAACTTGGCTTGCTTTGAGAGTTTTTAGCTAGTAAGGCTTCTCTTTTTGGAATTACGTCCACTGAACAAAATCAGAACCACAAGCTTTTAAACTTCATCAAAAATATGAAAAACTGAAATACCTAAGGGTCTTGGCAGGGTGGGACATGCCTTAGCCAGGTGATGTAGCCATAGACATATGTGTTGTGCATTTGTAAGATGTATGCAGAAGCTAAAGGGCTCATCTCCACCAGGCAGTGAGGATCTAGAAACACTCAAGAGTAAGACCTGCCATCCTTGTTGAGGCCAACAGTTTGTTTAAACTAGCATCTTGCTCCACCCAACACAGTGTGATACTTCAAAGTAACATGCAAACTACTCCACAACCAACAGAAGTAATATCCTAAGTAATAACCTGCCTGTAGGGAAAAAAGTTCCCCTCTTAATCTCAAGCAGCTAGTTATGCCAGGAAGCTTGAATATTTTAAATCCCTTCTATCTTATCCTAGGTAAGTATGAATGTTTTATTATTTGTATAAATGTCTAATCATATTTAAGTTCTGGAAAGCCTATCTTTAAAGTGTTATAGCAGCATTAACTGATCATCCCTTAAAAGGGGAGGTGGGTAAGCATACTCTTGCCATCTCTCCCTTTTCTTAAATATACAAAAGCTAAAGTATGGAGTGCCTCAATTCTGTGTTCAAGCCAAACAATGACTGAATATAAAAGCTAGAGTTAAAATACTGGAGTTCATGATTCATAGCACTCCATGCGTGCAATAGGTTTCAAAGCTCACATGCATATTGCTCACATTTATCTAGGAAATTTGAAGGCAATATTTTCTTGATTATTTTCTGCTTATCAACATTTATAGAAACTTAAAATATCAGTTGGTAGTGTTGCATCTTCGCATCTTTTTTTTGAAGTAGCCTAGATAGACTCAATTAAATCTGTGATGATTCTTCACAGTTTTGGGACAAAGAGCATTAAAAAAATAAAAAAATTAAGGCAATAAATCATTACAAGGTGCTACCTTTTATTGTGTATCTCTCCAGTGACTGTCACAACAGCACTTCCATGAGCTCAGAAACTCTGTAAATTACAATAATAGAAAAGCAAGCGTGAAAAATAAAAAGCACCCATCTAAATTTTTAGCAGGTATGCTAAGTTCCTGCTTCTTCAGTACTTTTTCTGAATACAGAATTCAATTACTTATGGCAAAATCATAGGTAATGATATCAAACACCAAGAAACACTTAAGCTATACTATTTCTAAATTAAATCACAGAATATGCAAAGAAATATGAACTTGGTTTTAAATATTTTGAATCTTGTTCAGCTGCATTAAAGAAATGCCAATACTCTAGGAAGATCAGAAATTTAAACAGAAAAGTACCTTTACAAGTGTGTGGCCTTTGGATAACAGACGCAGTGCTTTGTTTTATTGGGAAGCTTAAATCAATATTACTCATATACCTGGTTAGAGATTTATCTGTCTTGAAAATAGAATCCTACCAGTGAGTAGTAAGTGGGAGAAGCAAGACTGTAGGCATGGTGACAGTGTTATTCAAACTTCTCAGTATCTTCCTGCATGCATAAATTTGACTGTTGTTTATAAATACCTTTCAGAAATAGTTCACAGCTCTTGTTAACCTGTTGATTGTGAAATTTATCCAACAACATAGGAGAACAATTTGATATGCCATAAATTCTTCTTGATACCAAACACTCATGGCGTTTACATCTGCACTTAAAAACCTACATTTATTTCATAATCTGGTGGTAAGAATGAAAAAGGCACAAACAGCACCAGCATTTTCAATCATAATTGTCATTCACTGATAAAATTTTAAAAATCCCCCAAAGCCGTACAAATAATTGTCAGTGTTCCTTCCTGCTTTTGCTATCAGATTGCAATAAATTCTTAGATCAAGGTAGCCTGATGAAAAATGTTTAGAGGGGGAAAAAAACCAAAAAAATTTATTTTTTACTTTATCATGGTTCAGTTGTGTAGATTTCCAAGAACAAGAATGTTTCATACTTGTTTCAAAACCAGTACATTTAGGTCTCAGCCTATTTTTTTTACAGCTGACGTGTGTATTATTTTGTAACAAAGAGACCTGTCAGCTGTATTGGACTGTTTATTGCTTTGACAACTTGATTTTGACTTTTTCTACATGATTTGCCAAGATTAGCTTTTATTTACAGGGGTTTAAGTTCTAAGATGAGGTGAAAGTAAGAACAGCAAATATATCTTTTTCCCTGACATCTCCAATAATTTTACCTGGTCAAATGTTTGGATACATAGAGCTGCAGTAAAAATGCATGATTAGTACACTCCCCTGTGGATTATGAACAGAAAGCATGTGTTGGGCTTACACACAGACGGTGATTTACTCACAGTCACATATGAAGGTATTTGCTCTGTCTCTCCCGTGTCTTTAGTGCCCTTTTCTCATTAAAGAAGACAGATACCAACAGATAATGAAACGAGTCTGTTCTGCAAAATACAGATCTGGCTTTTGAAACAAACATACTGGACGAAGTACTAGAAGACAATTTTCAAAGATGATCCTGCAAGAGAAAAATATGCTACTTATTTGTGACCATTGCTATATGAAATATCACAGTGATGGATTCTGTAGCATCAGATAAAAGTATTTGCAGAAAGAATTCTGTAATCTATTTTCAGATAATGGTTTTGAGTGCATGTCATAAAATGATAATAGCTATATAACTATTGGCATGAAGTAGATTTTAACAAAGGCTTAATAGAAACTTCAATTCCATAAAAATCCTCGGTTTAAATTCAGAGTTAACAACCAAAATGACTACACAATAACTATTCAATTAATCCTGTCCTCTAACAGTGTAAATAAACTGTTGTCATGATGTCATGATGAATTTTGTTACTTTAAAACATGTGTGCCAAAATGATCTTTTCCATCATGTCCCTGTTCATCATAAAGCTGCTCAGTCTCACTTAGGAGACAGCAAATGGAATAACATAGTAATTTGAACAAATGCAGCTCTTCCTGAAATGTCTTTTAATGAGTTTCATCAAATTCATGGATTTACTTTAGTATTACGAGCTTTCCAGTTTGGTACATGGCTGAGAAGTTTCCGTGAAAAGCCTGTGGGATGCAGGAGGGGATATGAGTGCCTCAGTAGATGGCACCCTTCTCTCTGTCTCAGAGAATGAACCTGCACTCAGCCTCTCTGCTGCTGCCCATTAGGCCCAGCAAGGAAAAAAGCCAGAAAACCACATAAACGAGGCTATTATGACTTTTCAGCAAAAGGGATTGTGGCTGGGGCTGGTGCCGAAGGCATGTCCCACACTTGATGTGCAAGCTCTGTGAGAAATGCCAACAAGGCTGATGAAGAGTCAGTGGAGATCAATCAGTGTGACTGCCCACAGCATGGGAAGTCAATCACAAGGATTAGCCCTTGTTAGAGGCATCTTTGGGACAGAATGTGGTCTAATTATGGCTCTAAAGCATCAGCACATAGCTTGTACTGAAACCAGGATTTAGTCTTTACTCAGTGATACCTCTCTACTCTGTAAAGGCTACTCAGTATGACAGACTGAAGAAGATGGTAATACAGCTGTTTGCTGCCTCTCACTGAATTATTGAGAGCTAACGTTTACTAATGTTCAAAGAAAGTCTTCTACCAATCACTGGCTTACTGAACATTTTAAATTGGAATCACTTTAAGCAAACACATATTAAGAAATAAAATAGATGTGCAATTTGTTATCATTTGCTCCTGTTAGTTTTATTGCAGTATTCGTGTACCAGTCACAGGTTTTTTATCTGAGGCACTATATAGCTAATGCCTTCCTGACAGAGGTATATAAAATAATCAATAGTTTGTGATCATCTGGTTTTAGTAATAAGTGCCACAACAGTTTATATGTAAGGCAAGCATATTTTCAAACTAAAAAAGAAACACTTTTGGGGCTGTATTTTCTACAGTCATGAAATGTCTCCAGCGCTCTGTATTCCGGCTTCTTTCTTTGATCTGTCTGCCTGGGTCAGAAAAGTTTCAACTGGAGCAGATCAAAGAAAGCCTGAGCAATGCCTCTTCCTCCTGAACTTCTCCCTCCTTCATTTCCCTCTGCTCTATGGTACTGGAAATCACATTAAAAAAAAAACCAAAAAAAAAAAACAAAAAAAGCAATCTAAAGTATCCCTCTCCTGCAGGCCACATCTCCTCCAACCTCAAGCATGGAATTTTATGTCTTCATCAGGCAGGATCATCAGACCACTGGGCTCATTCACACTGCAGAGCTGGCACTCAACAGATTATGTTGTACAGATTATGAGCCTCGGGCACCAAGTGCCCAAGAGCACATGGGCTTCCTGCACTCACAGTTCTGCACCATTAGCAGGGCAAAGCAATTGAGTTAGGCAGGATCACTCACAGGCAAAAATTAGCTATATGCAGTGATCAGTGTGAAACAGGAATATAGCAAATGTACAATGTCTCTTCAAAGATAAACCTGACAGGAACACTGGGCAAAAAGAAGGTGTGGAGGAGGGGGTGTGTGTGCCATCAGTAAGAAAAACAACCCACAAAGAAAAATATATTATGTGAATGAAAATGTGAAACTTGACATTTTAAGCAGTTGATGGAGCTCAAATATCAGAGCAACTTAAAAACTCAGCTCTGCATCTATGAAATAGACTGTGATATCTGGTTGTTTTAAGAAAAAGAAAAAAAAGTATTATAAAATAGTCTGAATTTTTCCAATGAAACAACCTAAGTAACAGTAAAGGTTTTCTCATGCAAACATTCTAACAGAAATCAAATCAAATATATTTTGGAAAGGACAGGGGAATGCAAAAATGTTTAGGCAAAAGAAATTATGTTTAAATGATTATTACAAATAAAAGGAATGGAAGACAATAGACTTGCTGTAGAATATACATTCTAGAAAATATTTTTAAAAATATTTTCAAATATAACATGAAGAGTAATGCTGACATATGTTTATATTTTATGTTCTTACTGCTAAAAAAATAGAAGTCTATTTAAATGAAAAAAATGCAATACTGTCAGGGTGCTTCAGATTGGTGAAAAGCCATAGAAAATTTTTGTAATATAACTTTAAAATGGCTTTGCTCCAGTTAGTCTGATAGCTTGACTGCTGGTGATAGATACCAGGTATCTCTTGCTGGCAATTCCCCAGCTTCAAGGGAGCACCAATGTGATATGGCAACACAGGGCAGATGTGACTGCTGGGCCAGCAGTGAAGCAGTTAACCATGAGAGGGGAATTGCCTGCAGGAATGGGAACTGTTAAAAGGTTTGCCACTACTTCAGAGAAGAGAATGCAAAGAAATGGACGTTTTCATTTGCTCTGCCAGTGTTGAAGGCAGGCTTTCTTTACACTGGCAATTGGTTTCATTTCTGTGCATTGCTTTCAAAGCATCCTTCAATAGCAAGGTAAAGAGAATTTATAAGCAATATTTCATATGTGTAAATCATGCAAAAAAACATATTTAAAATTACTTCTTCTTTTACATTAAATTTCAGATTTCAGAATACATACACATTTTAGGAATCCTCCCAGTGTTATGCCTGTGTGAAGTCACTGGGTCAAACTTTGCTTTTCTTTGTACCGGTGTAAATAGTGGGAAGTTCCATTGTAGTCAAAACCATAATTTGCTACATCCTACCTCAGCCATTTGCTCCAAATGGATATTGTGAGATTAAACCTCATTAAGCTTGTAGCTTTGAAATAACTGTGAGGAAGACACAAATTAAAAGTATAGGAAAGAAATTGCAGGCTCCATAGTGATATAAAAGCCATTCCCAGATGTGGGCAGCCCTGGTCTGGGAGGCTTAAACTTATTTGGATGTCAGCAGACCACTTGAGCTGCTATTGTTAATTTTTGATAAGCTGATAATTATCCACCCCTTTTACTAAACAGCTTTATGTTGGTTTCAACTTCCCTTTGTCTGTAAGGGATGGAGGTAGAGTGTTTCCATGCCTGATCTGAAATATATTGTAAAGCAAATTCTGTACTCAAGTCTATCTAAAAGATGAGGTAGATTAAATACTTGAAAATACTGAGAACTGTACCTACAAAAGGGAACCCAGGCTCACTTCTACTGCACAAATCGCTGGTTTATAGTGGCTTTCTTCTCTGAGAGTTGTTCCTTCTCTCTAGGAGTTACTTCAAAGGACATAAACTGCAGTGTTTCTTAGAATAAATTTAATAAACAACATTGTGACATCTGTGGAAATTGTACCACTGATGAGAAATGTCATTTTCATGTAAGAAGTAGTATTTAAATCAAGATATGATTATTTTGACTCTGAGTAAAACCTAGTAAGAGAGAGAAAAAAAAGAATGCTCTATAATGATCACCTAAAAATTTTTCACTGAAATAATTTTGTTATAAGTCTCTTTTCCACTTATTTCAAATCCTGAAAACAAGGCTTACTGCTCCACTAGATCCTTAAAGAATTATTTTTTCTGTTCTGATGATACTATTTAAAGGCCCCAAGAAAATTTTTGTTACCATCAGCATTAATGGCCTTTACCTAAGTATGATAGAGAGATAGCAGATGTCTGAACACCCTTATATGGGATATGCAAACCTAATAGCAAGAAATATTCCTTTCATTTATTGAATTCAAATTTATATGTACACAATTGGAAATTGAGAGATAAGTCATGGTTTTGTTGTTATCTCAGGTCTTTAAAATTCCACAAATTTCTGTTACAGAAACTTATTGCACAAACATCCAGTACATAAAATATTTGAACATTATAGAGAGTAAGGATATGATCCAGAACACCTCATCCTGGTCCATAGCTGGGCTCCTTCTTGCTCTTTTTCGATTCCATCAGCTCTGCAACTCTAGATCTCTGGTGGCCAAAGGAAAAGGAAATTATCAAGCTGCTCTCCAGACAAGTGAGATGGGGCTTGAATCTTCTCAGGTTTGGGGTCAATGGCAATCCAGTTCTGCTCCCCTGTAAGTGCTCTAACCCCTCAGCTGAAGCTAACAAAGGGGTTTGGGTACCTTCCTCTTGCTTTGGGTGGTTCTCTTTTCTAGACTTAAATGACTGACAAATAAAGACATGAAATAACTTCCAGAAGCCAAATTGCCAGCCACATTTTGGGGATGTCCCATTGTCTGGCTCCTGCACTGCTTTAGCTGCACACTTTGAGCCATTATGACTATAAAGAGATCCTTTTATGAATTTGGAATAAGGAACCTGCTTCTCACACTTCTAAGCAGCTCAAGTTTTATGTACAGCATGATGACACTGCTCCCTCAGAAGTATAATCGTGAGCTCTTTCCCAGATACAGACCAGCTAAAGCTGCTATCCCAGGGGACATCTGTGCCACTTCAGGGAATGAGTCCTTAGATGAGAGGACCTGAGAATGCACTTGTGAAGTCTGCATTTGTTTTCTGAGAAGGAAACCTCAGAGATGATTTTTGCAGTTTCTCGGGGCTGGTGACTGGTGTGTCACCAGGCAATTAAAGTCTTTTATTCTCACATGTTAAAGTAATTGGTATAGTTCAACAGTACCTTAACAATTCAGACGCTTAGATCCCAGTATGCAGAGTCTGAGAAGCCTCAGCTCAGGCTGTTTCACTTTGGACTTTATTTTTGTCTGCTGACTGGTGGAAAGAGGCAAGCAGAATCTTGCATCCTTTCCAGCCCTAACTACTCGTGAATGCAGAGAGTACCTTTGATTCCCAGTGTGGGTGTACCGCTGCCATTGTGCATTATACAATAAACTGTTTACATAACAGCTTTTTGTTAGAGGTTTTAAATCTCAGGCTGCCAGTGTGAGGCAGAGGCTGCCAGCTGGCAGACACAGAGGTGCTTGTGCTCCAACTGTTGGAGGTAATTAACAGCCCAAACTGTCAGAAGGTGACAGCCGGCAGAAAGTTCCTGCCCTGGGGTCACAGCTGTATTCCGGCAACTTGCTTCTTGATTTACCAGTAAAACTAATAACCTAAATAATATTGGTATTAAATTATCAAACAAGGAAGACTAAGCCCAAGTTATATTTTCTACCCTCAAATTAACTGACAAAGAAAATTAGCATCAGTATCTGGAGGCAAATAAGTAAGATTAATTACTTTGAGGGGAAAAAATTAGAAAAAGTCATCCACTGAAATCTGGTGGATGTAAATACTAGGACGGCTGTAGACAATAATGCTGCTGGGTTTACATTTTTCTTAAATTGTAAAAAAATAAACTAATATTTAGCATTAGTAATCTGGGCAATGATTATCAGCCACAAACCTTTAATCAGTGTGTCTTTTGTTTTTATGATATCCTACAGCTAATTTCCTCTACCTTCTACTGTAATGTGGTATAAATTGGCTTGTGGGAAACTATAATGGTTGATGCTAGCTGAACATTTGGCAAAGACGTTAATTTGTAATTTCAAGAAATACAAATTCTTCAGCAGTACATTAGCTCTTGCAGTGGTTTATTTTGTGATCCCAAGAACTTTAAGAATATTTTCCCGTATCCTTGAATGATAGCCAGCACAGTGATATTTTCCTACAGTACTTTCACACACGCACATTTGAGAACTAAGTTCCAGTTGTGCTGTTGCTTTCTACCCAAACTTTCATGTGTGAATAGCAATGAATTAGGCTCTTCCTGTTTATAAAGTGCTTTGATATACAAGAAAAATAAGTAATACTAATAAATAAAGTTTCCAAAATCATAATCATTCTAAGTAGTAACAGTAAATCAGAAACAAGTAGAAACTTCAGAAGCAAAAAAAAATGCTTGAAGACAGTGCCCATTAGAATAGACAAAAAAAAAAGAAGCTAAATCCCTGCTTTAGTTTGCTGTCATATGTCTGTCTCAAGTGTGAGTCTCTTGTGCTTTGGAGCCTTGCCTCCTTCACTGTACAGACTGGAAGGCACAACAGTTCCCTCTTTCCTGGTCTGAGTGTCCTGAACACTCTGAGGCTCAGGCCATTGACAGTGCTCACATCTCAGCCCAGGGATGGGGATGGGCATCCAGACCCCATCATTCAAGGCATATATAGAAATCTCATGAACATGTAATGCAATCTACCAAACACAACTATTCCATGGACAGGTATCCATCCTGACAGCAAAAGTGTCCCGAGAGAAAATCCACACATCTCTTAACTTCCAGGAGGATGGGATTTTGCGACATTTCCTGAAAATAATACAAGCAATTTAATAGGTGATATTTTTCACATTTATGTTGTTCACCTTCATCCTTCCTTTTCCCTCCATCCTCATGCACCCTTTGGCAGTGTTGCACAACTCTATAGGCAGAAGATTTCACTGAATCTTATAGAAACTCACAGAATCTAATTCCTTGATATTACCCATATCCTAAATTTTCTGTTGTTATATGTTGCAGTCACAACTCCTTTCCAGCACTGCCCTGAGCCTTGGACAAATGACTTTGGAACTGGCCCTCACAGATGGATGTTGCCCAGAGGTTTTGAACAGGTGGATCCTCTCCTAAAAAATAAATTTTCTAAGCAATAAATTATCCTGGCAGTCAACAGGGATGAAAAACCAACAGTACCATTAACAGTGCTAGATAATGCCAAGATGGACAAAATGTTTAGTACTGCTTTGATTCACAAAAAAAAAAAAATAGTGATCTGAGACTACAAATTGTGTATTTAGCATTGAAAGCAACGAGGTTAAACTTCAGTCTTCAGTATTTAAAAGTATTTAAAAGATTAACCAGTGAAAAGAGCAACAGCCGAAAATAATACTGCATCTTCACTTATTAAATAGTCAATTCTGCTTTGCATAAATATTAGCCTCATTGGAAAAAAACCCAACCAAACAGGAAAATAACTTCTTTCCTTACACCTCTGTAACAAGGGTGCAGAAGAGACTGAAAAATAACATGTTGAAAGGCGGTATCAGTATCAACAAGAGTTCTACTGAAATCTGTCTGGAGTCTGGTATTGTGCAGTCATTTCATTAATGCTCTGGCCAGTACAACAGGCAGTAAGTTTATTAAATTCTTGTATGATAGCAAGCTGGGAGGAGTGCAAGCATTTTTGAGGACAAGGTTAGAATTCAAAATAAGGAAGACAAATGGGAGAAAGAATCTATAATAAATAGAAAGCAATTCAATCAAGGCAAATAAAATATTTAAGTAGGACCAATCAGCTTCACAAATACTCTCTGAGAAATGTCTTGCCCAGATAGCAGTCCTACAGAAAAGGATCTGGATGTTATAGTGTATCATATGAGTCACAGGTGTCTTAGTACTTCAAAAAAGAAAGTACCACAATGGGAAGTATAAACACAGGAGCTGTATGTACAGCACCAAGTCTTGCAATTTCTTTGTCAAAACTGGACAAGGCTCAGCACAGAAAAAATAGATGATCAGACATCAAGTAGATGTGAATTTCAACAAGAGCTAAAATTTAATAATTTTATAGAAAAAAAAAGACTAAGAAGAAATAAGACAATTATGTAGAAGATTACTGCAAAGAATCAATTACTTTTCATGACTACTACAGAAAGGAAAAGAATTGGATCAATTTGCAGCAGCAAGAGTATAACAAGAACTTTCCTGCTGTTATATTTCTGAAAGAGTACTGGAGTAGGTAGTGGAATAGATTACATGAGGAGGCTGTGGGATCTCTGTTTCTGGAATTTTTGAAGAATAGAGTAGGCCAGCTTCTGTCAGGAATGTTTTAGTTCTAGCTTATTTTTAGAAATACTTTGGAGACCAGGCTACATGACCTCTAAGCATCTCTCCTAGACTCTCTTTTCATTAAAATGAGCCTGTTAACTAAAGAGTTCAATACATATAGCAAATATGTGAGATGCACAATTTACTATGCATATTTCCAATTAAAACAAGTAGTTATGTGAATTCCCACTGGAATTGTAAAATTATGCTCAGTCTTGGATTATGAAAAGGGATTGCTCATCCAAAGACCTTGAATTCTGTACAATGTGAAAAAGGCAGCCAGAACAAATTTATAGAGCCAAGTTGTAACCCCATCACAGTCAGCAGCAAAGTTCTCATTGATTTCAGAGGAACTAAGACTTGGACAGTCTTTTTTAAGATCTGGCATTACATAATGCCACATGCCCATTGTTGTTGAATTGATATATGTATGTGCAAACATTTCATGTTGATATTTTTTGTCAGATTGTCACTTAGTGGAATTCTGTGTGGTCAGTTTAACAAACCAAAATGCTACTAGTCAAGTAAATCTATCTGCAAGAAATATTTATGAAGAAGCCTGAATCTGAATTCCCTATTGCCTTTATGTCTTTACTAAGTCTTATAAATGAGGAAATAGCACCAAAGATCTATTAGTAATAGTTATTTCCTAATTGCAGTGGGAAGCATCCTGCATGTTTAAATAAATATTGTTAACTCTGACCTCTCCGTTTGCCAGGACTGATAAGACAATTGTTTGACCTATATGAAACACATACAGTATGCATGGACTGAAAGCAGCAGGAAAACAGGAAACAATAAATCAGAAATTAGAGCACTGATTGTTATAGCTAATTACATCAGACTTCTGCTTAATTTCTCACTCTGTCATTCTAACCTGATTTTCTTTCCAACAGACTTTGCAAATTGCTGGTGTCACGTACATACACCATATAATAATCTTTAGTTACTGTGATTGACAAATGAATGAGAAGAAGAACATAGTTTATTATGGAAGAATGAGCAGTGACACACACCAGATACCTGCTCAGATGCTTTTTTAATTCATTTACCTAGATATGCTGCATGATACACTTTGCCAGGACCACAGGTTTGGCATCACAACATCATAATTGAATTTGTGTCATAGTTTGATAATGCTGTACAAAGAAGGAAAAAATAAAGCTATAAAAGGAGAAAAACAGCATAGATTGATCTCTACTGCAAGAGAGATAAAATGGTAACCAAAAAAGTTAAATCAATTCCTAAAATAATATGCTTAGAATTAGGCATATTAATCAGCATGTTTATTCTTGATGTTATTTTCCTCATACTGCACATCAGATAATTTGGTGTCCTTATTATTGTGTCTTTCTATATTACTCCACTTTCAAACTATAATATCTTTCTTTGTCCTGTTTCATCATTGCCATCAGGATCTTCAGATGTCTTAAATTAGCACAGATATTTTACTGTAGCTGGAAATATTTGGTAGAACACAAACAATTTATTTTTAGGTATCTAAATTACAATTCTGCCCTTCTGATCTGAGTAAAAAGTCACTAGCACACTTGTTAATGCATTCTGTGAGATGCTTTTCTTTGGACCAGCAGTTTGCTGACATTGTTTTGAGAGGTCAGGCCACACTGTGTCACAGGTAGTTGTTGATGGGCAGAGATGCAAATTTCACTTTCCTCAATGTCTCTCAGATTCCCATCAGCGTGAACTCAAGGCAAGTAGAGCCAAACAGATACACTGGAGAAGTACCAGAAGGATTAATATTATATCATCATATAATGATGTCTTTAACAGTCTGTGCCTTGTGTGTTATGTATTCTGAAAGTACCCATATGATTTAGCAAACCAACATCTGGTAAGAAAGGAAAGGACTCCAGGCCAATGTAATGTTTTATTCATGTGGTGTACCCATATATCATATTCTTTAATGCTCTTTCAAGTATTACAAATTATTTTCTCTACAACTGTTGTCATGTCTGCTTCATCCTATTCCTTTGGGATTTTATTTGTAACTTTGTAAAGGTCAAGGCCTAGAAATCAAGCAAAAAAATCAACATACTGATGTTTTTAGGTATACATCTGCAGGGCTCTTCCATTCTCTTCCCAGAGGGCCATCACATCACCTCAGCTGACTACCACAGTGCAAGTAGTTAATATTGGTCTGCAGTGCTTGTCAGGTTGTGGGGTTTTCCAGGTTTTCTCTTCTCCCCTGACTAGGAATCATGAAACTGTCCTTCCTCCCAAATTTCCTATACACCAGCAATGGCATCATGGTCCTTCAGTGCTCTCCTTAGGAGTCAGTTTCTGGACAAATATACATTCATAAATCATTATGGACATTGTGTGCTTCTGTATGCAATTAAAGATTTAAATATTCAAGTTGGGGTTTGGGTTTGTTAAGTTATAATATTTTGAAATCCACAAATCTTTATTCTTCCAAAGCATAACACATTTGTTTAGCCATTTCTGCCTATCCTCCAGAGTGATAGTGGAGATTACTGTTTCTTAGAACTGCTCTGTTCCTTTGCCTCATTTCTTTACTTTTTTATTGATAGCTTGATGGGCTTATTTAAAACTAAAAACAAGAAGCAAATATTATCTCTTAATTACTCAGAGATAGGTCTTCTAATGTCAGAGTAAATATCTATTTCATAGACACTAAAACTTTCTAGAAAGGCTTTTGCTTTACCTATAATGATAAGAAGCAAGATTGTGGCTTTATCACTAGAGTTAAAGCAATAACACTACACAAAAACATAGCTTTCTGGTAGTTGTGGTGGGCCACATTAAAATATTTTATATTGTTGGGGGAGCCAGCTGAGCCAGAGATATCCTCTGGTCTTTCAGCAATGTAAGCACCAAGCCAGGAAGCTGCTCCAGCAAGCCATACAAAACCCTTAGGAGATACTTACAGTGTAGAAGAAGCCCTGTAAAAATTCCAGTTACTTTTTGATATCCCTCATGTTATCTTGCTGAATTCCGGGCCTTGTTTTGGAGAAAGCCAGTTCATCCATCTCCATATAGAAGACAAGCACAGTTGTGTTTGCAGCATTGTTATCAAAGAGTAATGCATGGATAAAGCAAACAAACAAATCCTAATCCAAAGCTATTTTAACTGCAGCATTAGAGCTAGGAAACCTGCTGATTACCTCTTGTTATGCATGACAGCTAATGAGACTAATGATATATTTGAAGCATATTCTTAAAATTGTGTGATACAGCCAAGCTTCTTTTTGCAAATGAGTGGGTCCATATCCCCTCTGCATTGATTCTGTCGAGATCTAGTTGAAGAAGATTTAAGTATAGCAAAGTCCTGCTCCATATTTTGACATGAAAGGAAGACAGAGAGCAAGCAAACTTTGAGAAAATAGAAGAATTTCTTGTAATGAAGTGTCTGCATAGAGAAGCCTAAGAGATAAACAGGAGGAAAGCCTTTAAAGTAATTCCACAGAAATACAAACATCACACGTGTTCCATTATCTTTCTCTAGAATAAAATAATCCCGAAGCATATAGCAGGAATGCAGTTTACTATTTTTCCTCATAACCAATAAATATAGTTTTCTCTTGGAACTTGATTTAATAGCATCTGAGTTGCTTTTCAAAACTAAAAAATTAATGAAAACAGAGGAATTCATATATTTGCTGTATTTTTCTGTTTGTTATGTGGTAACTCCCACCTGTTTGCCTCTTACTATAAATTTTGACCTTTAACACTCAAAAATCTGCAATCTGCCCCTCTGCATCAGACTCTGTACAGAAGTCCTATGAGTAGACCACCCCTTCACAGGTAAGGAAAGCCATTAAACCCTGTGAATTTTCACAGTGGATAAGCCTAGATTAATTTGACCCAGGTGTTTGTCTATTACTGTGCATGGGAACACTTGCAGTGTCCCCTAGCTCTTTCTCCTGTGGTGGTCCAGCCTTAGTACTCTCTGGACTCTAATCTAAACCATGTAAGAGTCCCAGCTGGCGCAGGACTTTGCAGACAGACTCTTGTTATGCTGTTTGTGTCACTTTGATGTATTCTTTTGCTTTACATATGAATACTTGTTGAAGTAGGAGGAAAACATGAAGAGCCATGTGCTGGAGTTAAGTTACAGATGTCAATCCCTTATTCAACTTTACAAAAACGAGTCCCTGATTTTATGCTGCGCATGCAAAGGGAAATATTATTATAAGCAATGCAAAAAGTTAGAGGTAAATCTGCCCTCATTTGCACCTCTGCACCTCTTGCTGAAGTGAGAAAGTTTGAGCAGAAGAGAAGTCTGAATCTCTCCCATTATAATTTATTTGCATGTAAAATATTTAGTTTAATTTATACTTTATTTTAACACCAAACAATTAAATGAGCATTAATGGCTAAGTAATTGGATGCTAAGTCAATATGTGTAGGGATGTGAGAAGGCCGAGATGCCCATAATATGAGGTATTTTATTAAAAAATCCATTACTTCAGCTCACTGTACTAGACTGAAATAGGGAAAAGAATAACTTTTGCAGTTATTTAATGGGTAAAAATGTGAATTTCCCCACAAACCCAAAAACCTGTGCAACTGAAAACATTTCTAAAATTAATCATGGCTAAAATATAGTACATGACTAAGAGGTGTTCTCACATGCCTGGCCCACAGGAGACACAATTATATATTGGCAAGATTGAAAATAATGTGCATAGCAAAATTTTTCATAAGGGTAAGATGAATCTACAAGGTCTGATTATCCTCTCACAGCACTACAGATTGGCAGCTAATAGAATTAGGCTCGTTTTAAACATGTATAACTGAATTGGGCCCTGGATAATAAGAAAGTTGGAATATCACAGACCAATTTCTTCATTATTAATAACTCTGTGAAAATCCAGGGATACATCTGGAAACCCACATTGTAAGTGAGCTGAGAATCAGGCCACGCCTGAAAATTAGATGTAAACTAAAATAAAAGACAACATTTAGAATCGACTAAGCTGAGCTTGCTGCATCTGTCAGATGCAGAGCAAAAAGAGTGCTTATATCGCTTGGCATAGTAATGTATAATAACTCTGTAGTCATACTTGTCTTAAGAATTTGTTTATGAAGATGTAATGCATACCACCAAGACTTGTATTTTGAGCTACATTTGAGAGCATGCTAACATTAATATTAATGGTACAGAACAGAATTACTCAAAACCACAAAGAGAACTATCTCAGTTATCACAAACTCAACCTGAGACTGTCAGAACGGTAAAACTTAACCACTAATATTTAAACACAAAGTTAGTAATCAAGCAGTAAGTAACATTTTTACCTAGACCAATTAATGATGAAAGCTGCAAATGGCTCGACACTGCTACATCTTTAGTCATAAAATTCAAATGTATAAAATTGTTTATAAACAATGGAGATGATGAATGCAAATGGATTTCAGGTACTGCACAGATCAGCCTCTGACTGCAAAGATTGGTTTAGTCCCATTTTGAAGCAGTTCTGAGGAGCCATTTTCTCAGGAAATGCTTAAGGAAATCAATGGTTTTATTTATATATTCTTGATTTTCTTATAATTCAATTTATTGCAAAGAAAAAGGCAATCTTTTCTACCTGATATGAAATGCTAGTACCCAAAAAGATTTGTATTCCAAATTTATACCATTGCTTAAGTGAGATGCCTCATCCTGCCTTGAAGATAAGATTCCAGGCATTGCTCAGATACTTGGGTATAATTTATTGTAGCCACACAAAAGTCAGATCTAAATCCTTTTGGATCATGATGCCACAAAACAGCAGTTCAAAGTTCAAAGAGGGAGGCCGACAGATGCAATTAAGTTATCACTGTTGGGATAACTGTAACCCTTCCTGTGCTTTAGAGCTTCTGAGATCCTGAAGATTGTGAAATGTTAAAAAAAAAATAGCATTCTCCTCAACACTACCTATATTTTCATTGCATAAATCACAGCAGTTGGAATAAAATACATCCAGTGAATGACTTCCTGCCACTAAGGAAAAAAAAATCCAAAATCTTGTTTCCTGATGACTACAAACTTCTCTTGACAAACCTCCAGTGCCAAATGTGGTTTCCATTTACTGTTTTGGGATTTATTTGTCTATGCCAAAGTTCAGGTGTGCCAGCTCTTTGTAATAAGCCATTTGGATGAAAGCTTGGCTAGCTCAAAGGATTCTGATGTATTTTATTGCTGCCTTTTAAGATTATTGTTCAGAAATACCAACTCTAATTTTGAAATCAATTAGCCATGCAGTCTGATGAGGTGTTGGCCCAGCTCAGGTTCACACCCGCTGTCCGCAGATTATTGTTAAGTTGAGTCAGGTCCTTAGAGCTGCTCTGTGTTGCCGGCATCTGGTGTACACATGTTTGATGTCCTCACAAAATGACGCTGATGGCTTAAATGGCAAGGCTCTAATGAAGAAAGCCTAGCAACTTTGCTGCTGTTTGCCAGCAAAACATGACTTTTACAGGGCAGCGTAAAAGTCTTTTTCCCCCCTTGTTTAACTCTTCAATGTCAAAAGAATATAAATCTTCCATGGAGAGTGGATATTCAGCAAAGGTGGCAAGAACAGGACCTGAGGGTCCACTATAGGCATGCAGAAGGAAAATCCCACTGGGATCCTGCACCTTCCTGGCACCTGCATGGCTTGTACAGCCATGCCACAAAGTGCTACCTGCAGAGGAAAGGATGTCTGCCTGCACTGGCCGACAAACTCCATGGAGGGAAAAATGCAGCACAGCCAAAAAGAGAGGCTCCCAGGCTTTTCCAGGGAAAGGGAAGTGAATCATAGAATATTAGAATGTCTTGGGGTGGAACAGACCTTAATGATCATCTAGGTATGTCCCTTCTCTCCTGGGCAGGGGTGACTCGCTCTAGTCCAGGAGGTTGAAATCATCCAAAACGCTTTACATTTGTTGTACCATGACAAAATGTCTCATGATAATCCAAACAAAGAATAAGTGTATAAGCTTATTTTGCATTACATCTTTGCAGCCTAGAAAGTTTTTTTGTAGTTTCTCCAGTTTCATGCATGAAGTCTAAGAATATAACCTCAGAGGCAGAGGCAGAAATACAAACTGAAAACACTCAACAAGAGTGAAATCCATCAGACTGTGTTCTTTAACAGGTATAGGAGAATTAAATAATTATTCCCTGAGATTTAATTCATCAAATTCACCTGTAGGAGCTGAATAGCAGCAATATGAACCATACTGTATAAAGAGCTATAGCAGTAAAGTGTGATGAGTTTTTTGTGATCATTATTATGCTAGTCTATCTTGAATGATAATGCTAAACTGCCAGTCTAATAGTCTCAAAGGAATTTACAATATTACATCAAGGCTTTAGAGCTGGAACCATTTATTAAGATCAGTCTTCTGTTCAACCTGCAACATTTTGGAGAATATTGAGTACATGCAGACTGATTTTATCTGCCTTTCTTTGTTTTTCAAAACCAAAAGTTTTTTGTTTTTGATTACATTAACTGCCATGGTCATGTAGTTATTTGGAACTATTATCCTCTATGCTAAATAGAACCAAAAGTTACATACAAACAATCTAGCTCAGAACAATCAGGTATTAAAAATCTAGTTCTTATTTGGTCAAAAAAATTGAAATGGCAGCAATATAATCATACCCAATTGTTTGCTGAAGGAAAAATGATTTTCTCTAGAGTCCAGGCATGTTCAGAATATCAATATTCAATACATGAATTAGATTCTTTCCATCTGCAGTGTCCTCCTAATAAGAATGGTAAAAGGTGTATATGTGACAAGAAGAAAATGGAGAAAAGGAAGGAAGCCCAGAAGAGTAAGAAGGAGAGCTGTTCTGGAGGACAGTTTAGGGAGATGAGGTAATAATCAATAATAAGGAAGGAGAATTTTCCTTTCCTTAAATCCTTGAAAACTATTCATGACAAAAATGTCATGGACACAATGGTTTGTATAACCCAGTATCCCAGGACCAACAGTGGTCATGTAGGGAAATGAAAAACAAGTACAGAAAAATCTGATCAAATCTCTTCACTTTTAGCAATCATGAAGCAGTTTCCTACATGTTTGAAAGTTACTGATGGATCCATCTTCCAGGAATTACTTTAGTGCTGTTTGATTCCAAATACTTTTGTATTTTACTTTCCATTAGCACTCTGTGGATAACAGAGTGTACCACAGTACTCTGTGACCACCATTTAGTTATGCGGGGCCTTCTCTTGACACTGTTTTCATGTGCTGAGTTCTTATGTAAAGAAAAAGTAAACAAAGATCTTATATTCACCTCTTCCACATACTTCTTGATTTGGTACTACCTCCTCTATATAGACCATTGTCCTTTTGGCCAGCGTTTTTGCAGTCATTGTTCCATACTTTTAATCCACCCTTTTATCAGCCTTTTAATCTGGTCCTGTTTTATAATTGTGGCAATGCAATGAACAGACTCTGTACACCAGATTCCTTTTTAACATGGATCTCAACATTCTGGAAACCAGAGCCTGCAGATCAAAAGCTTGAAAAATCTTGCCTCCAGACTAGCCAGATCTGGCATCGCTTCGTATACCGTAAACAAATAGCTTTTCTTTAACATCCTGGAAGGTATATTAAGGGAAGTTCTGCTATCTAAAATATCATAAATTTATAGATGACTGAAGGGAAATGTGAAATTCTGCCAAAATGCCGCTTCTTTTAAATAATTAAATAACTTTCATTTTCACTGAGGCCAAAAAGGTGTATAAATGGAAGCAGTTTGTCTGCTCCTGAGTCAACAGTGGAATAGTTTAGTCAGTTTAACCACTTTCTGTTTGGTCTATCAAAAATTGGCCTTTTTAATTAGGTTTATTAAGATGCTTTGATATTTTATTATACATTAATATATCCTATTTAACATAAATCAATTTATCTTTCTGTTAGCCAAGCATGAGATAGGTAACACCTATTTGCCTATAACTAGAATACCTATTGATGCCTTGCAACGATATTAATGCCAGCAGTGCAGGCCAAATTGCTCTGGTTGAAGCTGTTTAACTTGATAGGTATTAGCCAGTTACATAAGGCTTGAGCATAAATGTTGGTAAAATTGAAGAAATCCATTATGATATCTCTTTAGAAGCATTTTTATACAGTCTGACATCTGAAAACAATATTTAGTCTCCAACACATACCAAGGAGATGACCACCTGACTGCCTCTGTCATGAGTTTTTGTTTGGATCATCAATGTTTGGAGTTTGGATTCTGAGCTTTAAAATATATGGCAGATAATGGTATATAATAATTATGGGAGCAAATATTTCTGTGTTTCAATAAATTTCAGTGAGGAAAAAGTAAAATTCTCCTCATAGGAAGATTCCTTTTATTAATTAAAATAGCTCCTTTATAGTGAGTAAGTAAGTTTACTGGCTCCACATCACACAGCAGCACTGATCATGCCATTAAGAAAGACAAGCTGTGAGCCTTGCCTATCTATTAGCTGTTGATATTTGAATGGAGATATGCTGGGGAGATGAAAGACAATCTCTTAAATTGCTCTTCCCACACTTATTGCTAATCCTGTTTCTGGATTGCCTGCAAGGTAAATATAACAAAGTAAATAAGAAGACTAGAGTTACTCTTGACCAGACCCTTGTCAATTCTGCTTGTCTGTAAAATGGAGTCTGCCATTTAGGCCAGGTCTCAGGGCAATCCTACTCTTGGTCATATAATTCTTGTATTGTTCGGGGTTTTTTTCTTCTGAGAATTCTGGTACAATGGGCTATTGGTTCCTTTGTTTCTACCTGACTTTTTTGTCTACCTTCTTATTTTTTCCTTACTTATACCTAGGATGTCTCAGCCACTACATACCCAGGTTTTATTTCTCAGCTTGCTGCATCACCAACGTTTTTCATGAGAAAAATTACATTTTCAATTAGAATATTATTTTAATGGTTTAGGGCTTGGTTTGGGGTTTTTTGGGTTTGCTTTTTTTCAGTTGGTTGGTTGATTTTTGGGGATTCTTTTTTTGAAACACTGAAGAAACTGAGCTACATAAACACCATCAGCATGCATCACGAAGCCTTCCTTAAATGTTCTTATTGCTCTCTCATAACAGCTATTACCATTGCCATTACTGTACCCTCCATGAGTAACAAGGTGGAGGATAGTAAATGCTTTAATCTGCAAACTATTACCTTTCTTGAATTTTTGAATTTCTTTGTCCAGCAAAATTCTACCTGACTCTGGCTAGTTTGTGCAACTCTTCAAGACTTGTATGGTCCAAGTGACAGGTTACTTCTATCTGAATAGTATAATAAGATAAATACCTGGCAGTAAGCATTAAAAGGAGAAAAGCATGTGAAAAATTAAAATGAAAATTTATTTAAGGCACACCTTATATAAGCTTGACCTTGCTCACATTGTAATAATTTCCAATCCTTCAATGACGTCAAACTATACAAAGCTGAGCCTCATAAAAATAGAAAACGTGAAGGTTATGTGGCAATACACTGACAAGTTTTAATACCACCTCTTTCATAGCAAGTGGCCAGCATAGGTGCAGAACTGCCTGCTAGTGGTGTGTACTTATGGAATTGAGGGAAAGAAAAGGCAAAACTCAACCGGTATAGAACATAGGTCACGACACACACATTGAGAAGTCATGACCTTCAATATTAAGGCAACAATTCTGTCCTTAACTCTCTATGTGTTATGAACAACAGCAGCTAGGCTAAGGGACACTGTCACCATAAATTGAGTAGTCTGAGAGTTTTGTTGCTTTGCTCCAACCATAACATCACGCAAATGCTGTTTTGTTGTGCCTTTAATACAATAAAGGACTAATTCCTCAGAAATCAAGGGTATAAGTCAAGTAAATGAAAACTTATAAATTATGTCAGTAATCTATAACTCATACAACTGATTTGGAAACCAGAGCCTTATGGTTCAGAAAGAAGTAATTGCTTTATTAACTCCCATTTATCAGTATAAAACTGGATAATTTAACTGACTGATTGATTTATGTATTGATACTTTAAATTTAGCTCAACATCCTAATTTAATAAGGAGATCACATATGGATGTTTAAAAATATATTACTTTCTTGTTGGTTGATACTCTAAGTATGCCCTTATTAAGACAGATTATCTCCTCTCCCTTGTTCTTTTAAGAGAAGGACAAAACAAATTATATATGTCATTTATTCTGACAGAAAGGCCATGTTTCCATATAACCCCCTCTCTAGTAATATATTGAATGCATAACTAACCACATCATTCATTCTCTTTTTAACATTCATGATGTCATAATCTTTTGCAACAGTAAGGGTATATTCCCGCCTGCAGCCCTTTGGAAATCACCACAGGGAGTCAGACTACTGAAGCACAGTCAAGCAATAAATCTACCAGGTACACCTGAAACAAAAGTTGGAAAGAAAAACTAATATGTATTTATACACCTCTGATTCTCCAATAAGTGAGGTCTTGTGTACATTTAGCTGATCCTAAATTATATGTTAAGAACTCAAGGGTTCTCAGTAACTACCTTTAAATCATAAAATAGGGCCAGGGTTGTATGACTTACTTTAAGCAAAATTATTGATATTGCCAACTATGATAATACACTTTTCAGGGAGAGACATGGGTTAGGAGCCTAATGAGCACAGTTTTTAGGTATTGGTATTAAATAACTTGCAGCTGTAACAATCATAAGTTATAATCCTTGTAAGCAAGGTTACAGACAGTACATGATGTACAGCCCTGACTATAATACACATGCCAGAAGTAGAAGTGTGAGCATTAAGTGTGTTTAAGTTTCAGCATTAACACACTTATGAAATGTGCCACTATTAGGATAAGGCTGTGTGTGAATCAAGGTAGTTAGCTCTGAGCCAGCTTCCATTCAGATAATTTGTTCAGATTTTTAGTGATAGCAAATCAGAGAGCTTCCTAGCCAAACGCACATTTCACTATTAATATGTAGCCTGAAAATTTCAGTACTATGTGGGATTTTGATCATGGAATCAGCCAAACTCAAAATAATAGGTCTAATATCAGATAACAATTTGTGTTAAATTATGGCTTGAAATGTCCCTTCTATATCTCATGCTATCATCCAACAAGCATTTTATTTTCCAGAAGTCATTTTAAAAACTGTGGATATTGGTTAGGAAATCAAAACAAATTCTTCAATCTAATGATTTGAGCTGAGGGCTCTTACGGACTTCAAGCCTTAATAGCAGATGATTAGAGCAATGTGAAAATTCCTTTCCTGTAGTGTAGCCAAGTTCTAAAAGGAATGTTTAAGGTTCTTTTTGGAGCCTACATTCTTTTAGCATAAGCCAAAGTTTGTGGTCTTGCTAGTTAGAAATTACCAGAATGCTGTTTTGCAATACAGAAAATGTACCCCAATGCCCACACATCATAGGCCTGTCTCCATGGTGATTCCAGTTCCAAATATTTGGACTTAATGTGCTTTATCTCTCTTGAAACTGAAGTTAAACAGTACAATTCTATACAAGAATTAAGCCTTCCTTCTTTGTTGTTTCATGACTGCAGAGATATCTGATCAAGATGAGGGAAAAGAAATTTCAGTTTAGAATACTGAAAGTGAAAATCGCTGGGGTTTAGTCTATGTGTGCTCCTTCATCTTTGCTACTTCACAATATTAAAATCATATAATGTAGCTGAATTAATTATCTATTATATTACATTACTCTTCCCCTTTCACTCTCCCCATTTTATACAGCATTTATTATTCTTAGCCATATGGTACACACACAGCTCCCTTTACATATGCTGGGCAACCTTGTTTCGGGAATGTGAAAAATAAATGTCTGATTAGAACCAGAAAGCCACTAATGAAACAAAATGGTCATTATTCCATAGAAAATAATCACTGAAATGATGTCCCTAATATGCTACTTGAAGGGTATTTCCTCAGTAACAATAGGCTGATTGCTGAGATAGATGGGTAATTGAGAAAGCTGAAAAGTGTTCAAAAAACTTAATGGTCAAGAAAAATTATGAAATTTTGGGTTTTCTCTGAAGACAAAACAAGAAATGTTTGAGAGAAGGCTATAGTTTACCAGAAATACATTTTCTTTCTGTTTGTAGTAATTTTTGTTGTCTTCATGAGCAAATGTACAGTGAAAGTAGAGTGCCATTCAACCAGAGGTAAGTCTGCAACCATACTGGCTTCATATGATACTGAGGGCTTACAAGGAAAATATTAGTTCTGTCTGATCCCATCTCACCAGAAAATGTCTCACTCACATTCTAGTGTTTTTCAATTCAAAACTGGTTCTTCAGTCTCACAGCACTATTGCACTCACAGTGCAATGGACTCATCTTGTATTTATCAGGAGTGAACTGCTGCCAGCAACTGAAAGGTTTGTGGTTTTAGTGAGTGCACTTCAATGCAGCCCATCATGTATTCACTCTCCAGAGCAGTGAACATTTTCTTCCCTTCTCTAGAAAAATTGTTTAAGGTCAAAAAACCCCAATTTGTGTCAAATCTGATTTCCTGTATTACAGATTACAGTAAATACATTTTGAAAAATGAGATATTTCAAATTTAAATCCCCAAAGATTGTGATGAAGTCGAAATGGAAGCTACAATTTTTATTTTCACTTAAAAAATTTTTCACCAACAACACATTTTAAGAGATTTTTAAAAAAATAACAAAAAGGAAATAACCATCTCTGAAAGGTGGGTTTTTTTAAAAAATAAACAATCCTGTTAATAACGACATATTGACAAATTGTGGAGATTTTTCATGCCTCTATTACTCTAAAGCACATGACATTTTTCCTCCATTTTTGTTCTAAAATCAGTGCAAAAACTGACCCATGAAAACTGGCTAATTATTGAATCATTCTGTTTAATTAACAGTACACAGTGTTGTTACAATTAGTAGAAAATCTGTCCAGGGGACTTCCAAATATTTTTGACTGTGTGCACTCAACAGAATTTTCAGTTTGCTGTAGCTTTTTTAGTTAAACTTGAAAACAATTCTTAAAAATTAATGTGATACCATTTGGAGGGGCCTGGACAAACTTGAGGATAACAAAATATTCTGAGTTGGAAGATACTCACAAGGACCATTGGGTCCAGCTCTTGAGTGGATATCTCCTATGGGAATCAAACCCACATTCTTGTCATTATTAGCACCATGCTCCAATCAGCTGAGCTCCTAGCCTAGTAAAGAAGGATCAAATGAGAACTTATTATGGCTTTTCAGTAATTAAAAAACCTTTTAGCAAAGTCTGTTGAAATAGAACAGGAGATAGTGGTTTTAAATTAAAAGAGAAAAAAAAAAAAAGACAAAAAAAAAAGGAACTAATTTTTCACAGTAAGAGTGATTAAACCTGGAACATGTTGTCCAGAAAGGTGGTGTATGTTCTATCCCTGCAAACATTCAAGGCCAGGTTGGATGGGGCTCTGAGCAGCCTAATCTGGTTGAAAACGTCCCTGCTTATTTGCAGGAGGATTGGATTAGAAGACCACGAAATGTGTCTTTCAACCCAAATTATCCCATGATTCCATGAATAACAGCTCTTGAACAAATGAAAACATTGCTACGTTGAGCAAAACTCAAGCTGTTCTTTTAATTTGATTTACAATGTGTGTAGATTACTATATTCTTCTACATCTATTTTAAATAGAGAGATACATTTACTCTTCAGTTTAGCTGAATTCAAAATAGAAAGAAATTTGGTGAAAAAATCTCTTTTCTCCGAGAAGGTATCTGTATGTTGAAGTTTTGTTCAGACAGGCACTGCTTCAGACTATAGTGCGCATTTTAGAAAGTGTGAAACAGTCATTTCTGTTAAGTCCATGATCCCATATGCTCTCATTATTTCTACAACCAAAAAACCTCCTATACTTTCAAGGATGCCTGCATTAATCCTCAGTGCAGAAGCAGGACCACATTTTCTCTTGCAATCCACATCCTGATTCATATTCCGTTGAAATTAAACAAAGATGTCATTGGTTTCAGTGAGCTTTGGACGAGTCTTCAAAGGCATTTTAAACATAGGAGTACTATATATACCAATTGGTTTACTGCATGAAAAACTGTACCTACTTAACTTGCAGAACTAAAGACATACATATGTTGTAGAAAAGCAACCCAGGAGAAAAGAAAATCACAGAGCTTTCTAGTGAAACATCAAGAACATGCAAAGAAAGAGGATCCATTTGTTTAGGGTCTGCCGTAGGACTTAGAAGACAAAAGTTCAAGACTGCAATACTGGAGTCTTCCTATGTGATCATATACTATTTAATCTCCCTCTGTTCTTCTGTAGGAAAGAACAGTACTTCTGTATTTATACATCAAATGGATAAGTATTTTAAAAATTGTGGCATGTTCTAATGTTGTGCTACAAGAAGCACTTAAGGTGGGACCGGACCCAAACATAGGCAAAGAAGGTCTCTACTTGCATCAGTCAGCTGGCATCAACCTATATCATCTTCTGATACCAAAAGAATCACAGTCCCACAGTCTGCTTTTCCAATGCCAAAGTTCTGGAAGCCCTGTGTGGTTCTAGCTTCGGGGATCAGAAAAAAATTGTGGTGAAGGAAAAGGGATCTTTCCATCTCTTCTGAGAAGCAATGGGGCTAGCACCAGCTATATGCCTTAGCACCAGTTTTCTTTTCATCTGTCCCTGGTCTTGGTCCTGAACATTCACTGCTGGTCTGAGACAAGAGCACCATTGAGTTTTCCTTAGCCAGGACAGATCCTCTTCTGGGGATGATAAACTGAAAGTCCCACAAGTTTAGGGAGAAATTAAATGTAGAAGAACACTCCACCCAGTAGGCAATAAAATTTACACAAACACCATAACCATTTATGCCAATGCTATATCTACTTTGAAAAAAAATTGCTATGGCTGAATGCAGTATAACTGGTATGAATTCAATACAGTGGAAAGATACCTACCTCATCAGGCTCCCCAGAGAATGCAGTCACAGGGACATTTAGGTTGCCTATAAATAGCTCAAAATTAGCTATAGGCATGAAGTGAAAGACAAATTGCACACTTCAGACAGCAGAGGGGCAAATCCTACCACAATCTTATACACCCAAGTAGCATCACTCCAGAAAACTTGAGTTTTCTCTACTCCACTGTAGTTGGAGAGTCTTAAAAGTTTATTTTCATTTTCTGTTTAGTGAATAGTCAGAGTTAATCTAGTCTTAAAACTTAGTTTTTCATTCCACTCTCAGTGCACACAAGTTGTTCAAACATATATCTCCTTGTAACATCCTTACAGTGAATTATCTAAATCTCTAGCTACCGTAATTTTTTGTGCTAAAATATTTTACGATAATTTTATACAAGTATTCATATATTTTGTTACATACTTTAACTCTGGATTCTCAATATAGAATCTAGGATGCACCATTTTTATTTTGGCATATGTTGATTGCATATTGATGTTTGCACTAATACCAGCAGCCTAGCCTGATGAGATTTTCACAAATGCACTTGGAGCGGTAATCAGCATTTACCAGAAAACAATGACTCACTAAAGGAAAGAATCAGCCAAGTGTACAGCATGTCCAGACAGTAAAGATTGCCCAAGTTGTTTTCTTTCAATGCCAGTGTAATCAAAATTGGTTTATTTTTCATTTGGTCAATATCAACATAATTTATTAACCTTGAAATTCACCAGCAAGGAACTAACTCACTCTCTAGAGAGACACTGGAAAAGAAATGCAACAAAAAAGTGAATCTCTAAAATAAATAATTTTATATAATTGGAGAAAGACCTCAAGCAAAATCTTATTTTTCCCATGTTGTCCTTTTTATTTTATGGCAACTCTGACATGTATGTGGGTTGGCATTTTTTCTTTCCATTTAAATATAAAGAGCTCAGTATCTTTTACATATGAGTCAACACGTCTTTGATGTACATGTTGATGGCCAAACTTCTGTCTTTAAGATTCTGCGAGTCTGACCCCATTCCTCCATGAAGACCCAGTAGCCCTGGTGGAAGTCTCCTGTGCTGTTGATGCTCCCCCTGCCGACAGCGTTCAATCAGGAAAATGCATTGCAGGGGTTTCAGGGAACAATGGGAAGAACAAATCACTTGGATGGAGTTAATACAAGAAATATAAACAGTAGAGGAAATCTCAGAGACAAGGAGACGGGCAAAATCAGACACAAAGGAAAGGGGTAAAATCTTCTTTGTGCCAAAGATACAAAATCACCAAATCATCTACATGCTCCAAGAAATCTGTAATCCAAACATGATCTTTCTAAGCAGCAGAGTGGGAAGGCTGCAAAAGCTGTGATGGGTTTGAAAGAGTTTAAAAGAAGATCAAGAATTTCTTTGCAGCAGACAAACTTATATGGGATATGGGACATTGGAATTACAGACCAGGTATGCATCAGGCAGATAAGGAAACTGAAACTGAGGGCCCGATAAGTGTCCTAATGACCAATTTAGTGATCATTTCCATGATGATTGTATTTTTTTCCTTTAAAAAAAAAAATTACAAAAGCCTCTTAGATTCTGTTAGCATTTGTGTTCTCTGCTGAAAGTTGTGTCAAAATCATGGGCTCTTCTCTTCACTCCCCTCCCACCTCCCAACAAAGTTTCACTCGAAGACCAGATGAGTTCTTGAACCTTAAAATTCTTTCACTTTCTACCAAAACCTACGACAATTAAAATTTTAAGACTCCTTCTTTAGTAATTCACAAACAGGATGACACCTCCCCTTCATCTATCATTAGTACAAAGGATGGACTATGGTATGTTGCTAAAGAAGTCCAGTAGTATTGTTGAATTTCTAAAGGATCAGACTTTCATTTTCCATGATCTTGTAAAAGCTTAGGAAATTATACAACATTACCACTTCTCCTGTGACATTCCACCCACACCAAAGAAACACAGCATTTGACCTCCATGGCTGTATTTGTGGTGGCATAATCCTCAATTGCATGGACGCTTTGTACTTCTGTCTCAAACACTGAGTAATTAATTTGCCTCCCAACAGAGAAATGCATCTGTATGACAGATAAAGCCTGGTGTTGTTGCAATAAAATTGTCAACAGAGAGTGCAACACAATGTTTACTCCAATTAAGCAAATCTACCCTGGAGATTTGGATCTTATTCCCATTTGTGACATGAAGGACTATGGACAAGTAAGCACCCTAAATTGTTCACAGCTGATCACTGTTCTTTTCTCATTTGACAGGAAAAAATCAAAGGCAGGATTTGTCAAGTAATTAATATTTATTTTGAGGGGTAAATGACACCCTATTTCTCTCCACTGACAGTAAAGTAAATGTAAACACTCTTCATTCAGAAGCAGACATTCATTTCTCTTGAGCTTTTAGCAGTAGGATCTGAATTTCAGAGGTGAATACTTCCAAGCACAACTGAAGCCACTTTTAACCAAATCCAGCACCTCTATATTGCCAAGGCACAAGGCAGCAGCATTCCATTATCCCAAGGATTCAGAGGGAAAATGTTATTACTATGAAAGCACAAGTGCAGCAGAAGGCTCAACTTAGTTGACAGTGTGGGTATTGGTAATTTTCTCATAAATCCTAAGGATAAACAGAATTGTTCTTCCTATAAATTCAACACATTGTACTTTGCATGTGTTGCACTGGTGCATTTTTATCAACAGCTTGCCTGTGCTCTGCAAGTAGCATGATGCAGCACAGCAAATGCCTGCCTGGCAAATTAATTCCTTTTAACAAAGTTAGCTACCTTCATTTTGTTTTTTCATAACTACTGATAGCCTTATTGACTTTTTCTTTTCATGTATGGTTGTGTTAGCTGGTTGTGTTAGCTATGACTGAAAATTTTATAGAAGGAAGACTTTTTTAGTGAACGTGAATGAACATCATGAGAGGAGGTCAGTTTTTAATGAAGCTTCTTTTAAAATGGCCAAAATACATGAGCTCCCTCACCAAAACAGCATTGGTCCAGCCACAAGAGTACTCAGTTCAGATCTAGAAGATACTTTTTCAATGCCTTGCTCTGAAACAGGGCAGGACAGAACAGTAATTTGAACCTGAGCCTTTCACATTCCAGCTAAATGCCCAAAAATTTCCTGCCAGCTCTAATCTATGTGGAAAGAGACGAAGAGAGAGCACATTAACTATGTGTGGTTGCAATGAACAGTTTTATATGTGGCAGTAAAACTGTGAGAGTCTTAGCTTAGACATACTTGACACAAACAGTCTAGTTTGCAAAATACAACTTTAAGAAAAGGGAGAAAATATGGAGCTGTGTGTTTTTGCAGACCATTCCACAAATTTAGCCCTAAAAACCTTTGGTGAGAAAGGTAAAATCTGTCTTTTGCTGTCACAATACTCTGCTACCATCAATGAATTTTGTTTAGAATAATATGGCCTTAATGCCCCCATCTCCTGTAGAATTGCTCAGACTGGTAGTTGATTAGAGTGGAGAGAGGTGCCAGTATTATCTGTGTTAGTGCTCCAGAGGTCATCCTACACTAACAAGACCGCCCCAGTCAGGGATGACAGAATCCAGCTGTTATGCCTTCAGCTGAATGAGAAGAATCCACTTAATGCCAGGGATGCATCTCAAAAGATTAACTATTCTAACTAGCTACTTTCCACCTCTGAAAAAGTGTCTGGCTCATCATTATTGTCCTCTTTTTAGCAGAGGCCTATGGTATACATGAAACCATTTACCTTTTTAACCTTCTGAACTGCAAGGCACCAAACACACATTATTTAAAATGGATAAAACAAAGTTCTAACTTCACTGATATCAACTTAAAAGTAAGCTCACATAACAGAGGGTATCACTCCATTTCAAAGAAATATGCATATGCATATTTCAGATGTTTAAGCAGTGTACTAGATATGCCACACTCCCTCTCTTTAGCAGCACTGAGTCCTGATCTGAAAGACAAGAGGAACGCAACACAAGCATGCTTGAAGTCATTATACAGCACTGCCACAATTTACTCTGAAAATCTAAAAAACATCCTTAGTAGAGGCTTAATGTTTTTAAAATACTTTAATAAAAACCTAGTGTTAAATATCTTAGCAAGATTTTTTTTTGTAGAACTCGGTAGCCTGAAACTTTTTCCTGACTAATGCTTTCTCATATGTTGTTTCATGGGTTTTTTGTTTTGCTCTTTAAGAGTATTCAAGTCAACGTGGCTCTTGCTTCCAAGCTGCTCACGTGCTTCCATGACAGCATCCGTGGGAATGTCATCTCGGCTCAGGGGCTACAGATTTATTGCTTGGCCAGCAGAGGGTACCAGAGTTTTCTAATGACTTCACAGACCCGAAGGAAAAAAGTCCTGAGGTCAAAGCATTCCTATTGTTTTCTTCGATTTCCCACTGAAGCTAATTGCTCTGGGCTGTTTTCTGGTAAGGTGGTGGGAGTTTTTTGGTTCTTGAATCTTACATTAGACAGGACTGATCTCCAGCTTTTCTTTCATTCAAGTGATCCTGCCTAACAGAAAAGACATTTAAAACTCATTTTATAGTTGAGCATGGTTTAACATGCAGAGGTTTTCTTGACATTAGAGTTCATCAAAAGTTTCAACACACTTGGATTCTTTTAAATATTTGGCATTTAGAGTGCTGAAAATGAGAAGATATTTTCCAAACTCAAAAGAAAATTTGCGAATTCCATCATAACTGAACCTAAAAAGAAGAGAAAAGGCCTCTGTTTTTCAGTAGGCATTTTCAGTTGTAGATTCGTAGAAGTCCTATTCCAGAAATAGATTCTATTTCTTTTTATCAGCATTCTGATTTTGCTGATAAATCTGATGCTTAAGATACCAATCCCTCATAAATTCCCTGATTTATTGCCTGGTGATAAGAGCATTAGAGTGAATGCAAAAACATAAATATGCATTCTCTTCAGCTCAATCTTGACATGGAATAAGCACATTAAAGATGGTGGACATTTCACAGGAAGGTTTTCCCCAAGTTTTGAGGGTTTTCCTTGTTTGTTACATTAAAAATACAAACCTTGCCTACATTGTTTACCCCAGAACTTTCTTCAGTGGCTGTAGATTGAGTGAAATTATGACAATGCAAGAACCCAGGAAGTAAAATTTGAGTAAATCAGATGTGATTTCATCTTCAGTTATTCAGAGATTTTAGTGACATAAGGGATCGTGCCATCATGTAGTCTGACTTCTTACATAACATAAACCATGGAATTTCACCCTGTAATTCTTGTACTGTGTCCAATAAAAATATGGTTGAATTACAGCATAGTGTTTAGAAAGGCATCTGGTCTTGATTTTAGGAGTCCGGGTAAAATGTTTGCTCCTAATGCTCAGGTCATTCTAAAATGGGATGGGCACCTAATTCACTTAGACTTTTAATATTTTAGTTCTCTCTTTGAAAAATGCCTGACAGGATTGGTATGGAGCCATACCAACATACAACTAGCTTATTGCCTAATGTTGCTTACAATGATTTTTTTAGAGGGAAAACATGAAGAGCTTACTGTTTCTTTAGGTATTGTAAGAATCTTCACCTCTCGTTTATCCTTTCCAAATGCAATTTTTATTAGAAGAGATTAATAATAATTTCTTGCAGTATAATAAGAAAAAGAAAAGAAGCCTGAGTCAGAAAAACAGTGAAATACATCCTTAACATTTATATATTAAAAATAATGATAAAAAACCAGATTAATAGAAGACTCTAAACTTTGCCACTCTAGTACTGGTACTTTGGAAAACCTGAGTACCAAAGCTTTTCAGCTGTGTAGCAGGCCAGGCAATTTTGAGAACAGTGTCTGCATCCTCAATGATAAATTCACATGCTGTGATTTCTCTTTCTTTATGTAGTTTCTAATTATGCTTCTGCAGCCTTTGGTCCAAATTCTCAAAGCACTTTCCAGTGCTGTAGTTGACCATGCATATGTGATGAACAAATATCTATGAAAATAGTATCTAAAAACTGACATTGGGAAAAGACAAAGTGATATGTGAAAAGATCTAATTCTCTTTCTTATCTGGATCATCCAGCTGGAGGATTTCATGTTGAGAAGCACACGTGCTACACAGTAATCTTTAAATGCTACTCAGGTAGGGGAAAATCTATCCTTCTTACCATCCAGTGAGGGTAGTCACCAAGGTACTGCCTTATCAAGTGCCTCTTGTCTGCAGGTACAAAGAACAGGACCGAAGATGAGAGGCACTGCCACCAACTTTACCATTTAACTTGCACTTGGTCAAAAGAACACATCTTAAGAAAAATGTGTAGTGACATACACTTCAAAGGAAAAAAAAAGAAAAAAATGTGAACTCTTTTTTCCCATTCCTGTTGTAACTGAAGTTGAGTAGAAGCTGCTGCTGTTGGGCTAACAGAAGCATAGTGGGAGGAATGGGATCTGCCTGCAGGGATATCAGCTGGGCTGCGCTGCCACATATTGCCTGCACCTAAGCCTCACCTTCCAGATATTATTCTGAGGTGCCACTGAAGACTTTGAACTAAAAGAGGTCAAGGGTAAGCTTTCTAGTGGAGCACAAGCATTTCACAGAAGGATAGCAGCATATATCTGTGTAGAGTGAGGAAGGTAACAAAACACTGTCAGTTTGCTGAGTCAGAGCCTTCAATCAGTTTGTGCTTTAATTCTTCATCTATGATTCCCCATATGTAGGACATTCAATCATGAGAACAACCATGCCAAAGAAGGAGAGATCCTTACTGCAAGCAGTAATAAGAGACTTTAATTTCTTATTTAGTTAAAAAGTGGCATGAAAAGAAATTTTAAAATGGTTGTAGAGGAGAGATGCAGGGGAAGCCCAAATGAGATTGAAATAGGAATTTTCAATACGTAAAATAAGTTACTCAAATATTCCTATCCACAAACAAATATATTGCATCTATCCTAACCATGCTTCAAAGTGAGATAAGAACTGAACTTCTGTTTTTCACTGAAGGCTTTGAGGACTTAGCCAGTTATTTTCATGGAGAATTGCTATGTCATCATTTAATCAGAAGAAAGAATAGCTTGCAGAACAGGCAACGTTTGTTGTTTATTTCCTTAAGACCAGTAAAATACAACACGATAAATTGGAAAATTAGACAGCTTAAAATGTTAGCTCAATAAAACATCATGTATTGTTTATGGATTGCAGTGAGGTTTTGCTATTATTTTTTTAATTGTTCCTGCATTACTTGTGGGCATGTGACATAATTTATGCTTTTATGTTGTCAGGCTTCTGATCATGGGAAGGACTATTTGTTTAGACTGTGCAGCTCTTCACTTTAATTCACTCTGGCTCCAGTGTGACATGTCAAAACTACTATCAATGGAAAATCCAAATTTCCCAGAAAGACTTAAAAGAGCACCCTCAGTGAACTGAAATTATCTCCTCTTAAAGCTAATTACCTTAGTATACTTAAGAAAGTAGCACTATAGGAAATCTGTTTCTTTAGACTTTCTTCTATTTCTTTAAATGCCTCAGGTCAGCATGAATAATTATTGTTTGCTTTTATTGAACTTTTTTTCATTATTCATTAACATGCCTCTGAAAGGACATAAAACTAAAATAATCCAACAAATTAGGAGTAATTTTTTGAGACACACATTCATTATTAAAAAACAAACAGAAAATATTTTCACCTTTCAGTTTATTTTATTAGAAAGAAAGTACTGGGAGGTTTCTATTTAATAGGAAGCTTTAAAGCATTAATGAGTCTCACAGGGCAGTTATTGCAAGTAAATATGGAATGTGTCCAAAATTAAATACATTCTACAATTATCTGTTACCTAAGGGCTGGATGTAGGAGAAATGTGCATCAAAGGTTGCTTGTTGATGAAAGCAACACATGATTCTGCATTCCATGTCTTCTTCTTTCAAGACAGTCTGTCTAACACCATGAACAGTATGGCAATTTTCCCCGTCCACAAGGGTGGGAGCAGTTTCTTTATTTTGACTCACCTAAATGTAACTTTGGCAATGATTTTAAAGCCCCACATCCCAAGGATTTTATGACCTCACAGGAGCTGCCTCTTGTAAGGGCCAGCTGGGAGACAAATCAGGAAGCTCTCATACTCCAAAACCTTCAGTGTGTACTGGAACAAATGGGCTGGCTCACATGCTACCAAGGCGAGAAGCGTTCGTGAGGAGAGACTTCAACACAGCTCACTGTCACCTATATCCCACCTTCCATTTATTTTTATATAAATTAGGAACTGCTTTCCCACACTTGTTATTAAGAGAGTTCCTTCCCTATTAGTGCTGTATGATTCAGCTTATCCTTTGTGCAATTCACTCATAAGCATGTGGACTCCCCTACATCTATTCAGGCTGGAGTTGTGTTCATCCCTCTCTAGATATATATTATTGAGACACAGCCAAATGCACTTTGTCACAAACACCTTGTACTGATTTCATTTTAGCAGTTAAATGTAACAAACAGTTGAGACATGAAAATAAATAAGGAATTATACAGAAAAGTTAATTAATTTGAAATAGATGAAAATAAGTCAGTATTCCTACACCTTCTCTAATCCTGGATTATCCACGTTAAAAATAACCATTATTATATTTCATTGCCTATGTAGTACAAGTTAAGAAAAAATAATGAAAAAATTTTAAAGCAAGTTTTTAGATACTATCTTCTTTTTTATTGTCATGGAAATAAAGGAAAACACTGCCACAGCAAATAAAAAAATCAAAGCACCTTCTCCAAGCAACAATAATTGCTCACATATCTGCTTGTCTGTTCGTCACCTCAGTATCATTTTTCAAGCTCTTTGGAGAAAGATTAACTTTTGGCCCAAAAAGCAGAAAAATGAAACCTCTAAATATCATGATAATTTTAGTAATCCTCCCAGTAATATTACTCCTTATTCTAGACTTTGCTTATGTAGTCTTCCCTTTTTCTACAGAAAGCTATTGATCATATGTAAGGAGCTTGTCATGTTGAATCTCTCTCCCCTAGATTAGCTAGTTTAGAAATACTTTCCTTTTAAAGGTCAGTATTGATGTTCTGGAAGAAAAAGGAAAAAAAATTTATGCAGAAAGCCTAGTGTAGAATAAAACATCTAGAAGAAAAGGGATTTTAAAATCTATGTTATTTTTCAGAAGTAAGCTAAAGATCAGCAGTCAAAGAGTTGCAAATCTCTTGTTATTTTAGCCCTGACTACACAGGATGTTTTATATAGCCAAAAAATCTCTTCGGGGGAAAAAACTCTTGAACTCCTGGCTACAAAGTCATATTGCAAAAGGGAATAACACTGTTAATTGCATAGGACAATAATTCTCCTTATCAGTATCCCCTTTTGGTTCTATTCTTGTCTTTTTTGTTTTAGAGATGAGAATGACACTTCCTAATAAGCTGCATTTAGTATGCTTCTCAGTAGCATAATGGAGAAACTGATTGATTTGCTGTGCCTTCCATAATGAAGACTACCTAGTTTTTGTCTTTATGTGTCATGATAATGATAATAATTTTCTTTAAACCCTTGTGACAATCCCTCTATTTTATCCAATGGAATATAATGATGAGCTTAACAGATTTTGAAATATTTTCTTTTCAGATGGATAACAGCCATCCTTCAGAAGAGAATCAGAAAAGCAACTTACATGAATAAGAATCAAAACAATTTGAACCATAAGAAAAGTTTAGAAAACAAGGAAATTTAGACATTTTCTTGAAAAGCATGGTCCAGAAGTGAGATGTACAAGCTAAAATGCTCCCTGCTGCAGACAAGCCTAAAATCTAGTGTGTAACAAGTGCATATTTATTTTTCCTGGAACCAGTTTGGGGTTTTTGGGTTTTGGTTTGGGTTGCATTGGGGGTTTTTGTTATTATGTATTAATTAGTTAAATCCTGCACTCTTGTAGCAAAATTTTAAAAAATCCTGCAGCAAAAGATCTCTTACCATAAAAAAGCAACTGAAAAAAAACTAGACTAGGGTAGACTAGGGAGTAGGGTAAGTTATTCGTTTGAATACAGTTTGGGTTTAGCAGTTTAATTTTTTATCCTTTTTTTTTTTTTAATTTGTGAATTCACACACAAGCATTCTACATGTATTTATTTGATAAACATTGCATGTGTTCTAGTGATTAACATAAGGGTAAGCTTAACATGTAATATTGTAAAAATTAACTAGGATATTAACTTACTAAAAGTTATTGAAAATTAGGATCCAGTGGAGTTCTGTGTACTAGTGTTAAGGTTAAAGACATGAGGAATCAAGTATGTACGGATATACAAATTTTCAACTCTGAGGGACTCTGAAGGTTTATTCCTTTTTCTTTCTTTTTGAACAAAAACTGAAGTATCCTGCATACATTTTTGAGTCTCTTGAAAATGCTTTCCCAATTATTTAGACACCATGGTGGGAAGCTTTTTTCAAACAAAAAAAGAGCAAAGAGCAGGTGAAACTTCAAACCTGAAGTAAAGCAGCAGCAAGAGATAGCTGGTGACATCTGAAAGTGACAGGACTGCTGATTGTCATCAAGCAAGTTGCCTAAATTTTAAAGAGAACAGAAAACCTATTCATTCTTTTATTTTGAGGGGGTTGTGACTTATTAAAATGTGGGAGCTTGCATATTTTGACACCCTGACTTGCAGGTTAGACATGCCTGTGCTAAAGACCTTAGTAACTTTGGGAAAGACCTTTACACACAATTCTCTTAGGGCTGGTTCACAAAAAAGTTGGTGTCTTGCTTTGAGGTAATGAATTCATGCCTGACTTTGTGATTCTAAAGATCCTTAGATGGGAGGGAAAAAGCAACAGAGACATTCTGGGGTAATCTTTGGCTAGTCTTTGACTGACCCCTTGGACAATGACTGGATTTCTATTGTGTGGACATTTGTAGTTGGAGCTGAAGGAGGGGCAGGTTTCCAGAAATGGGAAAGTCTGAGAACAGCTGGAATATGGTTCCACAGATGCTGGAAATCAGTATCCAGAAATATCTGTGGTATGACAGAAATTGTGGAGGAGTCATGAGGTTATATTATGCACAATTATTACAGCTCTTTTTTTCTGCACCTCACCTTCATTTCTTGATGAAACAGAGCCTGAGGATCCATTGTTTAAAAATAAAATACAGGATTTAAACCTCAAGTTTACCATAAAGAAATCTCTGGAAAAAGATCTTGCCGTCAACACAGGAAACATTTTAAAATATAAACTTTGTAAGTCCTATTTAAAATAACTTTAATTAGAACATTCTGGAGACTAGATTTGCTAGTATCCATTCTTCAAAATGCAGTACTGATGTTCAATTATTTAAATTTAAATGCACAGTTGAGCACAACAAATACACTCCCATATGATTAATTGACATCATCCTGTCCAATTTCAGGTTTCTCATTCCCCAGTCTCATGGGCAATCATAGCATGCATCATCTGGTTTCTTCCAAGAAGAAAAAACCCAGCAGCTTCTCAGTGCTTTACAAATTCTTCTGATCCCATTTGACACAGAAGTGCAGAGACCACCAAAGCCATCCTTATTTCAGCCCATGTGCTAACAGCTGTGCCAGTGACCAGTGAGACCAAACCTTTGTAGCCCCAGCAGAATCAGTGCTATCAGTGCTACAAGATACTTCTTTAAGCCTTGCTCAGCAGAGCCTCCTGGTACAATGATAGGTGAGAAAGGCCAACTGATAGCTCTGTCCACCTATATTTGCAGGCTTGCTATCCTTACTATAATTAACTCGCCCAAAACACTGAGATATTTCCTGCTGGGCAAATGTCCTTTGCTGAGGTCTCTAATAACCTTTTACACTACATTCAGCAATTGTTCTATCCAACTTCTCTGTGCTTTTCAGCCAGCTTAAGCTACACTGTCCTGCACTTCTGCAGCATAGAAACTCAAAATTTCTAGTCTACATCTGAAATTCTCATTCTCTACATTTTCTTTCTCTGGGTTGAATAAATTCAGGATAAATCCTGTGGATTACATGATCAACTTCAGTTCATTAGCCTTACCTTCTCTTCAATTTTTACTGATTTTTCATTACTTCACTTAAGCTGATGATTTAACCATTATTAGATTTCCTCAGAAGCTTTGTTGACAATCATGACAATAATTTCATTGTTCAGGAAAGAATAGACCAATATTTCAGTCTCTTCAGACCATTCAGTCAGATTTGAAGATTTCTGCTAAAATGAAGTAGCTCTACTTTTGATTGGGTCCTTCCTCTACGCTTGTGTCAAATTTATATTCAGTCTTTGACAATGGGATATTATTCTAAAGTTATTCAGTTATTTCTAGTACCTATAAAAATCTAATGATTTACAGAACTTTTGTTCTATTAGAGAAAAAAATTAATTACCCATTCAAAGAAAAAGAAAAAAAAAAAGGTGTGCTGCTGAAGTGTGTAAATGCCACAACTTGATGGAAATTTACTTTGGTAGGTGTTATACAAACCTCCTAACAAGTCAATTGTGTTGCTATAAGACACTGCCTAAGTTCTCATTAAAAGATTTGGCCTTGGTCTCTAAGGTCAGGTCCCAAGAGGCTATTTGATTCCAGATGCAGATGTAGTCTAATCTGCATCTACTCACTACTTATACCCCTTTCCAGGAAAAGAAATCTGATTTCAGAATTTTCAACATCTACAAAGAATGCATCCATGAATACAGCAAAGAGGGGGGTGAGTGTGATGCACAGTATTAGGAGCAGTGCCTTTGTTCAGGAGACAGCTGTACACCTTGACAGCCCTTATCTCCGCTGACACCATTGTCCAAAACTTGAGTCACACATTATCATACACCTGACCAAGCTTTTGGAAAAGTCTATAGTACAGAAGTGAGCTAAGAGGCAGCAAGGTGCCTAGACACAAGGAAATGGTTGGAAATTGTTTGGAAGAGGCAGCTGTATAGTATGGGCTTTGAACATGAACAGATTAATGCCCAAGTAAAAGAGATTAAAGACAGTATATAAACAACCAGCTTGGAAACAGGGAAATTATTTTTATTATGTTCTCTCAGCAGAACCTAGTGTCCTTCTACTGTGAATTCTGCAAACTTAACACTTCTGGCTCATTTTTTCCTAGACACTAGGCTATACAACTTTGCTTGTGGAACTATTCCCAATTAATCCTATGCTATGGCACAATCACTCCTTGCTGTCTGGAAACAAAAGAACATTTCCACGAGCTGCAGATGCCAAAATAAGAGGCAGGAGAGGGTTAATTTAAAAATGGATGAGCATATTCTGGGCTTAGATTAGGCCTACTAGAAGTAGGCAGAGAATTTTCCTAACTCTCACAGACAACTTTTATCCCTGGTCATTTATCTTCTGGAGACACCTTGATAAAATTTCAGGCCTGCCCTTCTAAGAGTGGAACTGGTTTGGTCGCCTAAGACTGAACTCTATAATGTACAACTCTCGCAAAAGCAGAAAGTTCTTGGGCGGGTTGAGAAAGAGAAGGACTGTGAGTCAGGCTAGGCATCCAGAGGAATGCACCACATTTTTCAGTGGAAAAAAATTAATAAATCCTGCCTTAGACGGTTTCTACAGCTCTGAAGCAAGAACTGCAGCACTGCTGTTCTGTCCTGCGAACATGTGTCCTGCTATTCCACACTCAGATGCTGGTGGTCAGCTGGGCCATGTCTTGTTCTCAGAATTTGGCCAAGTATAAATATTTCCTGGAATTTTTGTTATAGTTTTAAGACAAAGGTCAGAATAAGAGAACAGACTATGTATCAATCCTTTTCCCTTCAGAATTAAAGCTCCTTTGTTAGTTTGCAAGAACCTGACCACATAAGATTTACTTTTCCTATCTTCAAAGCATGACCATTTGGCACATAGGAATGGCTCTGTGAGTTCTCCAGCTGACTGATCTCAAAGAAACTCTGTTAACTTACCCAAGGCCTGTGTGTGACCAAACCACAACAAACTGTGCCCCTATACCTTATTAAAGAGATGCTGTAATAAAGGAGAGGGAATGATATTTTGTCATCTATAAGCATCAACTGAAGACTCTTCATTGATACTGGAGCTTTCAATCAGCATTATATCAGCAGCTGGAACTAACTCTATTCAGAATGCTGATCTCAAATTGCAACTGCATCGAAGCAAACACCAGAATAATCAGGAAGAGGCTGTTAGGGAAATGACCTACCCTTACCTGCCAGCTGTGTAAGAGCACATGTTGTACCTGCACCATCTGTGGATACAGCTCCACTGTAATTTAAAGTGCAAAAGCCATCGTATTTTTCTGTCAGGATTCAGGACTCCCTAGTGTACACTAATATGTAAAACACTTTGTTGGTATAAGGTCCAATTGCATGTGCACATATGTCAGCCTTTACTGAGGCTCACTAAGTCATTGTCAGGCAGATGTTGTTTTGCCAGGTGTGCTTTTGTAGAACTTACATCTGGATAACTTTCCCAGAATGGATTTTTAAATTGGAGATGGGCAAAGTCAATAGGTTTAGAGGTTCAATTAAATAAGCATCTAAAAATCTGGATGATTATCTGAACCAAATCAAGATCCCCAAAATAAGGGTATAGGCCTTATAGAATAGTAAAAAATGATACTATTTCCCTGCAATGATGACTTTTTAAATTTGTAGATTATTTTAAGTCATATTTTTGCAAACTACAAAGTTTTGTTTAATTCTTTCATAAGGCTTCAGATCAGTTTTATTTTAGCTAAATCATTTTCCTAGTCCCTAGTTTAAAACCTTGTGAATCATATTGCATTCAATTTAACCTAGGTGGAAAATTTCCCATTATTTTGAATTTAAAAAAAGATGCATAGGTCTATGAGTATATCTAATGTAAAAAGCATAAACTCTGTATAGAAATAAGGCTTTTATTTACCCATTTGTTTCAATGGGAGAAATAAGATAGTGCTACCAATACCAGTGGTTCAAAAGTCACTTTTTCATTTCTATGTGAAAACACATTATATTTGTAATTTGGGAGATTTCAGTAAAATGCCTCACTTTTCTGCTATAGAAAACTAACTAAGCTAAAATGTGAAGCAGCTAAGTATTTGTTGGACTTGGGCAGTGTGGAAGGTTGGATGCTGTTTGCTGCAGAAATGTTTTTGGGCTGTTTTTTTCCCCAAACATAATTCTTCCCTTTCACATGTTAAATGTTTTAAAGCTCTTCACAGGCAATAATAAAAGTTTGACCTGATGTCTGGATTTGAAGGAATAATTACTAATAGATAATTCATTAAATAGGTATGGCTTATTTCTTTATCTAAAATTATTCCTTCAGAGGAAGGAAAAATTGGTGATGAAATGTTCTATCAAGGCTATTAGAAAATTCTTTTCAAGTCAATGAAATTCCTCAAAGTAATTCTCTCCACTTTTTGGTTATTTATAATTCATTGATGGTAATCTCTGATGATACTGTTTTATCACTAGTTATTCAGTAACCTATTTTAAAAGTCCATCATTTTTTCTGTGACTTATTTTTCTTGTAAGTAAAAAAAATTGTCTGACAGAAGATATATTAGTTGAAAATATGTGAGAATTTCACAGAAACAATATTCTAATTCACAGAATTACTTATTTATATGTACCAAATACTTCCAAAATATTTTTGTAGAATGGAAGCAATTAAACTGGAACCATTGCCAATTAATAAATTGGCTTGACTGCGATATGTAAAAATATAATGATTTCTACTGATACAAAGAGTCATTAGAGAAAACAATCTGGAAATTTGCACAACATAAATATGCAAATAGGAATTCCACAGTTCTCTGTACTTTTGACTACATTTGTACCTTTACCATAGAGCATAAACAGATATTGCAGGATAACCTATATTTTGCTGCACAAGTTCTCAAAGATGTCAATGCTACCACCTGTCAGACTGTGTATAGGTGAACAAGAACTCTGTAGACTCTTCTCATTTGACAGATATACTATATTATATATTTCATTATTCAATACATTAATCCTGAAAAAAAGTGAAATATGATGGAATCACAGAATTATATAGGTTGGAAAAGACCTCCAAGATCATTGTGTCCAACCTCTGACTGATCACCACCCTGTTAACTATACCATGGCACTAAGTGTAATTTTCAGCCATTTCTTGAACTCTTCTAGGGATGGTGCCTCTACCACCTCCCTGGAAAGTTTGTTCCAATGCTTAATAACCCTTTCCGTGAAGAAATTTTACTTGATGTCCAATCTGAACCTCTTCTAGTGCAGCTTGAGGCTATATCCTCTTGTCCTGTCACTTGTCACCTGGGAGGAGGATCCAACACCTACCTGGTTGCAGCCTCCTTTCGGGTGATTGTCGAGGGTGATAAGGCTCCTCTGAGCCTCCTTCTCTCTGGGCTAACCAACCCCAGCTCCCTCAGCTGCTCCTCATAAGACCCTTCCCCGGCTTCACTGCCCTTCTCTGGACTCACTCCAGCCCCTCAATGTCTTTCTTGCAGTGAGGGGCCCAGAAGTGGACACAGGATTCGAGGTGTGGCCCCACCAGTGGCACACACTGGCTCACGTTCAGCTGCTGTTAATCAGCTCCCCCAAGTCCTCTTCCACTGGGCATCTTTCCAGCTACTCTCCCCCAGTCTGCAGTGCTGCATGGGGTTGTTGTGACTGAATACATGAGGCTAAATCAAAAAAGACTGAAGGGCTGTTAGACTAGACATTAGATCTCCAAGAACCACCTTGCTTTCAGGTGAGGATATATGTGAAAAAACAAGTTAGATAGCATGTTGTCTTGAGATAAATCAGAGATGAGTCCTATTAATGAGTCAGTCTTCATCTAGCAAGGTGTTTTTGAGGGTTCTGTTTGCATGTTAATTGACTTATATTTATTAATGTATTTTTTATACTAAAGGCACATTTCTGTTAAGCAGCCTAGGTAGATCTCCTCAAACTTTTTAAAGGAGATTACTATTAATGCCTCATGCAGGAGGTTAACAGAAATACCTTTTCCTCTCCTGAATGTCACACTTCTGGTCACTCTGCCAGGATTCCAATTCCTCTCTTGCAGAAGTTCTGTGAAACTAAGTGCATAAGGAGGTGAAGAGGAGGTTTCAGCAATTAGTACACAGAAACATCTAAAAACAGCTCTGCAGCCAATAAATATCCTGAATAAATAAAAAAAAAAAAAAGATTTTTTTATATAGTAAACTAAATTGCTTTAAGGTAGCTTAACTACAATAAACCTATTTGTACATATGTATTTAACTTTTCAGTTGGCCAGGAGTGTATTTCAAATTTATGATAAATTCCAAACCATGAAAGTATCAAGGTGTTTCATCGGCTTTTTCAGCCAACATTTTTTGCTGCTGTGTAATTCCTGATTAATCAGGATGTGAGGTTTTGGATTATGTTCAGTAGGCTGCATTTGGTTTTGCTACCCATAATGTTAATGTTATCTCATAATTTTTCTGCTTTTTCCAGAAACATCAGTAATAAACTGTGATGCTTAGGTTAGTGACATAGTGTTAGCTTCTTAAGGTCAGGTTGTAATAAAGTTAATACCTAAAAAGGAAAATACTTTCTTGTAAAATAAATATGTTGTGAGAAATGGATACTCTTATTCATAAAGAAATCTAGATAATTTTCTCAGTCATTATGTTATTAGTTCTGATTTATCAAAACTTCTCCTTCTCCAGGATATTTTCTGAATCCTCTGATGAAATGGCTTGTCTGTAGTGAAGTCCATGCTGGAACTTCAGGTCTAGTTCTCTTTCATTAACAACATTTTTGTCACACAAAAGTAAGTCTATTCATAGGGAAAAATAATTGAATTCTTTTTTAAAAGTGTATATATTTATATAAACCCATAGCTGTTATGATAGGTGCAGGACTGAAAATTGTAGAAAAAAACATGCTTGTATTCTACTGAAAAAAATGCACCAATTGTATTTGCTTCCTTCACAAAATAAAATATTGTTTTTTCTTTACAGAGTTCAGGCCTTATTTTTGCATGAAAGTGAACTTTAAGATAAGGTTATATTTTCAAACATAAAAGGATTTTCTTTATCTCACTTCCTGACACTCTGCTTTAGCTGCTTTTTCTTTAAAATAATCATTTGACCTTTTAAATTACTAGAACTGGAGATAAAACATCACAGAGCCTTTGGAGATGACAGACAACTGATCAAATAATTTTCAGTTGCTTTACCTGTATCTTAATGTAGTGGGTAGCAAAATCTGGCCACATTTGAACAGCGTCAATCTGGCTTTCCGTCATTTATGTATAGAATTTTTTTATGGTCACAGAAATTATTGGTAAAAGAGTATATTTTTCCAGATTGTTATGAAAAAAAAGCAAACAAAAGATGGGAACTTATCTCATTATGTTGGAAATTAGCTCAACCATAAATCAGTGTGCACCTGCTAAAAAAATTGTCTCTTTCTGGTATTTTCCATGTAACACTCCTTCACTGTGCAATGCAATGTAAGTAAATCAGCTATCTTTTAAGTAGACCTGATGGCAATTAAACTTGATTAATAGCTGCTGTGATTCTCAAGTATTAGTCTTTTCTTCTTTCAGCCTTGCTATTGATATGAATTTTCAACCCAAACATAATTTTGTGAAATGTTGTGGAATCTGAAGACAGCCAGAAGGCGTTTAAGAGGACAAAATGAGATTTTAGATCATAGATACCCTTTTAAAAAGTTGAATAAAAATGAATTGAGGTCCAGGAAGATCAGACAGAAGAGCTCCATCTTCTCTTTTACCAGACCTGGGGTTTGGTACATATCATGCAGTGATAAATTTGATTAGATACGCTGGCAGTGTGGCCAAGATTATTCAGGTCTTCTTGTGACAGATTCCTACGATTTATGTTACAAGCAAAATTTTGGTCCAGATAAACCTCATTTAAAAATGCAGCCCTGCAGTTTGATCATGCCAGATATGTGCAGTGTGTGCTAAAAAGCGCTGCAAAAAGAGTATTGAACACTAGAGGTCTGAGCATGAAGTCAGATGTGTGTTACTGTCTATCCACACAACCTCCAAAGAAGTTTAAAGGAAACACCTTGAGACTTGTGTGGATTTTTATTAACCCTGTGCTGTGAATTGATGGGGTGCTGGGGAAAAACAAACATAGGCAGAGAAAACATGAGGCCTGCCCTGCACAAGAGCTCTTTATTGACAGTTTACGGCATAGGCTTGGAGTGCCCCAATATTGTTCCTATGACCTTTGCCTCCCAAAACTCACAGGTATTTTGAGACTTTGTTCACCCCATGAGGGCCTGCTGGCCTTGTCACTGCAACTTTCTTCTCAGTGCTGCTCGTGACCACTGGAGACAATTACCAGTGCTTTCTGCCATCCCTTGGTCTAAATTCCTGCCAGCTTCATTTTCCTAATCTACACACAGAGGTAGCTCCGGATTGTGACAAATTACACAGGACAGATTAGTAACGGGGTCTACAGTTAACAAAACTTCCAAATTCCAAGCCCATATTGGCCCAAGTTCAAAATAGGTAGCAAGAGAGGAAAGGACACACATAGCCTTTTTGTTGTTTCTTTTGTTTGTTGGTTTGGGGTTTTTTGTTTGTTTGTGGTTTTGTTCGGTTTTTGGTTTGTTTTTTTTGCCCCTCATGTGTAAGGAAAAGAAGTGCAAGAAATAAAGCTGTCTTGAGCTTATTTGGTTTTTTATTCTATGTTAGATTGCTATTAAAAACTAAATTAGGAACAGCTAATCAGTTAAAAGCCTATAGATACACACCTTTTAGTAAAGCAAAAATTAGTACAGTTGAGTTTGTTACCTCTATGAGTAATAAATTTGTTAGGTTAAGAAAGGTATCTCCCTTGATCCCACTAAGTCTTTCTGTATTATGCTGTTTTGTTTTTTTTTCAGTAGCTTTCTTCTCAATTTTCTCCATATCTTAAAAAAACTGTTAAGAAAGCAGAAAAAAAAAAAAAAAGGTTTTGGCAAAATACTCTAAAGCCAAGATCAGGAAAAATGTAAAAGATCAAGATGAAAATTAAACTTGCTTCAAAAGAAATCCAACATTGCTACCAGACTTCATGTAATCTAACAGGACTCATTAAAACAAAATTGAACAGAGCAGTAAAATAGATAATAACTACACGCTAAGTTCTAGGGCCAATTTTTCTGAGTGATTGAGTTCTTCGAGAGCTTGCAGAGATTAAAAGCCTGCAATCTATTTTCCTTACTAGAGTCCTACTGTTGTGTCTTGCCAAATCTGTCTTGAGAACTAGAACAGGAAATACCCTCCCAGCAGCTGTATCTGTAGATTTCTTAACTTGGGCTTTTACTCACAAGCAGTATTGTGCATTTCTGGGGCATGGTCACAATTTTGCTTCTCTTCAAAAATTTCTCAAATACATGACTTTGCCAATGGATGTTAAATATCTGTCATTCAAAAGAGTCAATAAAGTGGAGAATTTCAACCAAGCTATTAAAATATGACAGCCAAGAAAGGACAGTCAGTAGAAAACAAGATCTTTTGAAGTATCAATTCAAGCATAATAATAAATCCATACAAAGTGTAATGTTCTTGTTCCCCTTTTTTTTCCTGCCTTCAGCTTCCACATTAACAATATTTGCAATACAATATATATTTTTTAATTGGTAAGTAGATATATGGTTGTTGAACAAGTAAAAATCACCTGTCAGATGATTCTGTAAAGTGAGAAATTTCAAGAAAATAGTACTACATAAATTACTTATAGTCCATATGGGACACCTGGTCTTCAAGAATGGAACACGTTAAAATCTTCTGAAAATGAAGATAAATCCAGAATCTGCTAATTTTTTTATTTTTTTTTTTATATTTAGGGATTAGTTAAGAAATTATTTCTGTGTGTATGGTCACACCAAATAGCTCCTTCATGAATATGTCAAACTTCTCCACAAAACACAAACTTTTTTAACATTTGTTACATTCTTTGTCAAAGAGTTCTCAGCTGATCTATCCCTCTGCACTTAAGAACCTCTTCTCTGTTTACTTTTGAGATCCTTAGCTGCAATATGCAGAGAAATAACAAACAATTAATGTATTTTTAACTTCTCCATGCTAGTCTCAAGTTTATTGGTCTCTTCCATGTTCTGCCTCTCCCAATCTACACCTCTCCTAAAATACTTTCTTTTCAAAGCAAGTCTTTCTTTGCTCTGATACAGTCCTGTCCTCCCTCCCTGAATATTTTCCAGATCTACTTTATTTGGTTTTGAGATTCAAGGTGCCAGCTGGATTTAAACAGTTGTATCATGAAGTAGAGGTTGAGATGATCTGTGCAGAACTCCTTATTCATGGTGTCATCTGAAATAAGGGAAAACCATGCTACAATGCCAAGATATTCCAAAGAACTACAAGTAGTAATGTTGAAAGCAAAATGTTAAGTTCAGGTTTTCACTTTGGGCTTTGTTGCGGGGTTTTTTTAAATCTTTATTTGCATGGTTCTTTCCTTTGGAAGTTCAAAGTACCAAATTTAAACAAAGAATTTTGAAATATCAGTAAGTGACTATGAACCATTCTAATCTGGAGTTTGAGAAACTGCATATTTTAATGGAGTCTGTACATATCAGTAAAAGTCTGCAAAAAAACCCTCCTCTGCTCATGTAAGAAAATTATACAACATTCAAGAAACTTCCACAAAATTACCATAGCAGTTAATTTTTTTTCCTCTCTCCCTAATCATGCCATTAACTTCTGAGTGGCATGGTAAAGCAAAGTCCAACACCAGCCCCAGTTGCTCTTTTTATAAGATGACAATCAGGGAGTGGTTCAGCTGATAAGCGCCAAAGTGTTCCAGAAACCCATAGGCACAGATGCTTTGATTTTCATGCAATTTAAAACACAAGAAAAACCTTGCTTGGGGAACTGCCATGCTCTCCAGACTGTTTAATTCTACCATTGCTACTTTCTACTGCCTGCATGCCTCAAAGGCAGCAAATTAATCTTATGTGTGTGCAGATAATGGCTGAGAGTCTACCAAAAAAATAAAAGCACCTTTCCAGCGCAGCCTGTGGGAAGAAACAAAAGCTTCAATACAGGAAGACAGAAACAGCAGGCAACAAAGCAACAGCGGATGTGGGGTAAAGAGGAAACAATGAAAAAGTGGATCTGGAAACACGAAAAGGCAAGAACCCAGAGAACAGAGCAGGAAGACTCAATGGAAAACAGGAAAATTTTTCTAAGCAAAGGGATCCAGAGTCAGGATGTCAGAAGAACTAGCAACTTGGCCACCAGAATAAAAAATGGAGGAGATTAACATCCTATTTCTGTAAAAGATGGAAGCTGGGGTGTCATTGTTCCACGGGATTCTTGGCATACATGCAGGAGTTTCTGAAAGGAAGAGCTGAAGGGCACGCACTAGGCACAGAAATGTGAACTCTGATGAATGGCAGGGAACCTGGGCAAGGTTGGTTTCTCAGGCTGCAGAATAAATGCACAGTTCCTATGCCATCCTTGTCTCATGAAGTCCTGAAAGTTCTCCTAATCTCTACAGAGATGAATATGTAAATTGTTTTGGGAGGGATGGAAGGTGATACAGAGCCCAATGATCTCCATGCTAAGAGATCATGCTTCACTGCCCTGTGTCATGTCCTCTTGGCATTAGGAAAAATTGGAAACTATACAATTCATAAGGTGATTTTATAGTAAATGCTTTAGCTTGTTAAATTAGGTTGTAGGTGAGCAGGAAAGAGAGTTCCATACAACATAACAAATTTGTGTTCCTCGTCAGCAGCTGTGGGAAGATGTCTTAGGAAGGCTGAACCTCTGCCAGTCTATGAAGGGTAGATACCTTATTTTGCAATGCCCAGCTTCTCAGTACTTACTTTAAAGTGAGACACCAAAGAGCACAGAAGATGTTGGCAGGGACAGCACCACATTCCATGTTCCACATATAGCAGAGCTGATAACTTCACATGCTAATGAACAGTTGTGTGATTGAGAAAATTAATTGGATTGCCTCACAGCAGAAGTTGCACTGGAGATGCTACCTTGTCCACATCATTGTTTGTCTTTGTCCAAGCTGGTCTTTATCCAGTCACCTGCATGTATAGACATCAGTTATCTCCTGAAGCTTCTGAGATATAGAGTGTCAGAGAGTTGCCTTCTGCTTCACACTAAAAAAATTACTCTTTTTTTTTTTGTCTGGAAGTTATTGAAAAGTATAGGAACCAAAAATCCCTACCAGCATGAAAACACTACTTTCACATTATATAACTGATTTCCACTTTTCAAATCTTCAAGAAGTTCCATCTTGAGGTCAAGTAGCCTAGTGAACTTCAAGGCAAAAAGTACTCTCCATGACTCAGAAGTATTGTGGAAATGCAACTGAAAAATTTAGACATTGTAGTTCCAAGTAGCTGGACATCTTGGACTGCTGGACAGAACTTATGCAATGCCAAATGTCTTTATTGAGTCACAAGATACAATTTTAGGAATGAATATCACATAAGCTGTTAAACAAAGCTGGTTATGGACAGCTCAGTTTTCCAAGCGTTGCTTTTAGTGACCTAAAAATGAATGCTTATAGCCTATCATCAGATGCATATATTATGTTGGCTTATAAAATTCTGGAAGAGTCTACTAGAGCTAAGCAGAATTTAATCATTAAGAAAGTATTTCAAGTCATTAAAATGAGCATATGTGTCTTGGAAAACTTGATATGTAAAAGTCTAATGGAGGGAGGGGGAGAAACAACGATATTTTACTCATTAAATAACTTCTCTGATGCTGTCTTCCAAACTGTGCATGGATACACAGCAGTTCACAGAAAACACATTTGCATCAGATTCCAGGAACTGGATTCTTTTTAGCATTCTTTGACGGAAAATGAAGGCTTGGCTGCTTACCAGATTATTTTCTCTATGATAAATGTAAAACTTTTACAAGCTCTGAAGGATTGTGGACAATCATTCCTGAGAAATTTGATCATCACTGAGGCTGCTGCAAAAACTGAAGATATGCTACCAGCTCAGTAAATCCTATAATTAAGATATGTATGTAGAAGTTGCATGAGAAGACTAATGTAAAGCATATTTATTAATAGAGGATAAGAAATTCAATTACATACCTCCACAGCAAACAAGGTCTCTTGGAAATAGCATGACAGTGGCACACTTTCAGATGAGTTATCTTTAAGCCAAGCTATCAGTTGCCTTGCTTGAAGTACATTAAATTGATAGGATCTCTACAGTCAACACTACTTCCAAACTTTTATTTGCACCTTTCTGTCTCTGATATCCTAATCTTTTGCAGCAAGCCTAAATGCCTTCTCTTGGCATTAAAATAGAGAGGGATGTTAATTTAGCATCACTAGTTTTAGATTTAAGATTACTGAATGGTATCAGTGTTTCCAGGTTTCTGCAATGTTGCATAAATTTGGGCAGTTCCTTCCAGTATCAGAATTATTTCATTCTTCTTTTATGCTGATTTCTGTCAACACGTTCTCACAGACATTCACAAAACAGACTTACTTTGGGATGGAAATCAGTGAAGTACCATGAGTAAATGTCTTTATGTGTTGTGGAGTCTTCATGGCAATACTTTCATAAGTGGATATTCTGAAGGTTCATGCTGTTTTGTTTTTTTTTCATCAGTGGAACTGATAAAATACTTTTTTTTCCCTACCCAGCCACATATTTTGACAAAACTGGGGAATATTTTCATCTTTTGTCCCTCTACGAAATTTTGGCTGAACTGGAAGTTATTGAAGAAGTAAGAGGGAATGACAGGTTTTTTCTGACAGAGATACGGACATAAAACATAAGTTAATAAGACATTTCCTTAGGAAAATTCCAGCCCCTTTATCTCTCACTGAGTGAGTCACTTTTGCCCAAGAATGTTTGTGTTTTCTCTGTAAGCATTTAGGCTCTGTTATCCTCGTATCTCTCCTGTAAAGATTTACTGTCACAGCAGAAATTCATAGAGGAAATAGGCACCCTAGAAGAGAGAGTTTTTCAGTGGAGACTGTGACTTCAGAGGAACGGTTTGCAGCGTGGTGGTTGAGCCTAGAAACACACAAAGTGACCAATTCCTCTGCTGAGTCATGATAATAATGCATGCTAGACCCCTGCACAGAGAAGGCAGCAACATGGGGATCCCAGTGAGATTGCTGAAGGGTTATTTTAAGTAAACTTAGTAGATAGATTCTAAGTCCAACCAGAGTTCAAGTGGGTTTGACATGTTTCACTCTGGGTCTTACAGGAAATAAAAAAAACATAGACCAGTTGAATCAAAGGAGCAATTATATATTGACGGTTATTTTAGAATTCTTGAGATTCATATGTTCCATTTTTCTCACCACACCTGCAATGAATTCTGTCTACCCCCAGTGTTTCTGACACAGTTTCAATCTAGCCAAAGAAGGTAATAGTATGCCTGGCATCCATGCAGCTTGGATTATCATCTTATGGCAGCATAGTTGACATAACTAAATTAATTTGACTTAAGAAATCAGAGAAGTCTTGAACTGTTGTCTTGTAGATGACAAACCAGTGCCTTATCAGCTGAGCTACTCAGATCCAGGCTGCAGGACTCTTAAGTGTGATTTCATCTAAGTAATGTGTTGCTGAGTCTAACGTCAAATGGATCTATTTATTTCCTTTTCTAATTAAAGGAAAAGAAGATTAAATGTATATAATCAGTCATTTAAAAGGCTGTAGTAGATTAATAGCCAGTATTTTTCTAACAATTTCAAAGTTATTTTATCATTATTCCTTTGAGCAGAAGAAAATATATTTTATTAGATTTTTGCAAACTACTTGAAGATAGGGCAGACTCTACTACATTTTCATGCAAAAATAAACTGCAGCTCAATGTATAAGTCTATCTGTTCATTTCACTGGTTTTATTAGAGAATTTATGTTCAAATTACACCAATTTAATCCCCCATGAAATCTTAGCATTTCCCATTGCCTGGCAACAAGCCAAATTATACAGAATTTAGACCTTTAAGGATTTTGATTATGGGTGAGTAACCCATACCAAGAATATTTCAGTTTTTCTTAGAAATAGGCTTTATTTTTATTCAGATACAAGAAAAATAAGACTCATCCGAACAATTTCACTTAAAGCCATGTCCTTTGTTATTTTCCCTTTTTGAATTTGTAATGGCCTGTATCACTTGATGGAACAGGCATTACTTGATGCCAACAATGTACTTTTAAGAAAAAGTGCCATGAAATGCAGCACACTTCCTGAACTGCTGAATTTTGGTTAGCTAGACAAAGTCAGTGCCCAGATACTATGGGTCAGATTGTCATTTAGCATCACAATTAAAGATTTCCATGACCTAAAAGTGCTTGTTAAAATTATATGTAACTTACTCTTTGGTGAATGCTACCTCTTTCCAAAGTCAAATACTTAATTCCTTTCTTTGACCTAAATCTTTTTCCCAAGAGGATCTAGGCACTGGGAATCATACTTCCCACTAAAACTCATTTGGTTTATGCTTCCCTGTCACCCCTGACAATGTAAATGTTCCCAAATCACTTGAGCATCAGGTATGAGAAGGTAATGCTTCTAGCACTCTGGAGGTCTTAGTTGTGGATCTGAGTCCCATACCAGTCTAAGATGGGTCTTAGTCCCACGGTACTTCAAAGTATAATAGATACATCAAGTATTAAGGCATCTGTGCAAGGAAAATAACCTACCATATTCTAATTTTAAAAGGAAAAATTGAACAATATTAGCAGAAGTCTCTTATTCAAAACCAAAATTGGAGCACAGATTACCAACAGACTTAAGAAATGCAATTACAAAAAAAAAATATTTCACCATTCTATTCATTCCATCATAAAGAAAATTACTTTGTGATATTTTTTCAGGTTAGTCTGTATCCTTTCAAAAAACAGCAGGCTACATAGTATATTTTCTAGATTATCAAATACAGTGGTAATCTTTGTGGATTTCAAAAGCCAAAGCAGAAATAGTGGAATTTATCACATCTCAGATGGACATTGCAAATTATTTTTCACTGTGCCTGTTGAAAATTATCTTTTCCTAAGGTAATTAGAATACCTTGAGCCTTATAATTTATTTTTTTAATAAAAAAGAAATTTAGACCTGAAAAAGACCGATTGTTTATTTACATGTACAAGCCAGAAATATATTCACATGCTACACAGATATTTAATTAATTGGTTTCTGCAAATGTGTGATTAATTTAATTTCTACACTGTTTTGCTTTTTTTCTTTTTTTTTAGTTCTTCTCCATATTTGCATTTCCTCACACAGAAAGGGTATCTTTATCTTTTCCTGACCTGACTACATCTCTCTCTGGAGTTCAGCACATCTTTAATTACTACCAGATCTTCAAATATTTTCAGAAGATTCCCATTAGAAAGATTGTCAACCATTTCTATGCTCATTCTCCAAAGGAAACTTTGAACAGACACTCTCACCCAATAGTAACATTGACACATTAACTTTCCTCAGCCACCTCACTCAGACTACTTAGTCTGGCTCCACCACGGCTGGGAGCCTTAATCAGATATCATACTAACGAAAGCTATGTCAGTAATGATGTCAGATGAATGGTGGTCACATGGCAACAGTCTCATTTGAAGCAAACAGTGCCACACTTGTTTTAGGCTACTTTATGACTTGGCTGAAAAATGACTTTGTTCACAACAAAACACCACTAATGTATGAGCTGTTACCATAGGATTTTAGCACGTCTACTGTTTTCTCAACATTCTTTTAATATACCTAACTGGACAAACAGTGTAAATATCATTAAACTACACATATTATCAGAGTCATCAATCAGCATGTAAGCTAACCAGATGAAACATTGGAAATCCCTTCTGGCACTTTGAATCCTCAAAGAAATGGTATTATGGAAAATGTATAAAGGAAAAAATATTTTAATTTTGCACTCTGATTTGGCTTGTACCAGATTCACACATACAGGAGAATAGGAGACACAGTCAGCTCTCCTGCTAGGTCCCAGAAGTGTTTTTTCCCTTCCCTGCTCTGGATGTCAGTGGGCTGGTGGGATATACAGAGGGCAGAATAACGAGACTGAGCAGGAGGGAAGAATTTGCCCTCTGGCTCCGCTCACACTGCGACAAAACAGAAGCCCCAAAGTCTCCTGTCACTTAAACTCCCTTTCCTTCCCTGGCTTCTGAGGCAAAAATGCCACTTGCTATTTCTCATATGCACTTCAGTCATGCTCTTACTCTCAGCATGGGATTACAGGCAAGCATGACTTTCACTGGGAAGAACTGGAAAGCCCACTGATTTCTCAGGAATTCTGGTGATGCTTGGAAGCAGTCCATACCAAAGCAGCAGTACAGCTTGGTTAAAAATTAAAGTTTAAATGTCTGGTCACAGACGCTTGCCTAGAGAAGATAAATATCAAAGCCAGCTTCCAGAAACCACTGCGATGGAGAAAAATTGCAAGTAGCCACATCCTAAGGCGGGCAGCTACATATTCCTGCTACTGATACTCAGCCCACAGTCTCACAGCTGGTTCAAGACAGCAGACGGGCACTGCTGATGGATGAGAGAACCGCATGCCCACGGCATCCTGCACTGCTCCTGCCGGTCCCCGCAGCCAGGTGAGGGCCTGGGCAGCAGGAGCAGCCCAGGCGATGGATGGACCAGCCTTGGCACGGGTGCCAGGTGAGGGCATGGGCAGCAGGAGCAGCCCAGGCGATGGATGGACCAGCCTTGGCACGGGTGCCAGGACTGCAGACGGGTTTGCCGGCGGAGGTCCGAGAGATGCGGGGCCTCTCACTGGATTAAATTCCCCCTGGATTTAAACACAGGCTCGCAGTGAGAGCCTGAAACACAGATGGGGTCACAGATGTCTCTGTTCGGTCTGTAGTGCTGATTCCATTTAAACTACTTATCAGGAAAGGAAAAATTTGTGTTTAACCAACCGGGGAGTAGGAAGAAAAGCAAAGACAACAAAGATAAGTTAACAAAACCCTGAATTTAGGGCAATGAATGGTCAGAAAAAAATTGAAAAAAATTTCGGTAAAACTCTGTCATGGATGACTGTGGAAATCCAGAATCCTCAAACAGAAAGCAAGAAAAAAATATTCTGATATTTTCAGAGAATAACTCAGTTGCTCTCACCTACTAGTGTGAGAACAGGGACTATGAATGCATGCTATAGCATATTCTATCCATAAGGGAGATTTTTAATTTTAACTAGTGACCCTGGAGCCTTTTTGGCATAGACTTTGGATTAACAGAAATTCTGAAAAATCTGTCTTTTAAACCCTGAAGTTCCAACAAACTATAATAGATCCTGAGCACAAACTGCATATCATTCATACAGCTAAGCCTTTAGCACTGCTATTATTTTCTGTTGCCTTCTGGCACCACTTAGTAAATTCCAAATGAATGAATTCTCTATCCACTGATATATAGTGGGGGGGAGAAAAATGCAGACTCTCTGCACTGAAAAACAACATGCATGCTTCTCTTACCTTCTCCTCTCAGCTCCTCTGCCACATAAATAGCCCTTAGAAAGATGTACTGATTTCACATTACTAACCAAAAAAAAAAAACCAAAAGAAAACCTTGTTACAGTTCTATGGGGCATTTTATTTTCAATCAATTTTTTATTTTTCACAGAACATGCAAAAATTTTTGAAGTCAGAAAGGAGTCTTTCCCACTAGACCAGCACAGATCGTACTTTAACTAGACACATTGATCCTCCTGGGCTGCACAAAGTCCCAGGAGGCAAGCTCAGCATGCATTGGCTGAGGAAAGTACTGTGGAAATAAGGAAAGAAAATATGTGACCTAGAAGAGCAATAGCAATTTATACCTCACTTAATAGAGTTGAAAGAAGGTATATGATGAGATGGAGCAAGTGTCATCCAAAAATTGCCCAGAAAAGATGAGGTCTCACCAACATAGTCAAAACATCATTGTGAATCCATATGAGCTTTGAAAGGTTGTGATCCAGCTCTGAGAGAAGGAAGATCACTTACAACTCAAATAAGGTTTGTTTGGTGAGTATTCTCATGGATGACTACAAGAGAGAGAGCTGAAGTGGCGCTTTTGGTTTGTTTTTTTCTTTTTTTGTTTGTTTGTTTTTAGCTAAATCATCAGTATCTTTTCTTAAATAAAATACTTTTGTCATCCGTTTTTGATCCTATATTTGGTTCTATCCTGCAAAGTTAGTGGAAGTATCTGCTTTGGAAAAAAACTAAACAAAAAACACCAAAAAACCCCAAAAAAGGTACATGAGCAGCAAGGATAACCACATCAGGGCATACCAGAGGTTTACACTAGCACTAGATACTGTCTTTGACAGCAGACAGTGGCAGATGCCTAGTAAAGGAGATAAGAACGGGCATACACATGATGATGACTCCCCAGAATAATTTTCCACCTTCCATTAAAAAGATTTGTACATATGGTAGATAGAAAACTTCACTGAACTGATGTAGATGGCAGAGGAAAAGGGTACCATCAGTCCATCTTGCATTCATTGCCTTACTTGAACTTCCATAAGTTGCACAGCTATTGAAGGCTACAGGAATTATATGCTGTCTATACAGAGACTTTTTTTTTCCTTTTTTAATCTGAGAACAATATAACAGGTTTGAGATTAGGTTTATGCTTACACAATTAATATAGTTAAAAATACACAGAATATTACTGATTAACAGGACAACTATTAAACATACTCTTTATGTGATCACTGGCTGTTCTTCTTGACCAGTACACCATATAAAAATTGTCTTTTACTGGAAGAATACTGTACAGAGACCAAAATAGAAACTGCTAAAACAAACAAGATAATTATCTAAATTTTATAATATCACTCATAAAACGTCTGCCTTTTCCCTTTATGAGCTTGATAGATTAAATTTAGGGCAGATGTTTCATATAATTTACTCAGAAAACAGGAAAATTATTTAAAAAAAACTCATAAAACCTACAAAAACACAAATGAATCTAATCTAAAACATATGCAGTCTACAGATTTAAAGGAAAAGTTAGTTATTCCTGAAGCTATGGATAAGGATGCTTGAGAGATAAAACCACCTCTCCCACACAATTTATAATATCAGATATTCTGAACTGCTTTGGACAAACAAAGGCTCCTCTAAATTTAGGGTGCATGAGGTAGCTCTGGCTACTTTCCCAAAGACAAAAGGAACTCTCAGAAACACAAACCCTGTTCCTCAGTGCACAGAAGCCAGTCTGTTGTATCTTAATTGAATTATGGAGGTACCTGCTGTAACATGAATGTTGTGGAAGAATACCAGGTAAAAGTATTACATATTATCTGTTTATGCACTATAAAAAGAGGAAAAGGTGTGATGTCTTTAATCCTCCAAAGAAAAAGAACCTCTTCACTGTCAAGAGATACTGAAATCAAATACTGACTTAAATGGAAGGTATTTATCATCAAAGACATATAGAAGCAAGTTTCATGAATGTTTTGAAAGATTTTGTTTTGAAGGCTCAAATGTCTCCACACCACAAAACTCAATTTTAAGAATAGGTCAGCTACAGATATCCCAGGGGAAAAAAGTATATGGTGTGCTGTCTTGTTGCAAACTCTTTTAGCCCAAAGTCATCTGTCAGAACACAGTTTATTATTATATGGGTTTATATATTAACAGTGTTGTGAGAGCCAGTTAAGGGAGCATAAGGCTTGGCAGTGCTTCGGGCAGTGATGGTAGTGGTGGCAAGCAACATTTTTGGTTCCTCTGTAGCCTGACTCTTAGTTGCTGTGAAAGGTAAAGATGTCTAATTTTTGAGTATGAGACTCCTGTAATGCAGGAGGCAAGAGAGACGTATTTTTTGAAATAAAATTTTCCCAGTCTGTCTCTGTGTAGCGCTGGTTCCTGCACTTGATGAGGGCAGGAAAGGAGCTGAAACACTACACCCAGCTGAAGGCTTCTGAGTTATATCCTTGGTTCACAGGGTAAAACAAATCATTAAGCAGAAAAAAAATCATAATAGAAAAAATCCCTTTTACAAGATTATCAAAATGTATAAGAATATGGAATCCATCTATATATTATTATTCACTTACATGTCAGTAAAAAGCATGGAACCAAAGAATCTCTGTAACACACTCAAACCATGGGAAGAGTTTAGGCATAAAAGAAATACAGCTACTATGCTGATAGCAGTCATGGATTTCAGGATCACAAGAAAAACATTACATATTCTAAGCAAAGCTACATGCATTAAAAATATCCAAAACAATAGGTAAAGTATCCATTTCTCAGTCCCTGGAGTTCAGAGAGACAGGGTACTGTGGTGGTTCTGCCTAAATCCTGCCCTGCATTGAAAGCAGATCAGCTAGACAGCAAATCCTGCTGCTGCTGGGTATGAGTATTTCTGTGCAGAAGCAAAGCTTTCCCTTCCAAGACTTTACCCCATTGCACTTTGTTCCTGCTGGCAACACATCACAGCCTGTTTTTGTGAGCTTGATAAAGAGGATTTGGCATTGGAGATACATACTGTGTGTGAGATACCAAATGGAAGTAGCAAAGGAATGGATGAAAGCTACCAAGTGTTGCTTAGCCACCCTGTGTATCATCTTAGAAAGACAAGCCAGCTGCAAACAGAAGAGCAAACTCAGAATCTTGGGGTAGCAGCAATTAATTCAACGAAATAAAACGTGCTGTGATTCCCTCTTATGAGGCAGGGCTCCTTCAAAGGCAAACAATTGCCCTCCTAATATTGGATCAAACATTTTCAAATATGTCCCCTTAATAAACACTGTGGGACAATTTCTCTTTAAGAACACATCAGATTACAGCAATGCAGGAAGAGAAGTGCAAATGGTTTATGATGGGTAGCATCAAAGCAGTGCAGGACAAACTAGCTCAAATACCCAATCTGAGGTAGGAAAAACAACAAGTTTGCATTGATGTGGCATAAACACATGATTTTAAATAGATATGGCCAAGGCTCAAAAAAAAGCTGCAAAAATAGTTAGCTTAGTTCACATGTCAGTTCTTCCACAGACCATAAATAAGCTTCAAAGAGTTATAAAAACAGGCAGTAGACACCAAATGCATGCAATCTTGGAGTAGTGCTAGTAAAAGTACATCACCACCTCTCTGCTGCACAGAAAAATTAGGTAAATACTTCATTCATATATACATACACACATTGCATACACACATTCACTTCAGAGCATTTCTATAGTTTATTAGGTATTGGCACTAAATAAAGTTTTGTAAACATTTTCATTTCATGATTGTTAGTGGTAAAGAGAATATTTGTGGTGCATGGTCACTAAGCAAATGGAATGAAAATACTTTTACAGGGAATATAAACAGTTTTATGGAGTATCAGAGAGCAAGAGGAAGCTGCAAATATAGAGCACCAGCAGCTGTTCTGGGGCAAGGCAGCTGCTCTAGATCCATCTAGTAGCAAACTAGTTGGGCAAACAAGTGGGTGGGGGACTGTGTAATGGAATATAGCAACTTTTAAAGTGACATAACTACTAAATGGATGAGAAGACTTCTTTCTCTCTTTTTTTTTATTATTTTTAATAAGAATTGGGAAAGTGGCCCAAAACTGTTCCTGGATAATCAGTTGAAAAAAATACTGGATTTATTTCAGTGTTATTGACACCCTTTCTCAATCTATTTTCCATGAATATTCTGTTTAATGGTAGGAAAGCTTGAAAAAACAGACACCAGAGCTGGTGCAAGAACATATGGCATTTCCACATTATATATTTTTATAAGATCCAAATCCTTAGAGATTTATTTGTTCTGCCACAAATAAATAATAAAAACACTGAAAAACTATTCATGCAGGCAAATTTATTATGAGCACTGAAGATATGTTTGCAGAAAGTTTTCAGCAAATACCTGGGAAAGCAAATATACTGTAGATTAGCCATGTTGGCTTGTGGGAAATTTATCAATTTTAAGAAATAGATAATATTGATAAAATTTCTTACTCAGCTCCAGTCCAATAAATACACTAGACTGCTATGATGTAGCCAGGACCGCTCATTTAGCAAGCAATTTCTTCTCTTGAGGTTGCTAGAGCGACAATTGGTTGTCAACAGTATATTTTTGTGCTAACTAGTGACTACAGGTTTCTTCCATCCTCAGAAATGTTTTCTGGGTGCAAGCACCAATCCCACTGTGTATGTCACCACGAGCCGGTATTTCACCCTGCGTGCAGGGCACTGTCTGTGCGCCTCTGTTCAGAGGGCAGGACTTCAGTCCCTGTAAGCTCTGTGGCCTCTCCTCACCCATGGGTTTGCACAAATGCTTCTGTTTTGCCTAGCAGTAGATTTCTTTCCGTGACAACCAGAAGTAAATAGGTTATATGTTCTCCAGACAGCTGCTGTGACTTATTGTGGAATACAAACCCAGCAGCATCAAAGCTGCCCTTCAAGTAATGTAACTACACTAACTGGAAGGAAAATTGATTTTTAACTTCAGCTAGCTGAAGGGAATGGACTCAACAACGACATTTTCTGGTTCCTGCAGCACACCCCCACAGTTCAGCTGGCCCTTTTAGCTTGGGTGAAAGAGGTGCTGCACTCTCAGGCTAGCCTGTCCTAAGTACAGCTGATCCAGAGGATCTCTCATAATGACTGTGAGAGAAAAATATGCCTTTGATCCATCCTCATTAACAGATCTCTGTGAGCTGAAGCTTTTATCCAGCTGGGAGTTTACCTTATTTTTTGACAAGTCAGAGAGAGGCTGGTGGTTCTAATTCATGGCAACAGCCACTTTTACAGCAAAAACATCTTAATTTCTTTCTTGTATTTACATTGTTGGTATGGTTTTAATACAGTGCATTTGTAATTGTGATAAATTATCTCTATGCATGAGATGGCCCTTTGGTGATTCCTTGGAGACAGCTTTGCAAAGAACTCAAAATTCATAACTGTCATCAACAAAAAACAGAAACAGTCCCTTCCATCATTTGTTCATCTGAATCTTGTGTAGCAAATGGTCACCACGCTCCATAGCTCATATCCCTGGTTATCAGCCAGATTTCTGCCAAACCTTGTATTGTTATCCTTGGCCCATTAGCCCAGAGATACTAAGCTCAAGCATTTCAGTACAGTTCCTGCTGTATTCCAGTTGGATTCCAGTGATTCATTCTACCATTTCTCTCAGGAAGAACACACCAGCTATGGACATCATTTACAAAACCTAATGAACTGCAGGCCTGGCTTCTTAGACTTTTTAATCACCTGTTTCTCAGTAATCAACAGATTTCTTGACAATTGGTATGGAGTAGCACCACAGACAGACTTATGGAATCTGCACTATAAAAGCATCCTTGTGCTGTACTTTCATAGCTATCTTTTGCTCTTGTTTAAAAGAGCATAACTATCAATAATGCTTTGTTCAGTACGTGTATATATAATAATGTATATGAGGCAAACATTATGGTGTTCACTGTGGAAATAATGCAGTCATACAAAAGACACATTGCTCAAAATAAAACCTAAGATAAATAAAGGAAGCTATAAAATGCTCTGTTGGGCCCACTTCTGGACCTATTTAAAGTCAGTGGCGAAGTTCCCACTGACCTCAAGCAGGAACTAGCTCCTTTTTCTCTTTCTAGATTTGTTTAGAAAGAAATATAATGACAGACTTGAAAGGTAAGATGAAATATTTGGTGAGATGTAGAGAAACAAGAAAAAAAGGAGAAGAAATGAAAAGGGGACAAAGGAAAAGAAAAATCTGTATTTTTAACATTCTCCATAGGATGTAACAAGAATTGCTTAGGGTGGATTTTTTTCAGATTTTCCATGTTCTGGTTTTGTCAGAAGACTTTAATATTTTACTGCTTGCATTTCTGTCCCAGCTCTTTCCACCCTCTTCTCTGTAGGCACTTCTACTGGCCCCAAAATGCATGTGGTGCTTCACAAAACTAAAAATGTGTTTGCCATTAAATATAATGTGTAAAATCTTACAATGCTTTCAGAAAAATAGCGCTCACATATCCAAAATGAGGGGAAAATGGTACCTAATCATACGTATAATTCACAACATTTATTTCACCGGTAATGAATGTTGTCAGGTTTTTCCTACGTTGAACAGCCATACCTGAGGGGCACAGCGTTAAAGGGCACATTCACCGCTGACATAAATGGTAACTACGGCCACTTCAGTGAAGTTATCTCCAATTAAGCCAGCCATTACATTCACTTCAAGGTATGCAATACATTTTAAATGATAGAAGCAAGTCCAGGAAATGCTGAGTACTTCTACGAACCCTCTTTGGTGTGTGACTCCCCCTGGACTCAGGCTCCTTTCCTAAACCCCGTGGTTTTGTGGTAAGTGCCGCCTGAGCAAAGCGCGGCGATGGTCAGCGCTGTGTCCTGTTTACCGTCGCAATTAACAAAGCGGCATTCAGCGAGAGACACCAAAGAGCCTGCTGCACTTAAAGGGCTAAGGAGAGGTGATAACAGCCTTCGCTTCGTTAAGGCTCGCTGCCCAACTTTACTGAAAATGTAGTGACAGATAAAACATAAATCAACATCCTTATCGTTCTGGCTTCCTTGCCTGCCAAATGGGGGTTTAGTTTATCAGCGACCTGCAGGCCCACTGGCGGCCTTTACACTTACAGCTGGTCAGCGGGGTGGGACGGGCTGGGAGCTAAATGGCTGCTCTAAAACGCCTTGGTGTAAACAACCCGGCAAGGACTTCCTTGAACTGCCGGTTACCTGAGTGCGATCCATCTCACTAAAGCGTCTGCCCCAAGAGGGGTGGTATTGCCAGGAAAGAAAACAAATAAAAGACACCCAGCATGTAGCAGCACAGGCACAGGCTGGGGAATGCTGTCCCCTTGAGGGGCTGAGGGATCCTCAACAAGGTAAGCTCCTTATGGCATTGCTCAGGAAGCAGGCAGGTATTTTGGGAAAAAAGGGACTTCATCAGCACAGCCTGCTTCCTCTGTTTTGTTGCCAGAATGTACAGCCTTTACACATATATATATATGTATAAATAATGTACAGTGTTTGCTTTGAGCCCTTGAGAGCCTCATCATGGGATCAATCCTTTCAAAGGCACCAGTATCCCCCAAGGTTCAGGAGAGGACTGTATCAAGGGCATATTCACCCCCCTGAAAACCAGTAGGCTTCTTTCCCTGTTTTACACATAGGTTTCTATACGTGTAGGGATTTTAAAAGTATTTGTCCCAATTCATTGTGCCACAGCTACATTTGCACTAAGTTCAGCTCATAAAACAAAACCCATTTAAACTGGGCCTTGCTCCTGCAGAGATTATGAGTTGGGATAAGGGAGCCCTCAGTTTTTGCTACTTATGGGACTGCACTGACATAATCAGCCTCATGCAAACACTTGGTGAGGATGAAATTAGCATTTAGATCAGTGATTTATTTCTCCCTTGAGATACACTGCAGCAAGTAATTTCTTAGGAGTTTAAAGTGAGGCAACTGTAGTGGTGGGTACATGTCACTATCAAAGGAGTGTCAAATGCAGGTAGGTTTGACAGATTAGCACAAGACTTGTGGGATTTTTGTAAGTAAACTTAAATTTATTTTAAAAATGTTCATTTTTTTCCTGTCCTTTATCTATAGTGAGTCAAGCTGCAGCATTTCATTATACAGCAAACTATTCCATATTTCTTTGGGTTTTGAAAACTCTATCTTCTGGCAACAACTCCATGGAAAATCATGTGCTGAACACAAGCAAATTGCAGGTGGAAAATGAGGACACAACATTGCACCCATACTGTTGTGCAAAAAAATGCAAATATACACACTGAACAGTGTTATATACATTGGAGCCAAACCTTCTGGGAAAAAAAAGTACATTTTATAATGTACTTTTGATTACTAACTCTTTTTCACAAAGAAACATTTCTAAATGTGTTTCAAATACCTGGGATATAAAGAAAGATATTATCTTCTTTTTTTGTATTTGTTTATACTTTGACAAGGTTACCAAAGCAACAGCAACATACTTGCACCTATATTTAACCGAAAGTCTTCACAAAAGCTCATGTACATGCTTGGAGTGTACATACAAGAATTAGTTAGTCCCCAAGAAGTCTGTTAGAAGAGTATGTTGCAATCTAGAGCTACAAGGAGCTGTACAAGGAGTTTTTTGAAGGAACAGATAGCAAGAAAGAGGTCTCTGGAAAGGACAGAGATGAGAGCAAAGCCCTTCCACTCTCAGGGCACTCCAGGCAGAGAGGCAGTGGAGTAAAAGAAATGGCCTGCATGGCCAGGGCAAGTAGAAGGCATATTTGGAAATGCAGCAAGTTTATAGGAGTTGCAAAGATGAAAGAGGGCAGAAAAGAGGATGAGAAGGGAACCAAAGCCAGAAACCAAAGCTGAAATCAAGGAAAAAGAGAAGGACCAAAGCCCGAGTGTACGAAAGGATACAAGTGCAGGTAGAGGGAGAGTGCCATTGTAGGGATGCCAAGGGAAGAAATGAAAACAGAACAGAACCAGAACAGAAAGCTGGAAATGTTGGTAAATTTTCTACTTCTGTTAAAAGTTTCCAAACTATCTCTGCTACGAGATGTGAATTGTACTTATAAAAATGACTGGCTTCCCTCTAGCCGCTGAAAATAGCCTTAGAAAGGCAAATCACTTACTACTACAGCTACCAATTGCTATGTGGCCATGTTGGTTTGTTCAAACAGCACAAACTAGGTTTGGAAAAAAAAATCTGCCTATAATATCTGTTGGTGTCTTGCACCATTCCACATGGCAGAATTGACTCTAAGATGGGGCTTTTTAATTATTTTAAATTTTAAAAAAAGCAAAAGAAGTAAAACTGTATTTTAGATGTGACTACCCAATGTCATGAATCTCTAGTGTCCAGATTGTCCAGGTGACTTGAATTCCTCTCACTCATTCACATATTTCATGAGAACATGTCCCTATTATTTTTTTCCTCTACAGCTTATTCATACATGCAAGAAGTCAAATGTAGGACCCTGTTGTGTTCCAGGAGCTACAGATCACATATTTTGGAAGAGTCTGTGCTACTAGCCAGAAAATTTTCTTCCTAATGGAGGCCCAGCTAACCACAGGATCCTCTGCAGACCACAGACCAATCACCACTAAAGACAGCCCACTAGGTTGGAATGCAGACCACAGTTTGGAAACCACTGGGTTATGAAATAAACAAGATAATATTTTAACCTATGCTGTCAAGCATGCTTTTCTTGGAGGACAGTCAAGGCTGTGTAAGAAATGGGGTCATGTCTATAGGATTGTCCCAGAAGCTCAGTGGTAATACAGTGAACCGTGCTCTTTCAGAAATGGTCACAAACATAAACAAATGAAAGAGAATGGTAGTTTTTCATCTACAAAACCTGCAAAGGTAATTCAGATGTTAACACCAGAACTCTGAAGTTTTCCATCATGAAAACCTTCATTAAAAACTAAAATGTACATCAATGTATGATAACCAGCGCCACAAACTATGATTTCACTTCACACATGAAAGTGTCTCTCCAGATGTGTCAGAGTCAGAACCAGTACCAAGTTAATATTTATCATGCATCTAAGCATGAGAAATTAGTGCCTAATATTTCAATATCATGAGTTTGAGTATTCATATGTGAACTTTTTGACATTAGAAGTAAGGAAAGAAAAGATTATGGAAAATGGAGACATTTCCTGGTGAAGGCAGAATTACACAATTTTGAAAGATAATATTTAACCTTTGGAAAGGCCAAAATTCTTTAGACTGACGCAGAAGTTATAAAGATAGATCTTGCCAAATGTAGAGTAATTTTGAAGAATTACTCTTTTTCACAATGCTAATACAAAAATCCTTGGACATAAAACTGAGAATTCTGGAACAGGAAGGAGAAATGATAGATTTAAAAACCAAGTCTGTTTAGAAGCCATTTGTCTGAATTTTGTTACGTCCACTGATAATAACATATTTTCATCCCTGACTGAATTTTACAAGTTCATTTCTTCATGCACAGAAACCAGTCTATTTAGCCTCTCAAAATACCTCTTTTAAAAATGGGTAGTGATTGCTTGCTTCTATATTTTATAAAAGAAAGAAAAAGAAAAAGAAGGACACTGAGAAATAATGCAAATGTATACACATAGGGCCACATGTATAAACCTGTTCATACACTTACATTGAAATTGATTAACACAATTGTGAAGAAGTGGAATTAACAATGGAGTTTTTCCCTTTCTACAATACTCCACTTTTAGTATAAGTAACTCCATACATATTTGCTTCTGCAGATGGCAAATATGCTTCTTCTGAAACAGAACTTCCTATGTAGAGTTTCTGTTTCTAGGAACATTGAACACAAATAATCCTCTTATTTAACTGAATAAGTTCTTTTTAGTCTTGTTGCTGTTGAATGATTAAACCATGACAAAAGCTAAAGCACTACACAGCAGTAATGTGAAATCAAATTCTGCATTGTAAACTACAAAAACTTGAGATTTTCTGGGGTGGTTGCATTCAGGACATGCTGAGGAAAATTCCACAAAAATAAAGAATGTCATAATAGCAAAGAAAAAAGGAGAGAAACAGGGAGGAAGGAAACAGCAAATACTGAGAACACAACATCCGTAAAATGCTCCAACAGTTCCAAGCTTGGAATGGACTGTCACTGCACACGCAATGAGGAAATTTCATTTAAAAGTTACAAAAATGACCTTGCTTTGAACCAAGTGAATGTGATTATTTCTGAACTGAATGGAAAGTAAAGAAGTTTGGATTAAATGTTTTACCAGTGCCAATGTCCCAGAACTTTCTTTGGCTCTATATTCTCTTTTCCTATGTTTGTCAGCTGAATTTTATGTTCTCTTCTTTTTGTCTCCTGGTCTCTTTGACCTTAATGTGACATTTTAGTTGGGTGATTAATTACTATTAAATGGCACTGCATTTATTAAATGGAGTCCTTGTCTGTGTAAGAGCACAGTCACAATGCAACGATTCAGTTTGATAAGCTTAAATATACACAGTTAGATGTGGTAATATCTAATTTGTCAAGGATCTTGTGGCTAGCTTTTCTGCCACACAGCTAGAGAGGAGATGTGATTGCACAAAAAGCTTAATATTCTGAGCTTAAATGTTCTCAGTAAATTGATATTCTCCATCATGTAATCTTATTTCAGAGTGTGCAGGAGACAGCAAAGTTCCACACAAGCCTAAGTTGCCTTAATAGCAGGCCTGAGGGTTCCTGACCATGGAAATAAAAGCTATGTGACAAGATTTGTATGTCTCTTTTCAGCAGACAACAGCTGATTCGCCTTGCCAGAAGCTTTGTTTCTGGGTTAATTGAATAAAAAGAACTAATGTCAGTAAAAAGATGAAAAGTTCATTGAGAAAGAAAAGATATATCTATAGCTTGGACACCTAAGTCAGAAAGAGACTGTGAATATTTAAGTTAGTAGGTGAAACATCAGCACCTAACCTTAGATTACAAGGTTATTACAAGCCAGGTTATTATTCTGTCAGTTATATGCTCTGAGCACTGCTTTACTCCAAACACTGCTTTACTCTTTGCTTATCTAACAGCTGATTTGGAAATTCGTTTCAGACTACAATGAATCATCAAAGCAAAACTTCTTGCAAGCAAAAGGCTGGTTTTAACATCTGCTGGGGAGAAAAAAAAGGCTGGACAAAATAAACATATGAGGGAGACTTCCACAAAAAACTCAGGAGTTTTGGGTATTCATGGGAAAGACAGACAGCAGCTGGGGCTAGTTCCTGCCTGTTTCTTATATCAATTCTTTTCCCCTCTGGTCAAACACAACTAGGCCAGCAAAAAGAACAACAGAAGTTTTTCTCAGGTTTCACTCTCAGTCCTCAGTCTTCCAAAACTTTCATTTTTGCTCCTACATCTGTAGAGTCAGTGCCTGTCTTTATAACTCTTTCCTACGACACAAAAAACAACTAGAAATTAAGATAAAAAGGCCAAACAGATCAGGTTATCATAAGAAATGAGGCCTTCAGTCTTATCTCAAACCTGCAGGAACTTTCTCACAGTGAAAATTGTAAATGCTGTAAGAGAGGAGTCACACCTCTCATCTAGGGTTTTACAGAGATCTTGTAGAGATATTGTGCAGTTGTGGTAATGTTTGGGCATGCATCTTCAGACCCTCTTCAGATCTCAGATGAATACCTTCATATCAACCACAGTGGGAATCCAGATGCAAACCTTCACCAGAGACACATGGTCAGGGAACAGCTCCCACCTTTCTGCTGGAAAAGTGAATCATGAAACTGTAATTTAGAGGCCTCCTCTTTGCATGATGAAGAGTCAAGCTGAACTCCATGCACAAGGAGATACTCGAGCTTGTGTGTTCTGCAGGTTGGCAGACACTGTGCCATCTGGAGACACTGAAATAACCCTTCCTTCAGGCCAAAAAACATCAGTAGTGAAGTGAATCTAAATGAACCAAGAAAGGCCGTAATCTTGACTACCTCTAACAGGATTATATTGTTGTCTTGACTACTGATGACAGTCTAATGATAAGATTGCACAAGAAAAACATTCTTACCATTCTCATTAAGGATTAAGTCAGCACATTCCCAGTTGCTCCTGCATAGGTTTGTTCATCTCCATCTTCTATTATCAGCAGCAGGAAAAGAGGCACATTCATATTGTCCAGAATCTTATGGGCTCAGGATTACAGGCAGGAAGATGCACTAGATATGTGCTTTAGCATACTCAAAATATAAATCTCTTCAATGTTCTGGATGCTAGAGATATGTCAGGCACTTCTTCCTGAATATTTTGTAGAAATTATACCCAACTACAAAAAATGTCCTTTTAGTCTGGGTTTAGAATCTACTTTAAAAGCACTCAATTCTTGCCTTCCTTGCAAAAATATATTTGTATTGGTCTAATTTGCCAGTTTTAGGAAAGAAAACACAAGCATTTAGCAGTCTGTCCCCATGACCTTCAGAAAAAAATTCTAGAAAACATTGAGCAACTTTACAAATACAATTACTTAGTCTCAAAAATAGTGTCACTATTTTCAAGTGACAGATTGCTCTACTTCTAGAGTCAATTTAATCTTACCCAATATGATTAATAAAAAATGGTTAATAACAACACAATACATGTTGATCTAAATGAAATGTTTTAATTTATCAATCCAAAGGAAAATTTTACTTCAAGGAAGTATTGGAAATATTATTTAAAAATTTTACAATTCACTCGATTCATTTTCAAATAATGCCTACATTTTCATTTTGGCAGGTGATGAAATATTATATTATCTCCACTAGAGCATTTATGGGATTTCAGACTACTGGTAAAATGTATGCAGAGAATCTACCATCTGTGAAAGAAGTGGTAAGCAAAGGTTTACCTTATTCACTCAAAACATAAGAACAAATTTCTACTGTTCAAATCACAAGACATATTACTTAGTAGAGATTAAACTAAAAGCACAATCTAACATACACTTCTTTCTATATACAAAGAATAAACCCCTATAAATCCATAGTATAAACTTCTGATCAGCATGCTAATTCTCAAATCATAGTTTAATGATCTCCTCTGTGCAAGCAAGCAATCAGGGAAATAACTGTAAAGAGTCTGTAAAACGGAGGAGTAAAATATTATATGACAGCACACCAGTAATGGTTTCAAATTGCAAGCAAATCTGAGCAGGGGAAAAAGGTCTTCTCCTCTTTCTTCCAAACACATCACAATTTCCTTTAGAAGAAAAACAAGAGAAATAAATGCATTGCTTGCTCTTTCTCAAAGGTATATCAAATGCTGATTAATTCTAAATCATCTGAATTGTAATGTAACCATCACAGCAAGATGTGGCTTTACAATGCTTCCCTGTAACTCAAAGGGCAGTACAAAAGTGACTGTGTTGAAAGAATTATAGCCAAGGACATAACTGTAATGAAGTATTATCACAGACATATTATCAAAATATCAAACTCTACACATGTCAACAGTCACCCAACGTGATTAGAGGCAGATCTGGTTTTCAGTTTAGGTGAAAGTAGTCAGTTGTTTACGTTGGCAGATCACGGGGGAAAGGGAGGAAATGAAATGCCCCCATACAGGGTGCCATGGCCTCATGGCCTGTTTGAGGACCCTGAGAGAGAGAGACAGGCAGGGACAGGAGCTGTGTGCCCCACCACCATCAGATCAGCTTGGAGAGAGAGCAGAAGGTTAATGCTTCCCTGCCCACCAGTTCCTAGTAAATCTGCTGCCTCCCAATAAATCCCCGCTTTATTTTCTCCAATCCTTCACATTTACCTCCGGGGATGGGGCAGGAAACAAAACAACCCCTCTGCCCACCACCACCTCCAGATTGGTGGTGGCTCCCTGGAGGCCACAGCCAATTCCTTTCAATTCCTTTTCCCCTTCACTGACAGCTGCCACGAACTCAGAAAAAGTTTGTGGCAGGTCCCCAAGCCTGGTGACCCGCTCCCAAATTTGTGTTTTCTAACAAAAGCTGCCATAGTGCTACCAGGCTTTGCCCAAAATTTTTTTTCCATATTTTGCCCAGTGGCTTCTCCTTGCAATGCCTTGCCTACAAGCCTGGCTGTTGATTCACCAAGCAGGCAGTATTAAATTGAAACACACCAACCATTAAGCATGGCTAAAGGTGAGCATGTCAAGGAAAGGCAGTGTGCTGTCGGATTACAATCTTTTTGAACTTCAGCCTTATACAACTGTCCTTTATGCCTATTATTTATGAGGTGAACTGAGGATATGACAGCCTCGTCTGCTGATGTGACAGAAAAAGCACATTGTTTGCTTTGAACCTTGCAGAAACGTGGAAAGCTTTCTTGCACTCCTTTCAGCATAGAAAGAGCCATATTGACTTGTAATAGCTTCTGTTTATGCAGTGCAATGAGCTGAGGTCAGTGGGAAAGTGTCAGCTGCAGCGTATGACTTTGCTTTCACTGCATCATGGAACTTGGCACAGCCTCGCAGTGACAGATAACAAACTGCATTCTATAGCTTTCAAAACTCTCAAAGGATATGTGGCTGGGAAAGGCTTGCAAATGCCTTCTCTTGATTAATAGTCACACAACTGAAGTGATCATAATTTAGTCCTAGCAGGGAGATGTACTTCTTTCCAGCGGCAGTAAAGAAGACAAAAAACCCCACAAACCTACACAATATAAAGAAATTGTCTTTAAAGAAATTCACAGTCATCATGCCAGACACTAAATGAATTATTTCTCTCATTTCTTGTCTCACCACAGTTTCCTCCCACTTGGACACACATGTTAGGCATTCAGTTAACCTCAAGCATAGCCTTCCTGGCCCTATCACTGTATCTGCGCTCCCCATCAGGAGGGTATGCTGGCCTACATTTTTGCAATGTAAAAAGAGTGACATCATTTTTTTCTTAAAGTAGCTTGTCTGTAAGAACACTTCAGCTGTACTCAGCTCGGCTCAGTCCCAGAATATGCTTGTTCCTGTGCACTTTCCCATCCTGTGCTCAGTACAGTGCTCAGAGCTGCTCTGACTCACAGCTCTGTGCTCTATACCCCGTTCTGAACCTCTCAGCTGCATTTGCTTCCCCATCTATAACTTTCATCGATCTCCTGCTCTTGCACTGCGCTTCCTGGGAAGTGTTTTGTTCATGGACCCAGTGGAGGAATATGTTATGACAATGGAGTTTTAAGGAAAGCTTTTTGTTTTGTTGTGTCATGCACTTTATCCATCCCATTTTGTCATCTGGTGGTTTTCCTTTCTTGTTCTAGCATATATTTCGTTGCTAAAGTTATTTCACAAGCAGCCTTGGAAGCCAATCCTTTTTCAGATAACATTTTTTTTTCAGCTGATCCACCTTCCTAGGTACTTCCAAATCCATCAGAGAGTACTTTTTTTGGCTACAGTCCTGCATTATATGCTGGAATATTTATAGAATAAGTTACAGTGACATGATACTCTGAATGAATCACAGAATTTTAAATCGTTTTTTACTTTCTTTCCAATCAGAAAATTCAACTTGATACTAACACTGAACCTCACTGACTGTGTAAAAACAAAAAGCTAAAAAGCCTCACATTACACAGAACCTTCATTTGGGAAAGAGGTAGCTTTATTTCTTCAGGAAAATTTGAATTTTGAATTGTTTGATCACTTTTTAGATCTAATAAGTAGCTGGTTCTGATGTTTTAGACATTTAAGAGAATATGTTATGAAAATTAAAAAAGGATTAATTTCTCCTTACAGAGCCTCTGGTCGCTTTTCGGAATCCCATGCTACAAAGTGCCATCATTCTGATTTCACTGAAAGAATTTCACCTGCATTTCACAACCTTCCCCATTTATTGTTTGTTCTCCTTCTCTTAACAGAACTGTCTTGAATATTGGGTTAACAAGCCACAGTGAAATTTCTCTTCTTTCCGGTATCCTGATAATATATACAAGTAACATGTGGCTTAAGGTCTAGAAAAAGTTTTTAATTAAAACCAAGTGCTAGAATTATACTGTCTTCGAGTTTCCTCATGTTTCCTGACTTTTTTGTGTCCAGTTCACAGCAAAAAAAAATTGTTGAGAGTACAAACTTTATTGTTACTGGTATCTTGTAAATACCTTGATACACAAACTATTTGTTTTGTTGCTTATTGCAAGAGTACTGTTATGGATATGCAGTTTTAAGATATTAACTGTAGGAATGGGAAATGTTTATACTTTTAAAGATAAGATACCTCTGATTATGATATTACTGTTGAAGTATAGTAAAATAAATACTATGTTCATTGCCTTTTGTCTTCTTTTACAATATGGATTTTTTTTTAAACAGGAAAACACAACAAAATCCTGAAAGTAGGTTGCATAATCTAATGTGCTCTATTTCCCTTTTGATAACCTTCACCAACATCTAAAAGTAGTCATTTGACTTTTAATGACAGCCACTGTTCATGTTATATCTACAAATTTCCTTCGTGAAAGAGCTGGTTCTCTTACTATTGAGATACCACTGCTTCTGCATTTGCAAGGATGGGGGGATGTATTTGGCCTGGATTCAGTTCTTACATAGTGTCTGCAAGGATTTAAACACATCAAAGTGTCAGCTAGATCGAATGAGCCAGAATCTATCCTAGAGTGATTGAAAGTTGGATTTCCATTTGCCCAAGTTCCCTATTTATATTAACTTTGCTAAAATTTCTTCAGAATTATAAAATTAATTACTGTCTTGTTATCTTTCCATCTTTGCACCCTCTTAATGACAGCAGACTCTGAAATGTTTCTTTAAAAAATCTCAACCCTAAATACCTTGTTTTTGCAACAAAACAGGGGCACCATCTTCTATGGGAGTTCCTGATTTTCTGTGTTCAAACATATACAACTTCTATTTATTCTTCAACTTTTGGTCGTAATAGGAACTCAGGAGGAATATCTCTCACAGAAGCCTTTAAACTAATTAAAAAAAAACAAATCACATTTACTTCAAAAAGTAATTTAGGATAACCTTAATTGTACTTTTGTGATCCTACCATATGTTTTCAGGACATCAGCTGAAGAGCTTTCTTTCATAAAAAATCTCATCGCATCTTTTGAGATGAGATTTACATCTGCCCAGATTTAGAGAGCACAAGGTTAATCCAGATTCTATGTACATTCTTTTCTACCAGAAAAGTATGTAAAGACCAATGGATTACTTCAGTGGCGCCTTGGCATTTCCATCACACTGCTCAGATGCTGGTCTTGTTTTCTTCACCCATTGCTTTCTAGACTATATTACCACCTCTTAAACAGCACCAACAGGATGTTTCTGCAAAATCCTTTGAAAGTCAAACTAAACTCTCTGGATTGCTATGAAAAAGAAAGAAATTAACTGGCTTTTTATTCAATTATTCTTATTTTAAGGAGTGTATAGAAACTCTTGTAATTAGAGAAGTCTGGCCCCTGTGTGAAGTCCGAAATTGTCTTTCCTAATCTCACATAGAAATTGGTAACAATTTTAGCACTTTACTTACCAAGTGAAATATTTAGGAGGACCTCTATTTGTACTTATTTTGAAAATAGTTGTCTATATTTCATTATCAAAATATATGCTTTGCCTGTATTTGAGGTCCCTGAAACTCACAAAAGTATAGCCTTTCTGTCTTCAACCCTCTAAGGAAGAAAAATTTTAGAAATACTACATCAGTGATTCAAATTCTAAATTTTTGTGTTTAAATTCATAGACAAGAGTAGAAGATATGATGAACAGTCCCAAAATCCACCAACTAATTAATGTCCTTCCCCACAAAAATAAAAAACCAACAAAAACAACCCAAGAATGAGAAAAACAGTAAAAAGGTTGCATCTACAGCAAAGGTCTGCTCTTATTCCAGAGGGCTGAGACCTATGCTTTTTACATTGGCTTGAGGATATTTACAGGCCAGCCTCAATTCTTTCCCATTAAGGTCATAAGGATTCTAACAAGTCGTTTCATGTGTTGTCAGGATATAGGCAAATATGTTCAAAAATAAACATTGCCTCTGAAAAAGTTACCTTCTTCTCTACCATGCTCTTCAAGCCCAAGACTGTATCCGTAATAAGAATTTTATATTAATGGAAGCCTAAATTTTAATTTATCTAATGGAAAATTATGAGAAAAATGGATGACTTCTCTAGTCTGTATCTTTTCTTTGCCCTTTAAAACCCTCTTCAGAAAAAAAAAACAAAAACCTTGCTACTCAACAGTAGACAATGTCCCCTTCTACGTCTGCTTCTAATAACATGAAAAATATTATTCTCTCCTACAAGCTGTGCTAAGAATCACTTTTGGGAAGCAATGACATCTTTGGATTATTAATAGCTGATTCAATCTGACTTGCTGTAGTAACAGCTTTTACCAGTGTGAGATTAGGTTCAACTAACAGCCTTACAAATTTCAGCATGTCTTTATCTAGAAGGGTATTATAACACAATGTCCTTCTCTACCCAAGAAAAGTAGCCAAACAGAAACTGCGCCTGCCTTGTATCATCAGCCATGAGCAAGCAATTCTCAGCTACACTTATCCCCCTTTTTAAGAAATTATTTTTTAATCTCAAAGGGAAAGACTAAAATAAGAGGGCAAACACTTTCATGATTCTTCCTCATTTTATTCTTTGCTATTTCTTCAAATATTTTGAAGCACCTCTCCCTGCCTCTTGCTAAAGAGTATCTGTTTCTCACTGACTTCCTGGCAGGGTATTTTTTAATCTCCTTCCAATGTTTCATTTTTCCTTTGAGAATGTATCTTTTCTATCCATACTTTCACCCACTTTTAATTTCCCATCCATGCTATAAGAATGCCTATAATACTGTTGAGTAGGTATTAGGAATTCTTTCGTAGATTTCTAACACCACAAGGGGCAGGACTGGAAGAGTGACATTTTGACCTCTCATTTACTGCCAGATGAGCTATTGGGTGTTCTGGATACATTGGTTCTCCTTTTCCTGTCAGAGCAGACCATTCTTTTGCAGGTATTGTCTCATCAGTCTTTCAGACAAGTGTGCATGCTAAGCTGGTCTGGTTCATGAGTGATCATTTGTTTTCCAATTTTGTTCATCTTCTTCATTAAATAAGTTTGGATGATACAAAAACGAGAGCTTGAGGGCAAGGAGGAGGCACTTGAGTTTACAAAACGTTGCTGATATTATACAAAATAAGGAGAAATTCTAGAGAAGAATTAGGACAAAATTTGAAAGAAACTGAGAAATAAAAATAGCAGACAACTAGAAAGGAGATTTTTGAGCTGTCTTTTTCTATTCTATGCCCTATTGGGTGTATTATTGACACTTTATTTAATCTTAGATGCACATAAAATTTATAATTTTATTTTCTTTCCTTTAAGGTGTTTTCCTGTTTTAGAAGAAAACTAAGATTGCCTGCCTTTAAAGCAAGAAATAATTTCCTGAAAAATTAAAGAGAAGGAAATGTGCTTAAAACAGGATGATAGTATAGGATGAGTACTAAATTGATTTAAAAAAAAAAGTCACAAAATCAGTCTGTTCCTCAGAGAGTCTGATCAGGATACAAATTATGGTTGGCAAGATAAACAAGGAGCATCTGCTGAGCAGCTAAGTCAAAATCAGCCAAGTTAAATTAAGACCAACAACATAAAATTGAAAAGGTTTCCATCATTCCCCAAATCTCAATCATTTGCCTATCTTTTGGTTCTAACTGTTTGTAGCTGATACGTTGATCTCATCTTTCTAATATTAACAGATATTTAGTTTAAAAAAGCAGAAACTGACAGGAAAGTTCCCAAGACATAATACCTTTTTCTTTGTTTTCCGATTGTCTTAACAACCAAGATTATTATGAAGAATGTTTTTGGTTTTGCTCAGCAGTATTGATAAACAATATCAATAAACAACCACGCGTACCCCACAGGAACATACATGGAAACATTGAAAAGTTGTTTAAAAGATCAGGAGAGATTATACTAAAGAATAATATTTAGACTTTTCACATTCCCCAACATAATCAGAAAATTATTATGACCATGTTTCAGGTTTCACAGTAAAGCTCTTTTTTGGGAGAAATGAATTATTGCAGGCCTAAGAGCTATGTGACTGCTGAAAGACTACCAATCTATGATGGTCCCTCCATTCAGATGAGTGCTTTCAAAACCATGGTAAAACCTTAATATTGAGCTGTAAAACTCAAGGGAAAATATATTCATGTGAAGTGATTATCTCTTATGTTTCTGGACATTCTAAAGATACATTACATTCTCCTAATAATACTTGCCTTCTTTTGGATATGATATTTTAGAGGAACAGCTTGCACTTATAATCAGCACAATTTATCACCTATCCCCAAAGTACCCTGCCGTTGAAATGCCTGACATATATATTAGGTGTTGTGGATTTAGCAAAAATTGAATTATAAATTGCCTTGCCAGCTCTTGCCTCTGGAAATAATGAAAAAGTGAGCTAAAGAAATGTTCTCCTGAAGGATTTATTTTTAGTGGCAATAGAGAAAGAAACAACAAACATAGATTGACCAGACTTTATCATTTTAAGGACTGAATATCATTGTCTCAAGGAAAGTTTTCATTCTTTTTCTTTAAAAAAAAAGACAGTGCTGAGTTGCTTGAATGTCCCTGAAAATAACCCATTTAGAAAAGAAAAAAATAAATAAAACCCTAACAAAACATTGATTTGTATTCAGTAATCTCAAACGAGAATTTTAAGGTCTCATGCCCAAATGAAGTCAAGTTAAATGTCATCCAAAATACTTTCTTTTCGCTTCCCTTTTCTACTAAGTGCTGTTTTTCAATGAATGAAATTATTTGCCTTTTAGAGTTTAACATTGTCCAACTCCCCAAAATAATAGCTCCTTTAATAAGTTATCTAAATTGGCATAATGATGTAGAATCCATTTCTAGCCATATTTCAGCATCAAATGTGCATAGTTAAATTATTATAGAGATAGTCATAAATACAGTAAGCTTTAGTTCTTCAATTTTAAACCAACATCTAACATTTCTTAATGAAGTCTGTGTTGTTTTTTAACAAGTTCCTGTCCAGAGAAAAAAGAAACTTGTGTTCATCCAGTTACATAATTTAAAGAAAGAACAATCTGTATGAGCACACACACTAATATATAGCCTGCACTCTGTATTCCAGTGAATCTGGGAATAGGCTTTCCACTTATTAACCTAAGCTGAAATTTTTTTACCAATTTGTGTCATTTTTTAAAGAACTTAGGATTTTGCCATCTTATTAGACATTTTTGCTTTAATTAACTGGTTTCAGGTTGAATGCTGATAATATTGTTCCTTTATCAAGTTTAAATAACACCCAGCATTTTGTATGCAATTGTTTTTGATAGAAGTGATACAAGAATACAAAATTATGGAGCTGTCAGGGCAAAGGGGGGTGGGTGGGGTGGGGAAAGGGTGGAAGTGTTTGTGGAAAGAATTTAAAAGTATGTACTTATCAGTCAAATATTGCCCTTTCTTATAATAAATTTCCTATTACAAAATTAGCTGTTCCTAAAGTTTTAATGTTGTTTGGTAGTACTGGGCAAAAACTCTATGAATTCTCTTTTTATATTTGATGATGTATTCTACAATATGACTTTCAAATTACAGCCACATGAAATTCACTCAGCAGTTTGACTGCAAAGATTAATAAAATGTAACTGTCTATGCAGTGCTGATAGGAGTGCAAGCAAACAGATGAGTTTGTGCCTAAATCTGGTTGAGAATAAAAGTGATATAAATGTTCACTCAGTTCATCTTACAAAGTGACTGCTATTCCTTAGGAAATGATGTAAAGAAACTACCAAAACAAAATTAAGCAGAACTGTAACTTCTGAGAAGGTAGATCCTGAGCAAACACAATGAGTAGGATCCTTAACTATCAAGTAAGAAGGCAAGAATATCCAACATTTTGAAGGACCAAGTGAATAAGTTTGGTAAAATAAAAACCAAACACATTCTAGAAAGGTGTAAAAGAAATTATTTATCATGAAAATAAACTCTCCATGGAAGGCAGGGGATAAGTGTACAGGAGACCAGCAAAAATACTCTCAGAAGTAGAGTGCACACATCTTCATTCTCTTCAAAATTGTAAGTAGTAACAGGATATGGGGGAGAAAAAAAACAAAACACACGCACAAAAAAGAGTCAAAACAAGCAAAAAAAAAAGAAACAGTTTAAAGGAAGAACGCAAGATAGGAGAAAGGGTGAGTTTTTCTAGTAGCTGTATTTATATTTTGTTACAACCTTGTTAGAGGGTAAGCTTTTAATGTCTTGCCATTTATTTTGTCTTTTATATGGCTATTCACCTGGTTTTGCTAGTCACTGTAGGCAACTGAGGTTGAGCAAAGAATTAAAAAATATATACAAGAGGTCATAATTTTCATGCATTTTATAAAATACATATACAAAGGTTTACAAGTCAGGAAACATGCTGAAGAAATGTGTTGTCATCATATAGCCACAAAACATCCTGCAGATTAATCCTATGGTGGCCCTGCATGACACCTGTAGTATATGTGGGCATTAGGTCAAAATATTAGCTGGAGCTAATGATGGAACCATTATAACCCTCCTTAGTGCTCATTACTTAGGGGACCTTTTGAAGGTGCTCTGTATCATTCTCTGGCTGACAGGCCAGTCAGTGAAGGTTAGCAACTCCCTCTGAAGTCCTGTTTCTCTGCTGCAGCTAACAACCTACTTGGGGTCATGGAAGGCACACATGGATTCTTCACCTAAATGACAGAAATCGTATAGGAAATAATTAACATCTGCATGTGGTACAAAGATTTCGTAGGAAAATAAATTTACTGGTTTTCGAGGTTAATTTTTTTTCTGAATTGAGCATTATCAGCACAACAATGAATCAACATTGGTAGCTTTGCACTCAGACCAGGGGCAACATAAGTGAGCATGATATGTTCAGAAGCCCAGTGAAGGAATTCTACACAAATGTGCATGGTGAAGGCAAGGGGTTAAAATAATATTCCCCTAATTGTAGATTATAATATTGATGAACAATGAAGTTCTTCACCAATAGCCCTGATGCTTCAGAGCATCTTTACCTTAGATTGGTCTTCCACCTCCTGTTAAGCCTCCATTGCAACATCCTGCAGTTCATTTTTATTCTGCTTTTCAGCTTTAATAATCTACATTTGATCCACAATCAACTTGGTTTACTATAAGCATGGAGTATTCCTGTTCAATTTAATAAATGCATAATGTGGAGGAATAATTGTGCTTTTCCAACTTACTTCCTATTTCTTGCATATCTTATTACATAAAAACCAATAAATAACTCTTGAAATTTTCTTTCTTATCTTCCTGACCCTGCAATGATTCTAATGTCAAAAAACCCCAACATATGCAGGGCTATAGGCCTGATAGTTCAGTCTTTTTTTTACTCCATAGCTTTTAATATGACCTTGCCTTTTCCCAGCTAATATACCAATTCATATCAGATGTCAAAAATAATTTTAAAGCTGTCATATTTACTTTCCTTTGGACCTTGTTTTCGCGCTGATGTTTCACTCAGATTTCTGAGTAATTATTTGGTGAATTTGCATTTATTCCATAAATTTCTTTCAATTATTTGCAAAATACAGAGATAAAATTATATTTACTTGCAAAAAATGTTTCCCCTCCTAAATAAAAGACAATTTGGTGAAATTTATGCTTGTATATTTTCTTCCAGGAAAAAAAAATCTATTAGCATGTGCATCTTTTTTCCTGGCTAACACCTACAAGCAGACAGCAAGAGACATAAGCCTGCTGAATAAGACACAGTGTAGCTGTGAGCAAGAAAGCATGAATAATAGAGCTATGGAAATATTGTACCTCAAAACCTGAATATGTTCCAGCAAAAAAAATGCATCACAAACTGTGGAGCTGAAGATAACCATATGGAACTGCTGCATACTCAACTATTTCAAAATGCAGATTTACAGATTTCTCAAAAATGTGCATTGAAATGTCCAAAACAGAAATCATTTTATGTGTGCTTGAGTACAATGTGGGTTCTGAAAATATAAAAGAAAAAAAAAAAAGAAGAAAAAAAAGAAAAAGAAAACAGAAAAGGAAAAGAAAAAGAAAAGGAAAAGGAAAAGGAAAAAGAAACAGAAAAGGAAAAGGAAAAAGAAAAAAGGAAAAGGAATGAAAAAGAAAAAGGAAAAGGAAAATAAAAAGGAAAAAGAAAAAGAAAAAGAAAAATAAAAACAAAAACAAAAACAAAAAATAAGAAAAAGAAATTAAAGACCTTTAAAAGTTTGAAGCTGTTATCTGCCCAGTTTTAGTACAATATAACACACGGCATCAAGGAAGACACTAATTTGATTAATGACGTATTCAGGTTAGCTGAAATCGAAAAAGTCAAAAAAATTTAAGAAAGTTTAAAACATTGAAGTCTAGGTACATTTATTGTTCAAGGAAAATTTTAAACAAAAAGCAAAAATAAAGGAAAGAAACATCCCCCAGTGTATCAACAGTAAAATGAAAGTCATTCCTTCATAAAACAGTGCACCATTAAAAGCTCTGAGTTGTGTTCTGGAGAAATAAAGTATTCCTTGGATATAGATCAGTAGCATAGAAAAGCATAAGAAAGCAGCTGTTTTCTGAAAAGCAAGAGGAAATTCCCCAAAAAGAACAGTCCTTCAATCTGAGAATTCTGTGCCATTTACAGCACTGAAACTGAGGTCTTGGAATGACTCTCACATCCTCAGCATCTGACCAGACCCTAGGGATTGGTAGACAGTGGAGGGAAGCCATTTCTAATGGGATAATGAGACCCAAGTTTGTCTGTATTACAGGTCTGAAGCTACAAAAATATTGATGGACAACTAAGAATCAAAAACAACTCATCTCCCTAGGTTAAATAAATGAGATGTAAAAGGTCAATATAAAGAAGTAATTTGAAGTATCAAAACACTGAAATTCTAACAGCCAAAGCTTCAACATTTTACAAAAGCTAGAAAAGTTTGTCAATGTGTCAAAGCATGTCAATGTGTTACCACCACCAAATCCATTGCAAAGCTACAACAACTTGTGTGTTCTTTTTTTTTCATCGTATTACGCTTTCCTTACCCCAATGCCCCAGAATCCTCCTCAATTACATTGTTTTCTATACAGTAGAGTATGGTAGTGGGGAAATATTTCAAGCAGTTCTTCTAGAGGTCAAAATAATTTGAAATCCCCACTCCAGTCAAGCAGCCTCCAATAAAGGAAATAATCTGTTTCTAACCTGAGATGACATTTCGCAAGTTTCAGAACAAATAATCATGACAAAGTCATAAGCCTTTGTTAACAGTTTTCCACTGGAAATGCTGACAGGTCCTTAAGCACAGCAGTGTGAACAGGACCTCTGTAATAAGCAGTAATTTAAAGGCTGTGCACTAGTTAACTATTAGTGCTAGTAAACAAGTGACCCTGATGGGATTTCAAATTAGAGCTTCAAGCAACTCATTTGATATTTAACCTTCATGTTTTCCCACCTCATGGCAATGGAAACACTGTGTAGGATAACACCATTATTTAGCTCCCTCACACACTCAATAGAACTAGAAATGCAATAAAAGCAGATAAAATGTTTTTGACAATAAGAAGCACCATATTTCAACAAATTCAGCCATTTAATATTTTTCTGGTGATAATTGCATCTACAACTTTATACTGGCCTATGTTGGCCATTGTATGACACCTAATAATGAGATAATAGTGTGCTATCCTATTCTGACAAGCAGCAATAATGTATCAAGACCAGCTTTGAAATAATCATCTCTCCTTTGACAGGGAACCTGTCACGAAACAGACCAGAGACTTGCCACCTCCCTGCTCTGTGCCCTTTGCATAGACAAGAAGTAATCACACTTCCCCCCAAAAAATTGCTGCTTCTTCCAATCTGAAACCAAGAAGCCATAACTAACTCCCCAAGTAATGCCAATGACATGATGATGCTTAGAGTATGGAAGAGCATTTGATTTATAGTCTTTCAATCAAGAATTCTTCTGGTGCCTGAAGGAAACTGAAGCATTTGAACGTGCTTTTATATTACCCCAGAACATCAGAGAGGTCTTGTGTCATATGCTCAGCCACACATGCTGTGGTACTGTACCACATGAGCTGTAAACAGCCCTGAAAATTCAAGGAGAGAATTTCATCACTGTCGCTTACATTGACCTCCTGCAGGTATATTAAGAAACCACAGCCCCTCCTCCCCCTGTTTCTCATAGTCAAATGCAGTAAATTTTCACAGAGGTAACTCCTATATGCTTTTGACTGAGAAGCCAGGAAGTGTCAGGATAATATATTCATTTGGTCATAGTCCTCTCCAGCTCTCTTAGGCACTTTAACCTCTGATAAATTGTAAAACAGAAGGATGTTCACAGCAGCCTTTCCCCATCTAGCTGCTCCTTCAGTGTTACCTTTGAATTCCAAGACTATACAGAACCCTTTATTTTTCTTCTATTTCAACACAACTTATATATAACAGTTTTCCTGCACATGGTACAAATGCAGTTCACATAGTTCTATGTGTAAAACTATGTTAGCTAAGAGAAAAATCCTATAAAATGTAGGACACAAAATACACATCACTCACTGAAAAACAGCTACAAGAAGAAATACTAGAGACAGTGAAATTCTTTAAAACAAAATATTTCTATTCCATACTGCTAATATTAATCAGATGGTTAAGTACTTTTAATATTTTAAAGAAAACTTATTTTTGTTCTCTACAGATAGCTTCACAAAGGCATTTCTAAAAACTTAATTATTCTTCCAGCAAGAGACCATAAAAATATGCATAGTTATCTGTTTTGAGTAATTTTCAGTTATTATTATGACTACAGAAGGAAAAATCAATGAAGCGAATAATGTCTAAAAAGCAGTAATCTTATCTTCTTCCCACTAATTAAGAAAAGAAAAGAAAAGAAAAGAAAAGAAAAGAAAAGAAAAGAAAAGAAAAGAAAAGNAAGGAAAGGAAAGGAAGAGGAATAGAATTCCTTCATCTGGTCAACGTGTGGTTGCATTTTCTGAGTAGGCACTATTATGTCTTTATAATCAAAACTAAAAAAGTACTAGTATATCTCTCCCAAATTTAGTACCACAGACATAGCAAGTCTGTGTCACAGCACAGGTGAGGTATTAAGTCATAGCAAAGCAGGTCCTTTAATTGTTTGTCAGATGTAATTTGTACACTACAATTTTGTCACAGTTTACTATGATATTTTTATTGTGCGTTTGATTTGATCTTACTGTGCTGTTAACGGCCCTTTATTTTCAATAGGTTTGTTATTACAGAGAAGTAGTGACATGCAGAGGTAGAGGGAGTGTGCCCCTCTTCAAGGTAATATTCTTGCAAGTGTTCCTATAAATTTGGTGTTTTCAATATGCTTTTTTTAACTCTTTGCAATTAGGTATACCTCAAGTATAATGCATGGTACATTTAAGTAGTCCTGAGGCTGCATTATATTGCAGTATGGAAGAACTCAACCTCCTACATTTCCTTGTAACACTAATTATTTCTGCATGAATATGAGAATACCTCCCACAGTTGTTTCTCAACCTTCCTTTCAGCTAAAAAAAGAAAAGATCCAGAAAACTTCTTACTCTATTTCCTCAAAATAATTTTTCATATTACCATGTAACAATGCAATGACAGAAAAGTGCCAGCACATAAAACAAAAAAATTAAAGATTCATGTCATTCATGTCAGTTCACCAAAAGGTAAAAAAGCATTTCTCAGAAATTGACTCAAGTGCTTTCTCATAAAGTCAGGTACTTTTTCTTCATTTCTTTTAATTTCTCACAAACATTTTCAGATTTCCCCATAATGATGAAGTGTCAATCACTCTAAAATGGGTAAATTCTGGCTGAAATATCAAATCATTACAGCACCAAGTCAGCATCGTTCCAGTTTGTTACAATGCCACTGACTTTATCCGTGTAGCACATGCATGTCTGAATTTGCTTCAGAAAGTTTAGGCATACACTTCTGCAAACCAGGGAAATACGTTCTTAGTTTTGCGCTGGACTACTGAATTGGTCAAAGGCATAGATAGCCAGAGATCTCTACTATTTGCAGAAAAGCTACTTCCAGCACAGGCAAACCAGACCAATTATACATTTATGCTGGCCAATAGGGTTTGATTTCAGCTGGGGACAACATAGTTCAACAAGCAGCACAAATCACCTCTATGATATGAGCTGTAGCATCACTCACTTGAGACACTGGGATCAGTCCTTTGGGAGCTGCAGCTGTCCCACAGCAAGACACAGATATCTGTGCATACCCACCTCTGCAATGTGTTCTATCAGACACTGTGGAAAAACAATATATGCTCCAGCTCCTGTCATTTTAATCACGACCTGTGGCTGCTTTTTTTAACATGCATTTTAAATCTAAGAGGGCAGGATGGTTTGCCTGTCTATTGCTTTTTCCTGGTCCTGTCAGACCTAGTTCTGTTCATCCTCCTGCTGGTTCCAGATATCTGCTGCGTGAACCTATGCCCTCTGTTCTGGCATGCCATTTCTGTCTTATATTTCCAGAAACTCCTAGTCTCATTACCAAATGAATACACTTAGCAAAATTAGCATGTAGCCCAGCTGAATACTTTTTTATTTTAAAAGTGCATTTGAGTCAATTTACAGCTGTAGTCAGGTGTATTAGATCAGGATACAGCAAAAGATTTGGCACTATACCATATTTTTTTTTACTGTGTTGTCTGATTAGTCTGAAAGTAAAGTATTTGCCTTTTAAAATGTTTTAGAACAATAAGCCAAAATGAACTTTCATAACCTATAAAAACTGGCTTTGTTTCTCATTCTTCAGTTTCTTCAGTCTTTGTTTTGGTTTGGGTTTTTTTGCATTAAGGTAAATGTCTAATCCCATGAGGGACTGAGCAGGCCTGAATGTCATTAGTACAATAGTCATTAAAAATATTCAAGCTCTCATTCTGTCATTGAATATGGTCTTTTTTGGACCAAAAAACCAAAACAAACCAAAAAACACTGCTGGACATCTTTAATTCTTTTAGCTAAAATATGGGGGGGTTTTGCTTTTGTTTTTGGTTGGTTTGTTTGGGGCTTTTTTGCCCTGCAATGTTTATTCTAAAACCTCCATTTCCCTCTTCACATTTCCCTAGACTTTTCCCAAGTTTTCTCAGACTCTGTTTTAAAATGCAAGGGACTATATCATTCATCAAACAACACTTTGCAGAATGAGATACTCATTTACAGGATAAAGCTACTCACTAGTGTCTTGTTTATAAAGCTATAAACAATAAACATCTGCTCATTTGAAAGTATCATAAGAAACCCGAGCTATCACGACACATGACACATCATATTCCTTGCTTATTCTGTTTGTGGGCTACTTACACTTCTGTCAGAAAAGTTTGTCTTCAACATGTGCTTTCTATATAGCCTACGGTGTAAAAAATAATTATAATGTTTATTAAATTAAAATAATGAGGTTTATATGAACTTTCAATAATGCAGACAGGCAGACTATAACTGTAAACCACATGCTATATACTTTGGACTTTTACAGCTTTTAATTTATCAAAGGAAATAATTAGCACACTTTGTGGCAGCCAGTGATGGAATTTATTCATTTGGAAGCCATGGGTTTCCTGTCATTAAAACTACATCATGTCCTTCCTTTTCTATTAAACTTCAACTGAGGGCAGTAAGAAGTCACTAAAAGGAAATGAAGAGTTTTTTTGGCAACATTCACATGCAATGATTTAATACTGCTAAAAGATAGCAAGCCATAATCTATGCCAATAAGGGATAAGGGTTCCAATTACCACATTATTTCCTTTATTTGCTGCTTTGTTTGTAGCTCAATTAGCTGTGATTTGCAAACTCACTTCAATAAATTTATTTTCTCTTCATTGACTTACTGCATTTTTCATTCCTAATTTCAAGTGCTTTTTTGTGGCAAATAAAATTATTTAGAGCTTTAAAAAATACTCATATATAGGATATTACTTTTTTCCTTTCATAGTGATCTATCACATCTCATTAACTAAAAATTCATTTTGCTAATATTAATGCTTTTATTTTTCTTTGATTTTTTTTTTCAAATATAAGTGGCAAAATATCTGGGGTTTCTTCAAGATGAAAAGGAAACAAAAGCACCAATAAATGTTTCCCTTCTCCTTCTCACCTATACATGCAAAATACCCTCTGCCTTATGCACACAGCTATAATGGCTCCTGAAGACCTAAACTTGCACCACAGAAGTAGCTCAACCCAGAGTGAAGCTGACTGAAGGACACACATACTTTTTCTTCAAAGGAGGTCTAAAATCTAATTAGCATAGAGACAGACTTACCCTCTCTTTTACAGGAGTGGGTGGTCCTTCCAGGTCATGACCAAGGTACACCAGCAGCAGCAGCATGCTGCAGCTACAAGAATTTTATTAAGTGATGCCAGGAAATGCTAAAGAATAGGTAATACACAGTACTGTAAGGTTTCTGGAGTTTAAAACATAGAGATATTATTTAAAAATTATTCAAAATATTTAAAAACAGCCAGAGCTAGTCCTCAGCAAATTATGATGAAAAAAATCTTCAACTGCTTCACAGATTTATAATTTCTAGTGCTTTATGTTTGCTGTACTCAATTCAGAAAAAATTCAGCACAACTTACAGATTGAATCTTCCAGATGCATATTTGATTCCTATATCTAGGATCTACCAGACAGCTTAACTGAGGCAGACATTAGATATCCAGAATCTTTATTATCAGAACCTATAAAATTGGAGGAGAGGAAGTCTTTAAAGCAATGTGCAGACAATTGTAAAAAGGGCCTTTACTGCAGGTCGATGGGAAATTGTTTAAATTCAAAAATATTTCCTCATATCCCCTAAAGTTGGGCACTGATATTGCTGCTGAGTTTTCAAATTAAGACATAAGATCAGAGCTAGCTAAGATTGTCATATTGTCTCCTCTAATTTGGAAAAGTAGAAGTAGGCTAGAGAGAAAGCCATAAAAGAGACTTTATGACTCTCTTCAAGGCTGACATAGAAGCCAATGCTCCAATCCTTTCTCCCAGCCTCTTGCAATTACATTTCCGCAGGAAGAAAGAAAAGGAATTAGAAACAGGATAATGTAGCTTTAAATCATTTCTCCTAGTCTTTGCCTTCCAGTGAGCATTTTTAACATGCTCCTCATATTGTTTAGTGTGACATAACAAAAAGCACGACTTGTTTGACCCTTCATCAATAAAAAATCATTTTGTTCTGACATCCTATAAAAACCTGTGCATGAGCCTACTAAGCTGCAGTGTCTCCTCTAAATGACAAGGAGCAAGCACTGCAAACAGTACAGTAAAAATCCCTTACAGACACATTAAGAGCAACTCCGACAAAAGAATACGCATCATTAATATGCCACACTAACAGAGAAGCATGTGCCACTGAGGAAAGCGGTGATGGTTACAAAACTGAGAGTTATTTCATCATCAGAATTTAAAGTTTCTGAGCCAGCAGGGGTATCTTGATCAGGTTCTGTCACGTGTGTACATGAGCAGGTATGATATTGCCCAAAATCTCATTGTCACTGCAATCCAAACCTGAGAGTGCATCAGCATGGGCAGATCAGTATTCTAAGGAAGAGCATACATTATAAGAGTTAATACATTTTACCTGACAGCACTAAAAATGGCTGAAAAGTTTAGCTGATTAGTTATTCCTTCTCAACACTTTTGAAACAATGAAATGCAGGAATAAACTTGATAAAGATCACAATAGGTGTTAGCAAATACTTTAACATTGCATATGTGAAGAGTAATTTTATTGTGAACAAGAAGCATGTAGAAAACTTTATGTTTACTGAAAAGACCACTCCTTAATAAAGATGCTGCATAATATTTTCAGCAGTAGTATTTGTATTCTATTTGTGATGCTCTTACTGCAGCATTACGAAATCTTAATGCCTGTACCAGGAAATTAAAATTTTCCTGAATTGAATACCTACATAAATTCCAACCAAAATCCCCTTTAGTTCCAGAATTATGATTTTTCAGCAATTTTGTTTGAACACATTTCTACTTTTACAACAGTTTTTCAAACCATTTTTACTCTAGAATCACGTTTTAACATTACTTAAGTTTTGCAAGTTCTTAATGGTGATGTCCTATTATTATGTCTGTTGTTAAGACCAATAAAATGGCAAAACTAGAAAAAATACCTAAATTAATTTTGGATGTCCAGTGTGAGATATCTAGGTCCATTTTCAGACTGCATAGTATTAAAGTTATTTAGGGAGATTAAACAGTGGAAAATTTCAACTTCAAAAGTAAACAAAATCTGAAATATTTTGGCTCGCAATTAAAATACTTCAGTAATGAAATACTTCCATAATACCTCAGGCAGCTGTAGTATATAATCTTACTATTCCCATCTCCCTCTGCAGCACAGGCTTTCTGAGCAGGAAAAGAGAAGAAGAGGTTGCTTTATTATACAGCCTCAGGTTGTAGTGTGGAAGAAAGCATAGCCTTGTAGGAGACTTCACCCCATGGAAGTGGAAAGAAAAAGGGGAAAGAATTCAAAGAGGAGCAAGGAGGAAGAAATAATAAAATGTTCGTTAAAGCTATTGTGGATGGCTATCTAAACTGAAATATTTTATTTCTCAGGTATTTGATTTTAGGAAATATATAAGCAGCTGCTACACATAAGGCCAGCCTAACTGACATTTTCCCCTTTTACTAACATAGGAAAGTAACATTCCCTAAAGCTTGTACCTTCAAAGGCAAATTCCCATCAGCTTCAGAAACATGTGGGCACTAACCACCTCAGCAAAGATAATCACAGAGACTCAAGTCAGGTGTCTTGAAAACAAGATCATATGATGAAATCTGGGATAAGGTAGAATAAGGAGCCATTTTCTCACCACAGAGCACTCTACTTCAGAGATTTCTTCAGTGATTGCACTGCTTCCCATGCTGCCTGTTCAATTAACACCTCCATACCCAAACTTCTGTCTCTTAAGGACTGAGAATAGCATTTTCTTCTCTCTTTTTGACTCAAGGTTCAGGAGAAATTTCAGGCTTCTTAGCACACAGATGAAAGACACATGAGTGGGGTGCTCTCATGAGCTGAAGTACTGTTAATGTTTCAAGGGGTTTACTTGCTTACAATGAAGACAGAGGGTTTGAACATGGCACAAGGCACTATAATGTATGAAGGGAAGTGTCTGTGCTTCCTCAAAGGAGATGTTCCCAACTCTTCCAGAGCTCCCCTCCCTTTCTAAATTAGACCTAGTCTGAGGTAAACTTGCCCAGGCAATTTGTGTGTTAAATACCCCAGTCCTTGGTTCTGTTCCTGTTTGATCATGTTACTTGCTAACATGAACATAGCCTGAGAGAACCAAGCATCCCCACAAAATTTTGTAGAAGAATGACTGTGCCTTGAGTAATTTGTAAGAGATGAGTGAATGGAGAAAAATCATCTGTTTGTCTGTACAACTCATGGAAAATCTCTAGGGGGATCAAAAACCACTGAAGATTACCAAAAACAAGATTACCAAAGATTTCCCAAATCTGGTAGAGCAGGGTTTGTTTCTCTAACATCACTTATGGGGAACTGAGATGGAAGAAAATAAAAGAAAAGGACATGATGACTGCAGATTTGTAGAGAGACTTTGTAGATGGCAAGGGGAAAATGTTTTGTAGGCAAGATGAACTTTTGGCAGTTCTTTCTGTTTTTGTCCTTTATGGTGTGTTCCCTGGCTGCTCATTATGTAACCACAGTAAGAATGAAGCTGTCAAGGGAAAAGGAGATCTCTTCCATCCCACAGATAACTTGGTGGCTGTAGATACAGGTGTTCCCTAAGCCACCTTGTGTTTGGTAGGCAGATTAAAATAGCAATGCTTGCAAAAGAAGGAAATCTCCCTAAAGTCACTGCATATAAAATCTGTGAGAGGCATATCTTTGTACATCTGCAAGTACATCAGCTGATGGAGGGTATGAAAAAGAGCTTTGTGTATAGTATGTAAGTCCACAGTCCACCACAAGCCAGTTCCTTTGTGAAATGGAGGTCCTCTGCTCAACTAAGTGAATAATCCAAAGTTAATTGCCTACAATGGACAGATCCACACCAAATGCCTGAGATCAATCATCAGAAAAATAGTTTAAAAAATAAGCAAAAACCAGAATTATCAATCTGATTATATTAAGGCTTCATCAGGAATGTTTGGGCTTGTTTCCGAAATTACAATAGAGATTTGAAGAAAAATGGGATGCAAAGAACATTCAGAGAAATACAATGAATGCATGTAATTTCTCACTTCATTCAGTGACTGCAAAATATTTAAGAACGGGAGAGTAAAAGAGAAATGACGGGATTCAACTGTAGAAAAACATGTACTTTACATAGTCCTAATATATTTGTAATAAAGCATAAATATGCATTACAATGCTGGAGATAAAGTTCCTATTTTACTTTTTAATCTTCGTCAAAATCCCTCTAATAGTGTTATTTTTGAAAAAGAAAACAATAATGCAACTTAATCCCATTGAGTATCTTTAGGCAAAAATATTGTGCTTGACTTATATACCACTACCCAGTAACTGACAAGTGCCAAATCCTTTCAGTCTGGAACCAGTGAAGATTTTGCCACAGGGCTTCCCAGTCTGCTTGCTCTGCATAGCTGCTTAAAAGGCTTAAGTGATCACGACTAGGTGGAAATGTTACCCTCCTTCATGCTAGATCAATTACATGACTGATCAGAAGAAGCAGCATACATCACATGTATGAATGGCTTTAGCAAAATCCAAAACTAACTTCTAAATTCATGGTACATTCTTTAGCACTACCGTTTCCAAGAAAGAGGAAGCTTTTTTTGCTCTGCTGCAATAACACTTCACAAGATGGTAGTACAGTATTAGATACTGTTCACATAGCAGGAAAGACAATCTATATGGAGGAGAGGAATTTGATGCTGCTACTTATTAATGTAGATCTTTAGCAGTTCTCTATATTGCAACCAAGTCATTAATGTTAGGGATGAACAAACCTCTAGGGATAAAACTAAACCTTAACTTCCCTTAAAAATACTTTAAAAACTCATGAGGTTACATGAGATAAACTTTTTTCCTCTTCCAGTCACTATGTGCCTTTTTATTTTCAAACTCCTTGAAAAGAAATGTCAAAACATTTGAAAACTGAATCTTGAGCTATCTCCAACTGCTCAAATCCACTTTTTAATCTAACTGAACATCATAGAAAAAAATTTTTCTCAACCATAAGTAATGTAGTTGAGAAAACACCTTATATATAGATTATGAAAGTAAACAGTGCTTTAGTCTACAGATAAATCAACCTTGCATTGCTGACTATCATCTTCTCACATTTATAGCAAAATTAAATATAGTTGATTGCACAGAAAGTGCCCTTAAAGTCACTTTTTATAAAAATATGGAAAATTTTGCATGGAATAGTAGATAACTCTTGAGTAAAAATCTTGGATTTCCCATTAATTACAAATTTTAAATATTTTGAACTGTGCTGCTTGGTGAGCTGCAAGTACCATCTAGACCTGCCATTTTCATACTCTTTCCAGGGTCTGTTTTGGCCACAGTTGGAGGCAGAAGACAGCTTTACATGGTTCTTGTTTTGATCCAGTATGGCTGAGTTTTACAGTGTTAGATATTTTACTGCTTGGTATCTTAATACAGTGTGGTCTTTTTCAGTTTAAATGTAGATGGATATTTCCTAGTGTTGAAAGAATAGAAACAATAGAATTTAATTTTTCTTTTCTTTTTTTTTTAACAGATGTGCTCACTCCATATAAATCCAACAGGAATGTGCATGGAAAGGATACTCATTCCTATAAATTATGTCCCCTCAGTCTTGTTAATATATTTTATGCTGTTAAAATAATGACAGAGAAAGTAGAAAGGTAGATCTGAAATGGTAGAACAATGCCAATAAGAAAATAAAACTAATTAAACCAGAAAGTAAAAAAAAAAAAAAAAAAGTTAAAACCTGCAATGAATTAAAAGGAAGCTTCCATTCCTTGAATTACATAAAATACTACCGTGACACCATGACAGTAAGACATGAAAGAATCTCTGCTGAACAGCAGAAGAAACAGTGGAAACTGCTAAAGAAACTAAATTGAACTCATGGCACTGAAACCAGGAGGAACATAAAGATGGATGAAGAAAACACAATTCAAATCCATTTGGATTAGCAAACCACAAATCAGAAAAAATTAAACCTTAACAAAATTCAGCCTACCCAAGAGAGAGGGAAGATAACAGTCTTTTTTTTCAGGCTGTATTACATATTTCTGCACAAAAAGCATAATGCCATATGTATGGAAAATGGTACTACTATGTGACTGGGCATCACCTCTTCAGGCAGATGTAAATGTTTACGCAGGGTGTTACACTGTGAGTTGGGGAGCTTCTTTAAATTCTTCTGATAAAGAACATCAGAACTGAACAGCTGCTTATCAGCCAGGTTGCTCTCAGATGGAAATTACCAAATCATACCACTGCAGTAGTGTGATACTGCACTTCTGCAAGTGCTCCACAATTACATGGTGATACAGCTTTGTATTTGAAGTAAAATCACATTAGATGAAATGTTACAGAATGATGAAGCAACATATGCGAGATTATGCATTAGCTTAAATATTGTATTAAAATCATTCTGCCATGGGGACCATGCAGATTATATTCACATGAACAATTTATTTGAACTTTGTATCTGGGTTAATCCTTACAAAAATCTCTTTAGTCTTGGAAGAGGGTGTGAGTACTTCACACAAAAAATTCAACTTCAAGTTGTAACAGAGGCTAAGCTATTTCAGAGAAACCTAAATCCTTATGACACTTTAAATTGTTCTCAGAGTCTGAATAACCACTTCCCATAGGGGAAAAACTCTTGGGAAACTTTTTTTTCCTCTGCCATCGTGTGATTCCATTCAGTACATAGTGGAAGTATAAATGCAAGCACGAGCCTGTAGGCTCTGGATTCCGTGTTCACCTACAAGGCAAAGAGGCCCTCAGCACAGCAGAATATAAATGTGCAGATAAATCCATTTTTTGCCATACAGATTAAAATAAACATTCCCAATAGAATCTGAAGTTCAGGTCTGTTATTGAACCTAAGAACCTTAAGTGTGCAGTCTTCATCTGGAATCAAATTCAGCGCCTGACATATATATTTAATCTTAGTTCAGATCTAGTTATTTTTGTTGGCAGAAGAATTGGTGCTAAAATCATAACACATTCCAGTTTTCTCATTCTATTCCACTTTAGTGTATGGATTATCTGAAAGGATGTCCATATACAGTTCAATGAAAGTTAATGGGTCAAGCTACAATCTCCCTGAAACTTCACTACTCAGAACTCAAAACTCTTTCAAACTAACTTTAGAGAATGCCGGAGGTACTGAGACACTAGTTTATTTGTTTAGGCAATAATTGTCCTCTGCCTCCAGAGAAGCCCTAAAATTGCTTCTATGTTTAGAATCAAGATTGGTCTGTTAAGGCTGCTTGTCACAAAGTTTCACCACTTTTTAGAACTGTTTATTCCCACTACCCTATTTTCCAATTTAGGCCATTATGGAGTTTGATTGATGTATCTGCCTGACACAATATAGCAAGAACACTAGAACCCTTTATCAGATGCCTTAGGCAGTACAATTACTATTTAGGGGTTACAGTGACATTGTTTGTTAAAGGTTTATTGCCTGCCTTTCAGAACAAACATTATTATTTGTAGCTATTGGGGTTTTTATTGTCTCAGTTTGGAGGGAAAACACTGTGTGAAAATACATCAATATAAGGAATAGGTAGACTCAAGCTCCCATCCCTTGACAGACTCATGACATTCTGCTGGAAATTACTGCTGTTAGTGTCATTCTTGTATAGAAGTGAAACAGAAAAATAATTTCTGGTCTTGTTCCATAGACTAGAATAAGGAATGATCAGCCTCTTCAGTGATGGAAAATTGGGTATTACTGCTTAATAATTAGTACTACAACAAATACTGTCTGTACAAGAGGTGAGTCAGAGCAGCTACAGCCACAGAAAAATAGACGGGTAAGGGGACTTGAAAAGTCATCTGGTCTATCTCTTGCCCCAGGATATGATCAGCTCTGGCTGTGTTATTTTTGAAAATGTTTGTTTGGCTTGTACCTAAAGACACTCCAGAGCTGGGAAGCCCCAAATTTCCCTACATAATCTCTTTTTGTGATTAACTCCTCCAAACTCACTACCTAGTGGTTGAGAATGAATCTTTCTGTCTGAATTTCAGGTCTGCTCACTCTTACCACAGCCAGCATGGGCACAAATTAATACTCTCATTTTTGCAGCTCTTTATTCAGAAGCAGTGACAGTGTATGTAATTCCTTTGGTGAAACATGGTTCCACTCCCATTCCTTTGTGTGCCTGCAGCTTCCTGCAAGGGGCTACTGCACAGTTTAGGAAACAGATTAGGGCTGGCCATGGTGGAATGGAAGAGGAGCAGGAGAGGAGATAAAATCTCCTTTATGACTGCACACAGTCCTTTAGTTCTCTTCATCCTCTTCATTCTATCCCTTTGAAGTTAAAAGTTACAATGACTTCAATGACTTATTCCTGTAGATAACTTCATACCTAAAGATCTGGCTAAAAGAGCTGCAGGAATATTTAACTCTCATTTAAACCAAAACCACAGCCTTTGCAAATGCTAAACTAAATAGCCAAAAAAAAAAAAAAAGAATAATTTCACAGATATATGCATACATAGCATGAATCTGGTTTAATCAGCATTTTGCTTTTCCTAGACACTCTTTAAATATCTGAATATTTCCATTAATTTTCATTATTTTAATAGTTTCTGGGAGTACAAGCATTTTTATTATCCATTAAACAATGGGTAAACAATCATATTCCATCAGTGCATTTGTCATATAACAGTTATAACTTGACTGACTTCAGAGCATCAGAGCTTGACAGTCTTCACAGCATTTACCAGAAGCCACCTGATTTGACAAGTAGGAAACACATAAGTCTGCATTTGAATGCAAATTATTTACACTCATAATCACTAAACTGGCCTATTCTCAAGCACTAACGTTGCCATTATAGTAAAAGAAAGTACTCTGTGCTTGGCTGTAGAATAATCCTAGAAGGACTTTCTTTAAAAACACAGTAGGTTAGGCAAGAAAAATTGTTTTTCAAGGCAGCCAAAATCTATACCAACTCCTATGCCACTGTCCAGTGCTGTCATGTTGGTTTGCTCTGGTTTTTGATGATTGTGACAAAAACACAACAAAGTTCTCATTGTGGCTTTCCAATTTAAATTAAGATAGCTTCCTTCCCACAAGTGGCTTTTTTTTCAGGTTCTATGTGAATTTCCTTTATTAACATGACTTGGCTTCAAATTTTTCTTACTCTTCCTTTCCTCACTTCTTTTAGAAACTGTTTTTCAGTCCCTGATTCCTCTCTCTGCCCCTCTCATTCAACAGTACCTTACCTGACGTGCTCTTCTCAGTCTCTTATTTCCATGATAAAGTGGGTCCTTTGGCCTTAAACTGAACTCCCATCTTCTGCATTTTAGTTCATTATCCTATCCATCAGAAGTGTTCCAGTTGTGCATGGGGGATACACAGTTCCTGACATTTGTGTCTTACAATTTCATAATAGGTTTTTTTGCTGAAATGAATGAAAATATATTAAAATATCAAATTTTTTATGCTCAGATATTAAGCTTTCAGGCCATATTTCTTGAGATTTCAATTTGGTGTGACTTGTACCATCATTTCATATGGAACTTCTTCATTTGCTTGTGTTTTCACACTTTGCACCTTTTGTTACCAAACAATCCAACAGAGGTCTGCTTCATTTGGTATCTCATCTGGTCTGGCCAGTCCAAATAGGTATAAAACTATGCACAGGAAAAGAAATTTAATTTGGCCCTTGTAAAAGTGTATTTTATCTCTCCCACCACTAGAATTAAACACTTGGTGAACATAAAGAAAAGCATGACCCTTCTACAACTGTACCATTTGCTGAAATAAAAGTGATGGTGGATTCTGTCAGCTGATGTAAGTCAGCATTACTTGCCCAGAGGTATTGGAGCCTCACTAAGGTGATATTAGTAGCAGCTAAAGAATTGGTCCCTGCATTTGCAAGATAGTTTTCAGATTAAATTCACTGGATATAAAAATCTGCGGTTTCTTTTCTGTTCTTGCCTTAATAATTTTCCTGCCATCTGACCACTCCAGTACAGTCAATATGGAAATCTCCCTGCTGGAAACACCAGGACCAAAGGATGTGCTATTGCCAAAAGCTGCCTGTTACCAGAATGTCAAGATGTTTTGTTCTACAATTCCAGCTCTAGATGGCTGAATCTTTGAAGTCTTTCCAAGAACCCTAAGTTTCTATTTTCATTAATGGAAACAATTGACATGTACCTGAGCTCTCACAGGGAGCTTAGTGTCGCTGTTCATAGCTAAAACATAAGGCATGTTTTGAACAAGAGGGCCTTGATTGCTATTTATTAACACTGAGACTTGTAGAAAATGTCAGTGCTGCTGAGTGAGGTTAGTCAGAATTTCCTTTTCTTTCCAGATTCAACCCCTACAAGGAAAGATGTTAGAAACAGTAGCAGGGGAACTATGCAAAAGATGCATATATCTGTAAACGGTACTAAATTTTATGCAAATTCATTTATCTTCATGGATTTATTTCTAGAACACTATGCCAAATATTTTACATCAAATTTTGATGACAAAACTCCTTCAGATTAAATGTACTCACTTCATAAGGATTCTCAGCTGACTTAATTTTGAGTTCTATCTAAAAAATTCTTAGTTTGTTGGAGATGTGTAAAAGCACCCATGAATTGATTCATGCATCAGAGTTAAAATGGAAATTCTACCTAATTTACAATCACAGAATCCAAGCATATACTGCATTAGAAAGGACATTTTATGATCATCCAAGTCAAGCTCCTGGCCCTGCTCAGGACTGCCCCAAGAAACACACCATGTGCCTGAGAGTGCTGTTCAAATGCTTCTTAATGCTGTAGCCACTTCCCTGGGAATAGAATACTTCTGTGAAAATTCCAAAATAACAGCAGATTCAATGCAGCAAAAGCCTATTTTAGGTAAAAGTGCCCTTTTATGTGTAAGTCCTTATATTAACATTGTTTCAATTTCTAATGTTGCAAGACCTTCTATATGTAGATCACACGAAAATTCTGTTGCATGAAAATATTTTCTTTAAACCTTGAAGTAAAGCTAGTAAAGCTAATGTATAGTCTTGTGCATTCTACAAGCATTTTTATTATAGTTCAGATTACTATTTTGTAGGTGCTAATATATGTAGATACATTATTTGTCTAAATTTTTGTAGTTATAATAACACTGCATAAAATTTTTAACTGATGCAAAACCATGTCAAATATCATCTAGACAAACATCGTTGAGAAATCAAAATAGATTTCTCTTCTACTGGCAAGAAAAGCCTAGCAACACCACATTTAAGACAGCTACAGGAGGTATGATATGGGTAGTTTTTTTAGATCAAGACTTTGATGTTTCTTTAGATTTCCAGTAAAAACTGGTGGACTTCTGTCTGTAACCATATGAACTTCTGAAAATCTTCACATTAGATAAATGCAGAGTTTAGATTCATGATGTGCCATTTACATCCTTTATGGGTTCAGTTTGTGATCCCTAAGCTCATCTTCAACTGTCCATCCCTTCATAAACATCAGTCTTCAAAGGACTCTGTTTTGAAATGAGGATTATTTGACTTTGGGTTCTGCTTCTGTTCAAGTGAGGGGTCATCCTTCGACCTTGTCCACATTTTAGTGAGACTAATTTTCTGGTCTTTCTAAAGAGATAATAATCACATCCTGCTAAGAATAGCTCCGTTTTTTAGCTAGAAGTAAATAACATGATAATACTGTTTCATTTGGTACAGTCTTCTCTTTCTTTCGTTTCAACTGTCATTTATCAATGTCTCGAAGTACTGCAATTCGGTTTATTTGTGTTATTAGGACTCTTTCCATGTAGATTAGGATAATAAATTTTAGATGATCTGTTTTCAGAAGCAGACATATTGCTGCCTAAATCTAACAGGGAGGAGAACCCTTGTGAAAAAGGAGAAAATTTTGTTTTAAAAGGTCCTTTGTTTTAAGTATTGGCATAGTTATTAAAAAGTTTGAATTTATGTTCTTCAAATTTCCTTAGATATATTAAAATGTTATAAATTAGGTTCAACATGTTTCCAGGCATTCATCTATTTGTTTGTTCAGATTATTGTATAACATTCAGCAAAGAAACATCATTTCTTGCTTAGCTGTTAATATGCTTCTGCTTTCAGAATTCACAGATTTTAAACTGGTTTGCTTTTACTTTTTTATTATCATTTTAGGTAAGATTAAGGTGTGTGCATGCTAGAATGATAGTTATTGTATTAATTCTATAATTGTTAAAAGTCTTATTACCTCATACTGTAGGATATTAGAGTACACTTAACACACATATAGCCACTGTGAGATTTGGGTTTAATTAAATTAAGCTTTGTGTCCTTGAAAAATAATCCTGCAACAGATTTCTTGCCAAAAAGGCTTGACGTAGAAAAAAAATGTACAAAGGTCATTGTCTGTTCTCTTAACTAATCATCACCTTTCTAAAGAGGAAAACAGTATCTTCAGCAGAATTTTGAGGAGTGGAAAACTGTTTCTGACCTTTCTCTGACTCTCTTTTAGGTACAAGAAAGTCTGCTCCTCTGCCATGGTGGATAAAATGAAGGTAAAGGAACCCAAAATAGTCCACTAGTTCTCAGCAAGAAAATTGGAGGTTGTGATGTTCCTGATGGTGGGACGGTATGTGAGGTACATGTAGTACACATACACATAATACAGAAAATCTTCAACTTTCCCTGTCCTCTGGGATAGTTTATATCTACTGATTCCTTTTTCTTTCCAAGGAGCAAAGGCAAGCAGATGTTCCTATGGAACATAAGATCCAAGTACGTGTTTTCTCATCCTTTGGAAGTCAAGAAGCTTCATCTACTTTTTAAATAATTTTCCTAAAGTAGCTCTCCCATACAAACTTTTCTTTAGATTTACATCAGTGCTGCATTCATTATGATTGAAATTAAATAGAAATCAGAGGTAGGGCCTTTATCAAGCTTCACACTCTAGCCAAACATATATGTATATTGAATTTTCTCTTTAAAACCCATGGGGACTTTTCCTTATCTGTTCTCTCTTCCTGCCATCTTTGTATTCTACTAGAAATTAATGGATTACCTTGACAACAGCCACCTGAACTGGCAAGCTTTTCCTTCTAATTTTTGCTTTTTTTGTTCAGAATTACAGGTTAGGGTCAAGCCATTCTGAGACCAGAGTAGACTGTAAAGAACACCCCCAATGGATTAGTCCTAATTTATTTGACCCAGGTGTTCCTGTAATTGTGACACACTGAAAAATTTCACAGTGCTTTAATGGCCCTTAAACGTACATTTCCACCTGCTCTTTCTGGCAGTGTGGTATTGCTCACACTCCTTATGTTCCTTTGTTTATTTAGGTGTGTTTCTTTGTTTCTGTATCTAATTTAGCACATTTTAAAAAAGAGGGAATAGTAAAATTTAAAAGGCTGGTAGTGAGAGTTTCTCACATTACCACCATATGCACTACTAACACACAGGTGTTCACCAGAGGAACAGGTAAAGTACGGTGTGAATGATATTCATAATGAATGTTTCCCCAGATGCAATTAAACATCTGTTATATATACTATGTAGCTCATTTATTTCCTGCATCACTATCAGAATAGGTTAAAACAGAACCCCACAGGGAGTTCCCTAAAATTTGTGTGTATCCACCCATGTCTCTTTTGATGGGGTGAAGGACAACCACATTTCACTGAACAACCTTATATCTGAGAACTTCAGCAGTAAGATCTTTCAAAATCTGATGCTAGAACCTGCTTATTCTGTGATCTGTGATCCAGAAAACACTGGTTCTGACACATTTTTAAGTCTGTTCAAGCAGTTCACAATGTGGTTGACATGAACAATGACAATTCTGATGGGAAAGCAGACAAAAAAAACAGGCATGAAATTCAGGAACAGAAGAGGGAAGAGTAGCAAGATGAAGTCTAAAACATTCACATTAGAATGCTTTTCCATAATAACTAAGAATCAGAGGGCCTAGAAGAATCTGCTGGTCAGTGTCTTACTGAATAACGTTTCAAAAAAAAAGTCTCTGTGTAGTCCAACAACGGCTTGCAGCTCACAAATGCTAAAATCTATTTATTTTTAATGCTCTGTACATGTAGTTTTCCCAAAATAGTAAAAAACCCAGCAAGAATCAGAGTTATTTTCTTACAGAGTTTCAAATACACATCAACTTATCTACTAAATTAGTAAAGTCTTTTAATCTTCTGCCAGGTCTTTGGGTTGTCATTTTGCTGGTCATTCTCATTGAGGACAATTTCTTCCATTAAGCCCAACTTTGATATTGTATAAAAAGCCCTGATTTAACTAATGCTTGATTTTTGCTTCAAACTGACCTTGGCTTCACTCACATGTGCTTGTCTTTTGCATTTTGTCCTCTCAGTTTTCAGCAGTAGATACTGCCCATGCCATTCTTTTCAGGTGTAACCAGTACAAACATTGACTTTTAAATCAAATCATTCCATTTTACATCTTTCATTTTTCAGAAAACTGCTTTCCTTCTTCCTTCAACTGTCTCCAGTTCAGCTGCTCACAGTTCATGAGGAGTCGTTGGCACTCGATGCTGTTATATGTATGTAAAACTTTGCTTACAGCCTCACCACAGCTGCATTTCAGCACTGTAATGATTTATTACTTCACTGAATTTCATCTGCTTTGTCATCTTGGCATTTATGAGTCTGAATTGACCGATGTCCAGTGTAATAAAAGTATCAAGCATGGGTCAAACATGTCTGACACTTGTACATTGTTATCAGAGAGCTAAGGAGTTTAGCTCTCGATCATCCAAAGTCATGTCTTCCAATTCATCTAAACTTCTTAGTGTCCAGTTCAAGAACGTGTCAAAAAGTGACCATGATTGCCTTCTTATTTTGTACTAAACACTGACCTGAAGCTTTTGTTTAATTTCTGTCACTGTTTTCCATATACAGTACACATAACTTGTATTGATGTTATTGTTCCCTGGATATTGCTGCTGCATGTTTTTTCCTGTTATCCATCATGGGCTCCTCCTAAAGGAGACTTTCTAAAATTAATGAAAATGTCTTCCTGTCCTATTTTCTTTCTTCTCTCTCTTCCCCTCCCCTCAGTTTTTGCTGAAGTTCACATTCTGGCTTGTGGCCAGAAATTATGTTTTTTTCCAACAAGCTCATACCAGTTTGGTCTTTTGATCTTGTAGCTTTCTGAAAGATGTAGTGGAAAAAACATTGAATGAGACAAAACACATGTATAAATTTACAAGTAAAAATGCTACATATTCATTTTGGAATTCTTTGCTTATGATTATTTCCTGTTAACCTCTACCATGACCTGCATCATTATAAATGGAAGTGTAGTAGAGCAGAATCTATCTGGCTAAAAGATAAAAATACTAACAGCAGTTGGGCATATCACAGCACAAGGTACAGGCCCAAACTTCTCTTAGTATGAGGATTAGATTGAGGTTTTTTCTCTGGTTTTGCAGTGAGCCAGCATGGACTTATGTGGTAGAGAGTAAAAGACACTAAGATAGTCATCCCCTATCAGGAAGCATGTTGTCTTCAAATTGCACACCTGCCGACCATCCCACAATATTTTATGTCAAGGAAGATATACTGGCAGGAGGGAAGTCTGTGAAAACTACAGGCCTGCCTCAAACACCTGTTCTGTTCTCTGCTTCAGAGGGCAACTTTAGCTTATAGTGCTGAGCAGAGAGAGAAGAGTTGAATTTAGGACATACCACCTAGATAGGAGTTATTGACCCCTTTTAAGAGATTGCATTTGGGTACCTTACCAAGTAACACAGCACTGTTGGAGCAAATCTGTAAAGTACAAGAGTTGTTAATGCGGGTTTGATGCAACTAATATATGCATTTCAGATTTTTTATTACTGTATGAGGCTCAGAGCTGATGTCCTTCTCTGCCTACCCCTTTGAAGCTAGGGCATCTTCCCTAGTTTTTTACCTGGAAGGAACCTAGCTCATGCTGTTCTGAGACCCCTTGCAGAGCCTCTGGAAAGTTATGCTGAAATATCCCCTTAATCCACTTCAACACATCAGCATGGACACCTCCAGGGAAAAATTAAAGACATACAATAGAAATCAAAAGAGAAAAGCAAAATATAAAGGTATTAAAAATGGGAAAAAGGAGGACTAGACTGACCATGGGGCTAGGAATTTATGTATTCCAGATAGTCCAAATTGACAAGGGTCTTTGGTTTACTGGTTGTTCTTTTTTTTAGAGGAAATAATTAGATGACTTGTGAAAGCTTTTTATCTCCTTTTTCTATTTTTATAAGAGAATACATAAACTATGCAACAGACATGGAAGTGAAAAATCACTTTCAACAGTGGTAATTTCTCCTTTCATTAGAACCTTTCTATATTTCCTCTTGTGAGCCTATTATTTTGGGGAAAATGGGAAACAGGGAGGAGAAAATAGAAGGCAGAAAAATAAAGACACTGATTTGAGTTGGGGAAAAATGTACACAAAAAAAAATTCTTTAGAATGAAACAAATTTTATTTTTTTCCTTTTAAAATGTTAGCTACTGTCCCTATGTTGAAAAAAACTGTTTTCATGTTTTCACCAGTTTGGACTCCTCCAGTTATTAGACTGAGTGTGTTTGCTCACAGGTGGGTGATGAGAGAGGAGGAGGTTTTATTGTATCGTCATTCTTTCAAATATTAATATATTTTTAGTGCCTGTAAGACAGTACTCAGAGAGCTTACTTTCTATTAAACAGAAAATATTTTTTATTAGTAAATTACATGCCGGAAGCATTAATTAATTACAATTACAGCTTCAGCAGTGCTTCAGTACCCTTGGGCATTTTCATTTTTTGTGTAAATATTTTATATTTTTAAAATACTTTCACAATCAGGCTTGCATGCATTACTATGCCTAATGCTCCAGATTTTTCCCCTTTAAACAGTACAGCCTTCTCTGCCATATCATATCCCATTATTTAAAAGTGTAGGAACCATTTGGTGGCTCATACTTTCAAGGATAGAGTTAAACAATTCTAGTGTTGAATTCATAAAGGTCTGTGTGCTTAACGCTATAATCATGTTGACAATCCACTTGCTTTTGCTTTAGAGTAGCTACATATTCTCACATATAAATAAGCTTTGTACTCACATTCTTTATCTTCTATGTCTGCTGCATTTGCCATCTGTCTGTTAAAATATCTCTTTGGGGCTGAAGGGATTGAATAACTTCAGAAAAACGTTTTTACCCACTTGAAAATTTGAATTTTATCTTCTTATCTATGATTTTCTACTCTCAAAATTATGCTTTCTTTAATGCTCAGGTAGCCAACATTCAGTCCCAGGCGAGAAAGCTATCAAATTCACATAACGCACAATACTATTGAATTGGAAACTAGGACTTCAAGAGGAAAATAAACCTCTTTCTCACAACTCCCAAGGATCACTAGCTCTCTTAGAGTTTTAAATAATTATGTTATTATGCGTAAACAAGTTATCTAAGGTCACTTATGCAATGTGTCAAAAGTTCTCCCTGCACCATCCTCACACATGCTGCCGAACGAGTCTGACTGTAAGAATGAGGCAGTAAGTAAAAGGGCTCCTATTATGAAAAAAAGGAATTAATCTTCTGCAATTTCTAAAATTTTGGTATTGTTTCACAAGATCCTCTTTTATATTCTATGAACTTGCCTGGTGTAATTTTAGCATCACCAATTGTCAATTTAGACCAAAGAGCTTCATCCTCTCACAAATTATTATCCACATCTATAATTTACTTGTATCTGGGAGAGCCATTATGATATGTGCTTTCTACTTTACAACTCAAATAAAGAAAAGAGAAGCTCACAGTCCATGCACACAGTTACAGAGCTTGGCAGAAATTACCATTATCCCACCATGTATAAAGCTTTCACTAAGAGCTCCCTTCATCCAGTAAATGAAGATGAATGCTTATTAGGAAAAAAAGGGCTTGCTGTGATCAACTTCCCAAAAATAATCAGAGTGAGGCACGCAACCTGAACATTAGGGCTCTTAATGGCTGCTTTGGAGTGAACTGAGGAAGGCTAAGGATCCTTGGCTGCTTGCACTGAGTCATAACTTTTTAAACAAGGCCCTAAGTCAGAGCTATCAGTCCTGTGGTGCTGTTTTCCTGGCTCAAGATAAGCCCGTCTCTTTCTATCCCAGGCTAGGGCCTGTGATTTAACATAGCAATGACAGCAATTGCTAGCCCCAAAAACATCCTTAGCAACTCCCATCTAATACAAATCACTTATTCTTTGTGAAAGATGAGTGAGTCATGCAAGTAACAGACTGCACATTAAGAGTACATTGTTAAAGTGTGCTTTAATTAGTTATGTGGCATATAATGATGTGGGGTCAAATAATAATTTAATTTTTGTACACTATCCTTTTTTTGTACATTACCAGTAGACCACCCTCTATGATGAAGGAACTCTCAATAACATACATGATACTTAGCAGGATACTTACCAGGGAACATGAGGAAATTCTTTATTCTTTTGCCACAATAGCTCTTTACATGTTTTTAAAGTGCTTTTCGTGTTATATAAGTGACTTTGAAAGCTGTGGCACAAAACTTTGTAAAATATCTTTGGAAAAAAGAAAACAGATGCAAACCTCATGCCATAAAATTAAATGAGCTTTTTAGACAAAGTATAACATACCACTTAGCTAATAATTTTTACTTCTGCATCATAAAAGCCTAAAGCTAACTCTTTATATCTGTCTAAGCATACTGAAGTTGGTTTCTGGAAGAAAAATCTTTGGTTTATTTTTGTTACATCAAATAATGTAATAACGCACTGATTAAAAAAATGAGCCACACCACCACCAACAGCAAAAAAACACTGAAGTGGCTTCATATGTAAGATGGATTTACTCTAAACAGTACAGAAGCACATAAGAACAGAATTTTTCAAAAAATGAAAATAATTCAATCATAAAATAAACCTGCAGAAAAGTAAGCAATAAAGTCTAAGGTTTAGCTCTTCAGATTTTGAGCTGAAATCCTCTCCATGAACATAGGATTATTACCTTATAATCAGATAAGAATTATGTATCAGCCCACTGAAATCAGGAGATTCTTTGACGCCAACAAGATTAGATTTTTTTTATACTTCATTTATACAGCTGTTCACATTCACTTTATTCACAACATTTTAACATTTACTAAGAAGCAATGACACAAGAACTTGGAGATAAACCTGCAAATGTGTTGATTTCAGCTTCCATATTAGACAAATTTAAAGATACAATCATACAGACGTGTACACACTCATGCACTTTGTAGAGTCTTGCTTCAGCCCTTACTAGACAGCCACACAGGTGCCATCACAGTGACCCTAGGGACTAAAGCAGAACCCTGCAGAGATGCAAGTAGCCACTCCATGTAGCACCAATTACAGGAACAAGGTCCTGGGAAAAAAGGACAAATCATCACCATTATTGCATCATATCTCCCTAGGAAACAAAGTCTCACCTTGGTTGTTCTTACCAGTGACCACCAGTGGCTGTGGTGGGACTGTGCAGAGATTGACAAGGTGTCCTCAGAAAGGGTTCTAGGAGAAGGAAATTAAGAAATTATAACAATTCCATTATATGGGGAGCCCTCTTCCCCTAAAGAATACGGCTTCTTTCTAATGTAATTTTTATGAATCACATTTCTTTTTCATCTCATTCAATCCTTGAGCTGTCTCTGGCCAGTGACTACATTTGAAACTCTCTCCGACATTCACACCCAGCACAGTCACAGTGAAAAGATGGATACGGACTCTGTCAACATGGAAATCCAACTCCCGCCATAGTGACCTCACACGTATTTCTCTCAAGTGCGAAGTTTGCCATTGTCTTCTACACTCTTATCATCCTGTTGGACTAGGAGTATAGAGTTGAATATTTTACCAATGATCTTGGACCTCAAACTGTCACCCTATGTATTTATTATGTGAAAGCAATAAAGAAGCTTCTTACATCCTACACACTATTTTGTAATTGTTGCCACTGTGCCAACAGACCATTTTAGAGTATTAATCTTGACACATAGACCACTTCATAATCTAAAATGAAATTATTTGATTGATTGTTCCTTATGTTTCTCCCTAAATGTGATTCTATCAGGATCTGTTGGTAAAAAATTTCTCTTGATAAGAACTATAAACTCAGGACCAAGACTTTCACATGCTGAACTTTTTCTGTCAGTCCTTTGGGTAATTCCCACAGCAGTCACTGAGGCAGTTCATGCTCTTTCAAAGACCCAGAGACAGGATTTAACACATCTACCTGGAACCAGCTTGACAAAACTGATTTTTTTCATTAAAAACTAAGAATGGTAATATCATGAAGGTTTCTGAAAAAATTAATTGACTTATCGATCTCTAACCCAACTGAACATCCACTACAGCTGAGGTTTGAGGATCAACAAGGCTATTTTGTTGCAAGCACAATAGTTGAGTTAGAACTTTAAAAGTTCAGCTTTCCAGTATCATCATTAATATTTTTTATCATTGCTGACATGAACTAATGAAGTACTAAACTAGACTTGTACTAATTCATATTAATCAAATTGTCAGTTTGGACTGCTTATCCTCTCTCCCATTTGATTTATAGATCTCATGATTTTCTTCATTCACAAATTAAGACATATCAGTAGCATACTAAAACAGAGTTAAAACTCAGCTGGACAAATTCTTTAAAGTATTCTTAGTCATGATGTATTTTGCAATTTTAGTTAAAGAAAAGCCATCTTGAAAGTCTCACTCTGAGCAGTCAAAATTGAGAAATCAGTTTGAATGTTATGACATTAAGGGGGTTCAGTCCATCCTTCATCCTGGTATTCCCTTGCTGGTATTAGGAACAAACACCCAACCTCCCTGTCCCTAGAGGCTTGTAGTATAGTCTTGCAGGCCCATTAAGGGAAATTAAATATCATTTAAATCTTCTGATTATTTTATATGACATACATAACAAATAAGACCAGAGTAAAGATTAAGGTTGATATTTATACCATATAAAAATGGCTAATAAACCTCCATTTTATTTACAGATGGGCATAGTATTTTTCCATATAGTCATTCAAAGCAGAACATTTGTTTATTGATCCATAGTTAAATATGGAAAGAGGATTACTTTGTCCACTGAATACAAGGGAGGGTGGACTCAAATCAGACATCTAAAGACAGAGTATCTGTTATGTGAAATACTACTTAGAGAAGAATCATATCATAGAGAATAAGAACACTTACAAATGGTAGGGGTATTATCATGTAAAACTCCTATGCAGTTTGATTTCATGGATGAATGTGGACTCTGGATTCTTAGCTGAGCATGTTGTAGCTTTGCTATTAATAAATAATTCATTAGTATGTTGCAAACACGGTATTGGTTCTCAACAAGGCTGTTCTGAATACATTTCCAAAGCATGCAGTTAGGCCAGTGGCACAATTTCAAGTCAATACATCACTCAGGAGTAGTGAAAGAGACCTCTTATTCTATTATTACTCTCAAATTACACTACTCCAAAAGTTAGTTAATTAGCAGCCAAGTATGGCAGTTTCATCCTGTGATGGTTTCCTGTCTGTGAAAGGATATCAGTTTAAGTATGGTTGCTAAGACTTAGTATTGTATGTCACAGAAGTGGGCTTCAAGGCACTTGCAGATTGTCTTCTTGAGAACTCTAAGTGTTTTGCTGAATATGTTGCAAAGAGCCTGACTTTTCAAAAAATGTGAATGCTTAACACACTTGGCCTTAACACATGCAGTAGTTTTTTGTAGCTTCATGATAATTATTTATATAGGTAAGAGAAAAAATGGATTACTAAGATCAATATAAAAGAAGACTGACACAAGCACAAGACACAAGCAAAATCCAAGGTAGTCTGTTTTTTTTTAGGCTGGGAATTCCATCTGTACGGCACTGAAGGAGGAAGAACAAGGGAAGGTAGAATGAAAGAAGATTTTAAAGACACATACAGAAAAATTAGATTAAATTATTTTAAAGAAAGTAGTAATTGTATGACAGAAATGGAAATTAGGTGACAAGAGATATAGCTTAGGAAAGACAGTGGTAAGAGGGTAAACACTGCAGGAAGTTTCTAAATGATAGTACAGATCGCTGTTGCCTACCTGGCTTTGTTGTAAAGATGACTATCACTGTCATTTGATAGTGAGCAGTAGCTTTTGCACACTGTTAACAATGTAAACAAATATATATGTATTTTTAACATTTCAAAAAAAATATTTTTACACGAATCACTGCAAGATATAGCAGGTCACTAAAAATAAACCAACTGATTTTACTTTGAATAAAGCCTTATCAACTACTTCAAATAGCAACACTGAGTATTGACTGAGTTTAAGAACAACCATCGAGTTCTTCTTGGCAGTAAATTTGGAAATTTGAATTAAGTTTTAAACAATGAGTAGCTGAACATAAATTATACCTCTTCCCTGCAGTCATCACATTATTACAGATAATATAGGTAAGACTCCCTGTATTTTGTTTATTCAATTATGCAATTTACATTTGCAGAAAATGTCATCCAAAATTTGTTGACTGTATAATAAATTAGCATTTGAGTAATTTAAGCATGATAATTGTTTACTGCACATTTTACAATATGCAGGTTATAAAGTGTTCTATCACTTTTTTTTTTAAGTGATTAACTTAATGAATAAATAGAGTTGAAGATGTCTCTTATATCAGGTTTGTGAATCCTGATAGCTAGTTTTACGAACATTTTTGGACAAATAATTTCTTTTTACTTGACTTCTTTTGGTTTCTAAACTGGCTTAGAACCAAAAGTGAAGCTTTGCCAATCCTTCCAACTTTGAGTCAAAGCCACTAAATACGAAGTTTCCCTATAATCCCATATCTCATACTTGGTAGATTTAATTTATTTTTCTGGTAATCTTGATTTTTTTTTTTTTTACTTTACTAAACTTATTATCATATATCAGATAAAAGAGACTGTATGAGTCTCGACTGAAAGAATTCGAAATGGCTTAAGCCACAAGATTTTGAGATCTTTGTATGGTCTCTTCTGTGTTTTATCACTTGTTTTGCAACAGTCCATCCTCAATTTAACATCAGGGCTATGAAACAGAAAATCTAAAAAGGTAGACATGAATATGACAAAGTGAAAAAGTGGAGCTTTCCCTGTTATTTACTGGAGAATACAAAAAACAACTTACTGAGTTTCATATTTGTGAAACTTGTTTACTTTTGCATTCTTTTCATAGGTAATGCTAATCTTTGGGGTCCTGACTTGGTAGATATCAGAGCTGGAAGGTCTGTTTATGCATGTTTTATCACTTGATCACACTAAATTTTGTTGCTGTTTTTTCAATGGTTTTCCTCAAAACTTAATTTTAATAAAGCTGATTAGATATGTGATTTCCTAATAACTACGATTTAATACCATAGCATACTAGCATATATCTTACCTCTGATGTCCATTAAGGTAGCTTTTCCAAATCATCCCTCTGCTAGGAAGAAGACAAGGCTCGACAGATAATGGTTGCCCATAGCCCTTTGAGTAGGTTTAGCTGTGAACAAATCTCCAAGTACAATTATTTTCAATGCAAGTAAATGGGAGCTGAACTGTGCAACACAAGTGAGTGGGACTGAGCACTGGTCTCCTGTTGTGCAGTCAGACCCCATGGCAAGGGTTGACTCAAAAACCACAAGCCTGATGTGCCCAGGTTGCACACAGCAGTTTTTCACATTGTACACACGGATGAATTATGCAGCTTCCTCCATCTTTACCTAAGACTCTTGAACATCTGAAAACCCATCCAACTGAGCTTACATCATTTTTTCTGTCTAATGAAGATTGCCTAATTAATACTCTTTGCCTTTATAACCTTTGGCCTTTATTCAGAATAGTATTTAAGCCAACTTGAATCCAGTAGGAGCCAGCTGACATATTGACCGAGAAAAGCTTTTCCCTGCCTGAAGTTTTAGGCTACTTTGAGACCACAGTATAATAATAAATATAAGTAATAAAATATCATTATTATTTCATCAATCAGTAGCAGCCTAAACAGTAAACCAATAAAATCTGTTATTCCTGGCACCTCTAATTTTTTGCTCCAGTTACAGTTTTCAAAATATTTCATTTGTCAAGCTACTGGATATTTCCAATTAAAGAAGCAGTCAAATAAGCTAAAAAGCTTGTTAGCTAATGTCTGACAATTAGCCATATGCAAAGCCTTACCAAAAGCAAGTGGCTTTCATTATTTCCAGTAGAGACTGAAAGTTACAGGATTAAAGAAATTTAGGATCCCATTCCAAGCACATATAATAAATCAAACCATGAGTGGCATCAGTCTCACTGAAATATAGCAGTCACACCTTTACCACTGAAGAATATGTGCTTAGCTATTGGCCATTTCTTTTTTCAGGGGGAATTTCAGATATGTGATGGAATTCTAGCTACTTGTAGAAAGTCCAGACACGTGGTCATAAATAGAATTTTGTGGTGTGTAAACTTCGGATGACTAAGATTTGGTTATAAAATAACATAACACTCTATATTGGGAAATCTTTTTAAACTTGAGTGGTTCCTTTTATTCTCTATATATCAGCTTCTTAATGGCTTTTCAGCAGTTTGAGCCATTTGCTAAAATTACCACAGCTGCTTCATATTAGTTAGGGGTTTTGTTGCTAAGAGACCTTCTGCTTGCTAAGTCTCACTAGATCCTTAAACTAGATTTTTTTTGTTGTTGATTGCATATTCACAGCAAACACTATCGTTAAACAAGAGTTGGTAAAACTTTTCCCTCCAAACTGGTTCAAAGGGTGCAGATACTTTCAAACTGCTAATAACAGAGTCTTAGGGAATGCTGCCTCTGCCTATCAACTAAGTCACTGTTCTGAAGACTTCAGTATATTTTGTACTGTCCCCTTTGTTCATTGCATGTTTCACAGAGATGAATTTTGTATTTGTTTTACTGTTTTGACAATAATCATGTTTCCATTAACAAGCATATTTAAAAATTCATGAATTTCACCAGTTCACAAGGAATGGGAGGTAGCTTCTACAAGAAGGAAGCAGGATATATCTGAAAGCAGAAAGGGCTGGTGGATTCAGTTCACCAACGTTCTGCTCACTGAGCAGTCACTTCTGTCCAAGTGGTGAATAGAACACATTCGGTGCTACTATTTAGGTCTGACCACTATTTCATAGTCTGAACCATGAAAAAACAAGGTAAAAATCAACAGCAACCAGGTCTCGGAGTAATTAAACATTAATCCCTTGTCTAGAATAAACATCATGGAAAATTAATGGGAAAGTCTGTGATGGAAGGAAGTGGCTAAGGACTGACAAGAATACTTGCATCAGAGATATAACCGGGACAGAAATATAAGCTGGAGCAGACCAGTCATGAAAGTGGGAGTAAATCACAGTATGTACCTGAGAAACACCCAAATCACTCAAATTTTGAACCAGTCTTTTCTTTCAATGGCAACTCAAGGCTTCCACCTCAACTGCACAGGGATGGTGACTTCCAGCTGTAAAATCAGTAGGTGTGTGACAAAGAGATTCTGGGCTGCCAGCTCTCAGTTCTGGTGATGGAGAGCAGAGAAAGGTGATCTACAGATGTATCTGAGAATTACTTTCAGGAGAGGGAAAGAAACAATGCATGGGGCTTCTTTGGATAACACTTCCCAGAAAGAGGAATGGGTTGACAAAATTAGGAATTGCAAGGGTGGGGTTTTATTTCTGGTTTTGTCATTACATCACTGATGTAATTGTGATTGTGGTTCCAGAGTTACAGCACAAAACCCATTTCCTTCCCAAGTTCCCTTTCTCCTTGACTAAATGGCTGGTAACAAGGAGACCATTGACAGGTAGCTGGGGAGCAGAAACACCAACAGGGTACTTGAGAGGAATGTCCAGCTAATACCTGTTCACAAAGTAGAACAAAAAGTTAATGTAACTCAAAATAATTTTGTATAGGAAAAAATTGAGGTAATATTTTGATTAGGAAATAAGGTGTTCAGAAATAAAGTACAAAAAAGGAATATCAGTGGTTATTGTGATGAGGAAATTAAGCAGGTTGAACCCTCATACCCATATTTTCAGTTCTGTCCAACAAAGTATATCAAATAATGAGAGATAAAACATTTTTCATAAGCAGTTTTAAGATTTCAGAGAGCTGAATCACCTAGCATTTGACTGTTTTATTGTTAGCTGCCGAAGCCTTTTTCTTGGGTAAAAAAAATTTCAAAGGTTTGGCATGAGTGAAAAGGGAAAAAAACAGAGTGGGAGAACAGAATATAATTACTAACATTTAAAAACAAAGGAAAAAGTTTGGTTAGATATGAAAGAAGACTCTCTGGTGGTGAAGACTATGAAGTATATTCCACACAAGGGGAGCAGACTCCACTATTGGAGTTTTCTCAGAATAAGTTTGACAAAAGCCTGTTGGTGACAGTGGTGCAGCAGATCCTGTCTTACAAGGGAGGAATAGTCTTCTTCAACAACACATGATACTCTTTCAATCCCCTGACAGAATTTCTTACAGTCCAGGAAGAGAAACATTTAAAAGAGACTCTGAAATCTATATTTTTCAGTTCTCACTTACCTGGAAAGGGTGTCACTGCTGGGCTGAGCTCAAGTGCCACTATAGAGGTAACCTGTGTGTGTAAGCATAAGAACATGCATGGCAATCCACTTCAGGTACCATGAGCAACTGAATACAGTGGAGGAGGAATGATCAATGTGGTCAGAGCATATCATAGCCCTTATGGAAATTAAAGGAGGTATTTGACATTAAGTAAAGCTTTTCTGTTTCAATGCTATATTCACTATGTCCATGGGAAGGAAATTATATAATCTTAATTGTTTACTTTAAAAAAAAAAGCTATGCTCGTTTCCATGGTAAATAGGGATTCATGGATTCCTGATTCCTGGATAAATTACATAGTATTTGGCTATGCTATGACATGAAATGTGGAAATACAAACTCAAGATTGGTCTAGCCTGGAATAATGTTTCAACCACTAGGGAACATGATATTTTTGTAAAAATAGGCTTGCAATTCAGATAATGATATTTCCACTGTCATTTATTTGTTATGTCTGACAGTGAGCTTGGCCCTTTAGAAGAAAAGCTAAAAACCTTTTCTGCCCTGGGACTGCACAGCCTTAGGCCCCAGTCTTAGACAGATTTATGTTTGCATAACTTGAGCAATCTCACTGGGATTCAAACAAAATACTGAATTTACAAAACTGGTGCACGTGGCCAATGAGTGGGATTACAGTCCAGAACATGGAAAGAAGAATGTAACATGGCATTAGTAGTTTGACCCATATATTAAGTGTTGTGTGGAGCAAAATGAAAAGTTTGCAGCTCCGCTGCAAGGAACTTATTTTCAAGACAAGATAACCTGGAAGACTAAAAATCAGAAATCACAATAGAATGCCTACTAAAAGAAACCTTGATTTTAACCTTACCAATCATAAGTTAAAATCTCTTCAAACATTAAATATTTTTGTTTATAATCATGTGCCACTCAAGTTCCATGCATTAATGAACTGACTGGTGAGCTCGTCAGTCTGGATGATGTGAAACTAACTTCTTTGAAGGTTTTTAAGAATTCATTTCCTATTCCGTTGCCACAGATTGCCTAAACTGAATATTATCTATCTAAACTTATCTATAGAAAAAATGTCTAAACTTTCTTTGAACACTGTCAGCATAATAGTGAAATGTTCAACTATACCACGTGCATCCAAAAGACAGTACAAAATATCTGAAATTATATATTTTTTTTAACTTTTATTACTCTTGCCTTACTGAACTTGAAAACTTCTTCCTTTTAATTGATTCTTATGGAAAATAACTTAAAAATGACTGCATATTATTGCTCAAAAGGTCATTAACCAGAGTAAAATTTTAAAAACCATAAAGGAAAAATAATGGTATCAACCATATTCACATATATTTGAATTCTGGAGATTTCCTTTGTGGTGCACAACACACACAACTTAAACGTAATATAAAAGGGCTGAAAAGACTTTTTCCACAAACTGCGTTGTCTCTCCTTTTGCTGTGTTGGTACCCAGCAGGTGACTGAATAGACACAGCCTTGAAATATTTAGCAGTTAAGATATGAATTCCGTCTTTTGCAGAGCCTGGGTCTCTTTGCTACCAAGCAGATCTCCTCAAAACATAAACAGAAAAATTTTGCCTATTGAATTTAACAAATTGCTTCAGCAATAAATGTTATCTTTTCCCAGAAGAACTCAGGCACACAGGTTGATGCTGGAAGCAGTATTTTCAGCTACGATAGGGAAGTTTATTCTTTTCTGTTACACAAATTTTAAATCATCACTATTACTCCAGACAGAAAAAAAATAAAAAAGTTCAACAATAAAAATTTCTTAATAACAGTGTTGTTTTTAGTAAACAGATAAACTATGCTAGTTCTGCATGTCTCTATGGTCTAAATCTGTAATTGCAAAATGAATTTTAAAATTTTTGAAGCTCCTTGATGCTTTAGTTACAGAAATTACTGAAAGGCTTTCAAAGTAAGAGAATCTATTGCTGTCTCATTATTCGTAACATTCTTGCAGGCCTCTATAAAAGGTCAGAATAAAACTGCTTATAAATTATTGTTTTGTCCTTCTAGCCATCTTAGCTTTCCTTCTTCCTCAAAACTGACCTGAAAAGCTTTCCTTTTTGTAGGTTTGAGACTGCAGAGAGTTAATAGCACTTCTAACAAAACTGCAATCATTTAGAACTAGGAAATTTTCTATTTTTATTTTACAGAAGAATAAAGGAGTGTGAAAGCTCAAAATTCAGAAAGAATTTTTTCCACTCTACAGTAGGTTCTAAACACCAGGACAACCCCTTGTATAAATTTGAGAATTGATAGAACAAACTTATTTATGGAAGTCAGGCATGCTCATCTTCTACTACTCCATTCACAAAATGCCTTTCTTACCTAGCTTAGTTGAAAAACTGAAGGTTCATAAAGTAAAATTTTTTATCATCTTTTTCAGATGATAGTAGGTATTGTGGTGGGAACTGAAAAGATGTCAAATAATAACAGTAGACTTCATTATGTGTGGCTGGCTTCCTCAAGACAGGACACAGATTTCACTGTCCTAGGTGCTGTCAGCAGGGACAGAGTGTGTTCCCCTCTTTCTCCAAGGGAGATCTGGAGAGCATCATGAGGATATTTTCACTGTTATGCAATGTAAACAAGCTTCATTCCTTGTTAGGTTTTAAAGTAAGAAGATAATTACATGAAATAAATAAAGCAAGGACTGAGATGTGAATTATTAGGCAGCAGTTGTCTTGAACTAGGAAACTGAGCTAAAAATATAAGTCAAAATATGTAAAGATATATCTTTTCCTATTTCTATTATATTCTTGCTCATTTGTCCCTGTAAAGACAAAAATTTTTATTTTTGTCAGTGGCATGAAGGGAAAATTAAAAACAGAGTTTTAAAAGCTAAAATTACAGCCAGATATTTTTAATAGTACCCTTTCTGTTGTTTACATAGTTTAAGAACTTTCAGCTATTTGCATTGTTTTAATTGGAGAGAAATCAGAACAAATCCTGTTTGAGCAGCTTTTCAGTCTGCACAGAAAATAACAAGTTAGAATTTTGTTCTAATATGTCATACTACAAAAATATATTTAATTTCATACAATATTACAGCTGAGTAACAAAAAAAGTAAAATGTGGATCGTATCTATTTAGGTTCTTCAGTTTTTCTAAAACCACAGAACTTTCCCTGAGGTTTTGGTTTTGTTTTTGTTTTGAGAGTTAAGTGTCTACAGCAGTATTTCTTTATGTAAATTGCTTCTAACCATCACAAAGTTAGAGTTTCCAGATTTTATGCATTGGTATTTGACAGCAGTACCCAAATCTTTTTAGAAAGCATGCTACCCAGGGAAGCACTTTCACATACAGAGAAATATTTGCTCTTTACAGTCTAGGTTAATGGGCATTAGAGGAGAAGAAATGTATTTTATGCAGAAAGAAAAGAGTACAATAACATTGTGCTCTTGATCTGTGGTGAGCACAGAACCAGTGTAGATCACAATAAGCACCCAGGATTAACAGGTCTGAAAATAATCTCACCAACTTTCTCCCCGTTCTCCATGTCAAATGGCAATTGGCTTGTAAAAAGGGGGTTCATAGGCTAAAAGCAGGAAAACTTCTGCTTCCCTACATTTGGCTGGTGAAATTGATACAAGTGCCAGCACAAGTCTCTTATTTCAAGGAAGCTGAGAGTTAACTAGGTTCTCGAGTAAGTCTAAATAGTTCACTGCAGCTGGGTTCAGATGAAGGAAAATAGCAAAATGGTTCACCCTTAGTTATGAGTGCCACCAAATATTTTTACCCCGAAACAAAACCTCAGGAAAAGATCTTTATCGTATCATAAAACACAAACAATTTATTGTTCTGATTTGTGTTGTATCTATAGCAAGATAAGTCTGTATAAAACTAGAAGCTTACTTCTACAATGTGGACCCGGTGTAAAGCTGGAATAGACAAGAGATATAGCAGCTTATTTGAGATTTTTTTTCTTCTCTAAATGCTATTTTGAGACAACCATTTTTAAATTATTTTCTGGATATAGCATAAAATTATAAGTAAATATTTACACAGTACTTAATGATAAAGATGAGCTATGTAAGTAGAATAATTAAGACTGCAAAACTACCAATGCACTCCTCAGAAAGATTCTCAAGAGCTGGTGGTGGAGGACACTCACCTCACAACAAATTAACTATGTTTTGTTGACAGGTAAAAGGGAGAAGAACTTGCATAATAATTCTTCTAATCAGAGGCCATATTTGAAATTAAAATAATGAAATAATAAAACCAATATAAAGTCTTCAAAGCACTGTCTTTCCCAAGCAGTCAAAATATGAACTGAAAGTTTTTGGAAAAATATTCAAGTGATGTAGCCTTCTGAAAACGAAGCTGAAGAAGTGGTAAACAGGAAAATAGTGCAAAATCTGAGAAAATAAATTTTAAAGAATTTCCGCTAAAGATAAGGTAATAAAATATTTATTGAATTGTCATTCTACTTCTTCATGACTGCCTTTAAATAAACTTTGTATTGCAAAGGTGTTAAAGGACAAAAGTAGGAGATACTTTAGAGGACCCTGAGAAAATGCTTTCTGTGAGAGGTGCAAATTGATTACCTGAAAATCTAGCCTACTTGAAACCATTTTCTTTACTTCAGAAACAGCCACATATTCAGATTTACAAGATTTTAAAGATATCTGATCCTGAAATATTAAATTTTTGCCCTTTACAATGATCATATCAGTGCACAGTATTTTTTTAGTGCATAGTATTGGTTTTTTGCTACATTAAAAACATTATATAAATACTAATGAGTTTTTGCACAGATTTAGAAGTGTTTTTTAACTTCTCATGATTCTTGTACTCCTGAAACACTTGGGCTCCTTTTAAAATGTTATTTAGGCTCCAGAGAAGTCTGGAACAACATCCTTGCTAAGTTGCAAATAGATTATAGGGAAAAAATTTACCTTTTCTGTGGCAGAAATTTTTTCCAAAAAAGTAGAAAAAATAATATTGTAGTTAATCTCCTGTATTTCCTGTTTCATACAAAACTAAAATTTAATTTTTTTTTACTTATATTATGATTTGTCAAAGGAAACAGGGAACTTTTTTCTTTAACTTCCGAATCATAATGTGATCCCACTAAAGTGAATAGGATAATTCCATCTGAACCTAGCACTGCATCAGAGATAAAATGCTTGAAGGCATTTCTGACTCACAACGGCAGAAAAAATATGGTAAATGGCTGTGACCCCACAGCTCTCAGACTGTTCTGGACTCATCTGAAATCAGAGCAATCTGTCAGTAAAACTCTCACTAGACCACAGAGGGTAGCCCATACACAAATACCTGGGGTTTTTTGTTATTTGAGATTAATTTGCAATAAAATTAAATCATTTGAATTAATTTAATAATTACTGTGAAGCTTTCAGATGCTTGTTATCAGCTAAAAATAAACTGTATTTTCCAACTCATTGTTTGTAGTAGGTAGTGTCAATAGATGACCTAAGGGAATCAGTAACACTATTGGGTTGGTTGTAAAAAGTTTGATTGAAAGACAATGACAATTTTTTGTCACTTAGTACTTCAATGGAACACTAAATTCAGCCATGTAACACAAGAAATTGCAAGTTGGAGTTCAACTGTGGTGATTAAAGTGTGTTTCATAAATGAATAAGCATGGTGAAAAATATCTCATAGTTGCTTAGTAATCATCTTTCACTGGTGACAAATCCATATTATATTTCTCAATAGGCTGGTAACAGCTCCAAGTTAACTACCTATTCTTAAAGCCATTTCTAGGAAAAAAAATGTAAAGGCTGATCTGCCTCTTCAGAGTTGCACATGGGTAAGATAATTCATGATGCCAAATATTTTTAGAAACATGACTAATGGATAACCCAAATCCTTGCCCTCAAAACAGTCTGATAGTCTCAAAAAAGTGTTGAGTACCTACATACTAAAAATCAGGTTTCTCTGATAATTCTGGCTTACCCTTATCATTTCTCTTTTGAAATTTTAGAATGCTAGAGGCAAAACAAGTGTGGTATCTTTGAGATAAGACTACCAGTCTCCCCTTTAATTCAAGGGTCCAAATGCTGATATGCCAATTGCAATCTACAGAAGCCAGAAGTGCAAACAATTATATGATTTGTTAAATACTTGCCTTACACTTCATTATGTTACTGTACACATCTGCCTCTTGACTGCAGCAAATAAATTTTTTCCATAGTTCTCCTTGCAAATAAAATTGGCAGATCTGCCAGAATGTCATTATTTCCCTAATAATACATTACCCTAGGATTTAGCTTGAAGTCACGTACAAAATCTTCAATTTCTCCTGTTGAGTGCAGACATAAATGTTTAAGAGTCCCCAAGGATGGTAAGAGACACTGGAAGGAAACACAATCACTATGAAGATGATGAAAATATTGAAGATCAGCCAACTTAGATAATAAATAACATAAAAGAAGAACCCTGTTTTCTAATGTTCCCTGAGAACTATTCTAAGCACTACTTATGTCAGCCAATTGGCCGGGTAGTGGAAAGAGGATTTGCATTGTCTGGATGCATCAAGTAAATAAAGATTTTCATCGAGGACAACTACCTTGTCATTGTCGTGTTCTGTAGGGAAATTTAATTCCGTAACATTCTGATCTCCTCACATTTTGTTTTGTTGCATTTATAAACATAAATTAAGCCCCTTTTATTTTTCACTTTCCCTAACAGCTGCTCCAGTATGAAGAACAGGTGGATCTGGCATCTTCAGCTTTAGCAGTCTGCTGGCTAGTAGAGGGCAGGACATTAGAAAGCCTCAGAGACAGGCTGTGGCCATGCTCAGTGACAGGAAGCTGAGCTTCCAGGCTGCTCTCCCTCCATTAGACAGGGCAGGATTCAGGCAGAGCAGCAAGAAGGAAATCAAATAACTTTCAAAAGTCACTAGGGATTAATGTGAATTCTTTCACCTCAAGTATACTGTAGCGAAATACTTCTCTTTCAATCAATAAGAAAATTCTTATTAAAGAACATTTTAACATTGGCTTTACTGATTTGCAAATATTCTGGATTCTGTTTCCTCTTTATTACAGTATACGGGAAGGCTTCTACTGTTAAAACAAAAGAGTATGGAAAAAAAAATAAAAATAAATAAATATCACCCAAGTTTAAATAAGTCTTCATTGCTTGTGGAAACTGCATTCCTAGTTCTTATATTAATAAAAAAGAGACACACAAAATGCAAGTTTTTTCTTACAAAATTAATTTTTCTAGAGTGCAGAATCATGAGCAAAAGGCATTTTAATATTCTAAGTAATGGAATCATCTGACATTTCTTTTACTGATTTTTTCAACAGATCTCTTTAATGCACAAGTTAAAACTGTTTTCCTCAGAAAGCCCACTTTATTTAAGGCACCTGAACAAACTACATTTAGTTTCATGTTATTAGACCTAGACATCAAAATCTTAGCTTTTTTCTTGAGAAGCTGACATGATTGAGCCTGCAACAATCTTATCTCCAGTAAGACTTTATTGTGGCTTAATCAGCATAAATTCTCTAAATTTGGATTAAGACAATATTTTCTTCCTCTTTGGAGGATTCAGTTTACAGGTTTCTGGCTGAGAAAGGAAGTTGAGAGATGCTTAGATCAGGAATAAGTCTGCTGCAACAGAAGAACTTTAATAGTCTTTCAGTAGATAAAATAGATGAGCATTAGTTCTTGATTAAAAGGGATAATACATATTAAAGGAAAAATTGAGCCCTTGCTACTTTGAGAGGGTACACACTGGGGATAAACAGAAGTCCCAGATTTTGAGAAAAGGTGAAACATACTGGATATGAGTAATTTCTCTCAAGTTTCTTGCTCCCTGAACATGTCTTAATACTGCATTACAAGCTCCCATCTGAGTTTTGGGTTGACTTGAACTCATATCTACAAAAAGTTCCTTTGAAAGGACAGTTTTATGCTCTGAATCTCTGTGTGAATGTAGAGACGTGACCCTCAGGAATGGTTTGTGCTATTGGGGTCTCAATGTCCGCTGTTGCTCAATGTCACACAATAAATCACATAAAGATAAAGCACACGAAGTCTCTGCAGAGGTGGTTGGAGTCAGTGCTGTATAGCCTGGAAACCTGCTCATTTGAATTGGAAACAGAATCTGCTAGCTTTCTAAAAGGAAATACTGGGTGTAGACTTGCCCATTGAATGACTTCACTAAAATGCTAAACTAATATAATAGGAAACATCTAGCTACAATTTTTGCAGACACCATTGATAGTACAGGCTTCCCAACTCTAAACGTGTTTTACATTTGTTTAAAGTTTGAAATAATTAGGCCTGGTCTTAATTGTGCCAGTGCAACAACAAGTTACAGAATTGTTTTACTGCCTTAAAATACTTTTAACGAAACTTCATTATCTGATTGAGTTCCTGTATATTCTTTAAACATACAAAGGGAAAGAAAATTAGTCAAATTACTTTCTTGTAAATAAGGAGAACTTTCTCATGGAAACTTTGTTCTGGATAAGCTTCTTTGCATGAGGTGCTCAGAATTCACGTTTGCTGTGCACCAACCTGCTGTCCCACTGCTGAGTGCCCAATGGGGAAAGAGCAGGTCTTCTGCAGTCACTGACATCTACAGCTCAAACCCCAACCATTCACAAGGTCATGAGAAAAAATCTATTAGTGCCAGTTCTGTGTTTGTTTATAATATTTATAACTTGAGAAAAAGTGTGCTGTAATTAAAAATATTAGGGAGAAGAGCAGCAAAGGAAAGGCTAAGAAGATGGGACCTTTGGAGGCAAGAATATCCATAGTTAGCAATCTACAATTTAGAGGGAAAAATCCTGAAGGGGAATATGATTTGGGTTCACAAAGTCATCTATGTGTTGTGAGCTAAGCAGAGAACTGTTATTCAGCTGGTCATTCCAGATAAGAATCAGCAATGTCCATGAAATAGTATAAACTTGGCTTAAAACAGGCAAAAAAAGTGATTATTTTCTCAGCAGGTCAGGAAATTTTGGAGCCTATTGTCCAAGGATGTTGTGGAGGAAAGCAGTAGAAGATGTTCAGCAAATGTATTAGAAATAAAAAGGTCCATAAATGGATTCCAAAACGACTGGGAATATCCCAAACACATCAGTCATGAATGCTGGAGAAGCACAAGTTAAAAGAATTCCATGAAATAGTCAGGCTTGCAATCTCTTCTTAAATACCCCATAATGCTACTCTTTGAGGCAGAATACAATGATGGGTGGACCACCAGCCTAACCCAGCAGAGCATTTCCTACATTCAATGGTCTTTGGGCATGACTGAAACAACTGGTGTGACAAGGGTTTTAAAACTGATCTGAAAGTGAAAAGTAGTTCAGTTTCATAAATAATGCAAAAATCATTACTTCCAACAATGGCATTTAACTCTTTCTGGAACTGCTTACCCCATAGTCATGGTGTGATTCTTGGGGTATCTGCACAGGGCCAGGAGTTGGACTCAATGATCCCTCATGAATTGTCCACTGAATTTGTCACTTCTAAAGCAAAATTTTTTAGACATGCATATCTTCAAAAATTAAAAAAATGTTCAAGGACTTTGCATTCTGAGGGTTTAAAAACGCTAAAAAACCCAACAAAAACAAACAAAACAAACCCCAAACAAACAAAAAACTGAAAGCAAACAAATACAAAAAAAAACCAAACCCCACTCTGGGATCACCTTGTGGTGGTGAAGGAAGCCTAAAGTTGGTCAGAGGATTTGCATTTCATGGAGATATTTCAGCTTGACAGTTTAAATTTTTACAGAAAACTTCCTGAGACTGTCTGAAAAAAATGGAAAGAATGTCCATTTCAAATAATCTTTTTCAAAGAGCTATCTAAGCAAAAATTATGATAAAGCTTGTCTATAGGTGGGATTAGACCACAGGACTTTCCCAGTTCCAGACCCACATCCATTTCACAAATCCATGCACTACAGGGAACAAAATCTGCTTGCCTCTACAGCATATTGGTGTGGTGAAAATAGCAGAGAAGGATTTCTAATCTCTTTTAAGTTTTATGCTTTAAATTTTATGCTTTTAAATACGCTTTTTTCCAAGATAAGGAACATAAGGTTCACAAGTTGTGTAAGACTTTCCGGGCAGGGGTCCTCAGTGTTGGAGCAGAGCAGAATCCTGCCAGGGAGCATGGCTGTGCCCCAGAGCTCCCCTGGTGCTGAACGGATGCTTTGCTCACCCTGAGTATGAAACACAGGAGCTAACAGCACCTCTGAGCTTGCAGTTGGACCTGGGCTTGGATGCCAGCATGTATCTGTCACTGAGGTTTGCAAAACTGTGGCAGACACAGCAGCAACACGAATTACCGCACATAACAAATTACCTAAATGGAGTAATAAGTCTAAAGAATTTTCATGAGCACAGAGAGCTTTTAGTCTCTACAATAACACCATTTCTGGAAACAGATTCGGGTCTTGCCCAAACTGTACTGCTCTAAGTGAATCTCTGTGTCTCTGAGCCTTCCCCTCAAAACTCTTATTTAAATGTTAGGGGTTCTATTGGATTCCTTTGGTTTTTTTATTTTACATTCATCATAACATCAGTCAATTAAAGAAACTTAGATAACGTTATCACCAATTCAAAATTCCCTTTCCATTCTCCTTTGTGGAACCACTTAGCCTGTGTCTCTGGTATTGTTTCTCTCTTTTTGTTCAGCCAGCTTATCCAATCTTGGCTGTTTCCTCTGGTATAATCTTCCATGTTTGTGACTCTTGGGGGACGTGCCTTTCATTTTTACTACCCCACCCACTGGAAAATTCTGTACTCGTTATTTTATTTTAAAGTTTCAAATTTTTAATGGTCTGACTTATTTCCTCTCCATCTATCAAGTGTTGTGAAAGAGAAAAAATAAGAGAAATCTATGAAAGAAATGGTAGTGTATTTATACTGATACTCATGAATTTAGGTCTGCATGGCAAAGAGATCTGAGCTCCACCATGTACAGAATAAAGGTCTATGGAAAAAGCAATCCAGTCCTTTCTTCATCATGGAAATACCAAGTCACTGCATATTCACAAATGGGTTTTACTTCAAAGTTGCGTGTCATGCAAAATAATGAGTTGTTAGCTGTGACATTTAAGAAAAGGATTACTGTGAACTTATTTTAAAAGGTAATCTTATTTCTCTTACTCATGGTGACTCATTGGTTATGACATTTGATTTAGAAACATACCATATAGAGATAACTACTCAGGGTGTTATTCGTAATCAGTGTCCGACAAACACTGAGTAGCAGGAAACCAAGACAACGGAGGTTGTCTGCTATGCTTGCTTTGAGGGCACAGGATGAGTGTGCTTAGTTTTAATCTTTGACCTTTCAGTAAAGGATTAGGGAACAGGCAACCAGACAGATATTACTTTGGAACAAACAAAGTGAAACAAAAAAATATAAGGTTTGGTCTCCCATCAATAAAGAAATGTTCTTACTTAAACCTATGTAAATTATAGGTTCATTTTGTTTCACAGCAGAAAAAAAATGAGACATAAAATTTCATGGAAGTCTATCAGGGATTTAGTATCTAGAAGAGGGATGACCTTTTTTTTTTTTAATACTGCCACCTTCTATAATAAACACGGAGGAGGAAAGAAATAGTATGTGAAGATTAATGTTATGGGATACAATTTGGGGGAGGAAGAACAGTGCATCACTGCATAAAAATGCAACAGCTACTAAATGCAAACTGCTTGTGAGATGCCAGTGGACATCATCCTGATCAACATCACAGAATGTTATGAAGACTGAATGTGACTGTTGCAGCAATGGTGTAAAACAGCCAAGGAACAGAGTCATAAAGGCAATGACTTGTCAAATGTTTTGGGGTTTTTTAATTAACAGGTGTATTGTGTTTTCCCACAGAGATATTAGCAAAATTTTTGAGCCCAGTGAAGCCTGGCTCGACTAGCCAGATCTCTCTGGACCTTCTCATGAACTCAAATTGAAGTATTGAGAGAAATAAGTCAATCTATCTATCTAAATCTATCTATATATTTTATATATATATATATATGGCAAACTGTATATTGTGGATATTTAGGCTCAGGAGGAAGGGAAGAAATGCTCAAGACTCTACTAAAACAGAGCAAATTTCTGAGTAAAAGATGAAGCTCAGGTTTGTCACAACAGTGAGAATGCAGCAGCCCTTTGGACACCAGATAGTACAACAAATGCATCTGAAACACATACTGCATGGCCAAAAAAACATTTCTTCTCTTCCTGTGTCAATGCAAATGGAATAAACATTTTTCAGTAGTTTTCTAACATAATTGAATTAGAATACATCTTAATTGAAACTATGTATTTTTGTATACATAAAGAAAAAAAAAAGCCATGAATATCAAAATGCTCAACAAGGTACAGTTGTGGCTTCCAAATGTCTTCCCCTTTTGGTATCACACTGACTTATTTGGCTTATAAAATCTTGAATTCATTATATTACATCAAAATTTGACAAGTAAGAATGATGAAATTTTAAAAGGCACTATTTATGTGCATTCTAGTTGGAACATATATTTCACTTTTGCTGTGAATTTTCCTTCTTAAGTGCTTTCCTATAAAGCTTAAACTAAAGCATAGATGAATAGTATGTTCCATCTATATGTGCCTGTAACATCCACTTGAGGTAAAGCACTGTTTATTTTAGGATCCATTTGCCATTAAACTGTGGAGGGAAGGTGATACACTTCTATATTCAGTTTTAGACTGAGAAGGGCAGGTAGTAATGAACTGTTTATTATCTTTCTTTAATATTTTAGCAAAAGGAAAAATAGAGTTTGAAGGTTTCTTATGTGAAATGTTCCTACCAAATATTAGATTGGATGCTACCAGTCTGTTATGATAATATTGCTTTCTGGGGCCTCTTTTCAGACAAACAGCAGGAGTATTTTGGCTAAATAATTAACAAAACATTTGATAAGATATCAACCCATTTACCAGATATTTGTTATGCTATTTAACATAATAAAAGAGAGACAATATTTATGGTTTCCTAACAAAACACTTTCTCTCTAAAACACTTTTATCTAACAGATAGAGATCACCTACTGGTGGCCACATGGGTTTACCCAGAAAGGAGAGTAACCTATTCCATCAAGTACCCTGAAACAGGGTTACACAATGCAAAGTTTTCTGACCAGGTTGCTTGAGCATGACAAGAGAAAGAAACACATTTGGGGTAGGCAAGAGAATGTGTCTTGACTGACCACTTGGCCAGCCAGAAAGCACTTTCTCCTCTTGGCCTGCCAGTTTGGGCTAGCAGGTTTTTTATAGGTATTCAGACACATGTGTAGGTATATATAGACCTTATTAGCCTGTGGAGAAGGCAGCCCTGAGTCTGTCCATAGTTGTTATCACAAGCATACTCTGCTCCATTACGGATAATGAGCCCTTCTGTATTTGGAGAGATAAGGAGCAAACCACAGATATACATGGATGTGTCTGCCAGAGAAAGCTGTGGCCCAGCACAAATAGTACCAAGGAGGACCTGATAACCCCAAAGAACCTGAATCCCCATGATCAGTTACAGCAGCCCCCATAATATCAAATACTGCCTCTGCTGCCTACTTTTTTTTGCCTATATTGGCCTGGGTAATGAAGAATTAATATTGCAATTATCCTCTCATATTAGGCCAATTACCAACAGAAAAATGTCTTGATGGTAACATTCTAAGGACCTAAAGAATAGGTGCAATAACTTCAAAGATTTTCAGTAGCCTGTAAGGCTGTATTAAATAAGCTAAAAACACTTCATAGAGTAAACAAGCTTAACAGTACCATCTGAGCTTGTGCTACAGCTTTATTGGCCAACTTTCCATGATGACACCTGTACTGTGGAAATTAATAAAGAAGAAACTATAAAATAGACTTGCATTTGTAAGACAAACATCATGTTATTGGCAAAATAGTTCCTAATGAATTATTATTTTTAGATTCTATCTTCAACCTGAAGAAAATAACTCTGAAATATAGTATCATGTTATCCATCTTAGGGTAAATATAAACACCACATATTAGTAAATTTTCAAATTTTTTTTTATGGATTTAGGAATCCTGAAATTGTTTTAACTTTAAAGTATTTTACAGAAAATGTTTATTATTTATGTCAAAGATGAATAGAAGCAGCTACAAATTTTGCACTTTCTTATTTACTGTGCCTCCTACAAATGTAATTCTGTGGAGATTATCAATACTGGGTAACATGTGGAAAAGTCTTTCAGTGGAGCGACTTTAATGAATGAATCATCTAATTTCCAGAAGACAAATCAAGAAGTGCTGGCCATGTGGTGGAAAATAGAGGCAATCTGGCTGTAATGTATTATGTCTATTTAAAGACACAACTGGAAACTAAATGGGAAGTTTGACACTTTCATGCGTCACAAGTGCAGAGGCATAATACTGCCCTTGTACATAAAATTGGGGGCATGGTACTTAGAACTATGGGCAGTGTTGTCTTATTGTGCACATTACAGGTATGAGTTGCATCATGTAATTCAACAGAGGAGCTGTTCCCTCCCTTCCCTGTGTGCTCAAGAAGTTGGCATACATTTCATTAATATCTCTAGCCTCTAAACATAAAAAGAGTATTCAAGTAAAATATTTTAATTGTCTGGTTGTGTTTTTTACTTAAGTAACAAAGTTATGAAAGGATGAAATATTTTGTTGCCCCAGTGTTTGCACTATTGTTCATTTTCAGCTAGCTGAAAAGTTTCAATATGCTACATGTGGTACCTTTCAAAACAAAACACCAATTAAAAATAACTGAGTGGAACACTGAGAAATTCATGTTCCATGGAACAACAAATTGTTTCAAAAGCATGGTACAGAACCGAATTGGCAGCATTACAGTAATTAATGCTGCTTTCTCAGTTAATCAGGAGAAACCTCTTCTTGCAGCTTTCTGTGTGTATTTTCATCGCTTTCTGTGACACATATATACAAAACAGAGTAGAAAATGTCTTAACATGGATATTAAGCAAAGGCATGAAAACATGTACTTTTTATGAACCACAAGTATTTTCTAAATGCTGAGATTCATTGTAGTCTAAAATAATTCTTGTTCTTAATTTGTATTGTAATTTGTTCTTTTCTCCATGTACTTCTACTATTTTGATGTTTTTCCCTTTCTAAGGGAATAATTGTGGTAGAATTACACATTGAAAACCTTCATTGGTTCCTTTCATATAAAAACATATATTTACTTTCCTATGCACAAACTTGGAAAACCTTAATTTGCAAATTTTTGCATTATTTTTACCTGATCAGAACACATGTAGGCTACAGAAACAGTGGAGATGGATACATATTGTGATGGAACGTGATGCATGGATCTACCATACAAAAGGATACTACTCTGCTACATGACAACCTAATTTGTACTTTACATGTTCCCAACTCTAACTTAGAAGTTTGCTCTAGTGATTTTTGGAAAATCTGTTCATGTTGTGGTTTGCTCATTTTGGATATGATTCCAGCATAAAGCCTTCTTTCCAATAAATAGAACTTGTTCTAGCTGCTCATAAAATTTTCCCCAGAAGTGTTTATAAAAGCTAATAAAAAAAGAAAGTGCTCATTATTTTTGATAAGCAGTGAAGGATTGGAAATACATATTTCAATAACCGAGCCAAAGCTATTTGGGAGTAAGGAAGGATATATATGCATTTTTAAACTGATAAGTGTTTCTTAAAAACATGAATTTTCATGAGTCACTTACCTCAGAGTTGAAAACTTTAAACCTTTCTTTTAGCTATGGTTAAGTGGTGGGAAAATACACCAAATCCCAGCCAATGTTGAATCCAGCTTTAAAATATTGGGATTTAAAGGATGTATAATACCAATAAGTCTAAAACTATTAGGGCTTCCTAGTGAGAATATACAGGACTGGTTTATGTAGTTTTTGACAGAGGACTTAAATTAGCCCTGCAACATGGATGGTGTAACTTTTCCTGCTGCCTGGGAAAGAAATGCTGTCAAGCTCTAAGTTGTGGTGATGGCACTTAGTCTGTATGAGTCTAATAAAAGGGCAGAGTGTACGCATGTTTCTCCAATTTTAGATTTTTTTTCTCTTGGTCAGAACTTTGAAGTCTTTTTAAAGCTTTGTTCTCTTCCTCTTTTCCAGGCTAATAAAAAGAATTATTATTACTACCACATTTGTGTCTCTTGGATTTTATTTTGGCTAATGCAAGCATTTTTACAACATGATCATGGACAAAGGAGCAATTAGAATTAAGGAGCCTTATCCAACAATTACAGCACTTATTGCAATTATAATAGTAACTTAGTAAGTTGATGACTTACTGAGTTACCCAAATGATAAATTTTTATTTTGTTTTTAAAGTCAGCAAAAGCTTAATGCTAGAGTTTTGTAATGAGCCTGTGGTAACCAGATTTGTAGTCTGAAGCCTTCGTCTGCCACACTGTTAGCCATCAAAAGAGCCCTGTCCTACCAAGCTTTCTATTTTCACAACAGGATATCTGGTTTCTTTTATGAGGATACAGCTATGTTAATTTGGTTTAGTGGTTTGTTGGAGGTAAGCATGCTCTTCACAGCACAAACACCAAAATCCCCTTAAAGCAGTTCCTCGTTAATAGCTAGGGTCTGATTGGCAGCATTGCATTGTAAAGTGTGATTTGGTTGGATAAATATGTTTAGTCTAGTAAGCACTTTAGTGATTGAGTGTCTGTTAATGGATAAAGGTGGATTATGGCGAAACCTCTACAGGCTGTCATTGAGCACTTAGAGTTGTGAGATGTCATGGGGGGAATGGAAAACAAACTGGCACTGTGGAAAACTTCACCAACTATAAAATATTTTAAATATTCGGTGTCATTTCAGCATTTAGTTTTAAAATCGTATTTCACTTGAGGAAAACAAAGCAGAGCAGACTGTTCAATTAATTACCTTCTTGTTTGGCCTTAAAGCAGACTCATTGCATGCATCTGGGCATGTGCAAGATCTTTCGGAGCATATGACAGTCAAAAACCCACCAGGTACCTGGAGGGTAACTGCAGAGTAACTATAATTTTTCTTAGGTGTGGACTGTAAATCTTTTAATTCACCAAGAAGCAATGCAAGTCTGTGCAGTTTTATAAAATTGTATGCTTGCTTGCAGCTGTACAAACCCATTTCTTTTTTTAACACCTTGTCCAAAAAAAAAGATTTTTGCAATGTCACCCTTCCTCCTTCTCCTTCTAAACACTTAGAGGAAGATCTTTCTTGCTTTTAAAAAAGGTAATCTGATCCTCCATACAAACCACCAACAAATGTCACTTTTTTCCTCTGCTCAGGTGTACACAGCTTTTTTATGAGGTGTTAAATATCAGCTTACTTGAGGACTTGAAATAGCCCTTAAGGCCAAGTGGCATATATTCAGGCACATACATAGAAAGTCTCAATTTCTGATGGGTTTTAAAACCTTTGTGTTCTTATTGATGGCCATGGTATAGTGATTTGCTAAGTTTGATTATCATACTGCAAAGTATGGCCTAAAGTAACAGGTGAATCATACACCCAGACTATTTTAGTGTTAGACAGATTTTAGACAGAGGTATGGAGTGTCTTTTTAAGCTGTTAAGCTAAAAATTTCCTTGGGTTCTTGTGGGAATTTTTTGGGGTGAGTAGAGGTTTGTTATCAAGGAAAAGCCTGGAAATCTTCCTTCTCTTCTCTTTTCTGGTCTCTTTTACTCTTTTCTTATCAAAGGTATCAGACCCATGCCTTGCAGTTAATAGCTACCATGTGTTCGTATATGTTCAAGGCCACAAAATTTTAAAAAACTCTTGTGAAATTTTTAGAGCGGAAAACTTATTCCTGCTTAGTTTTGGGAAGCTTCTTGCAGCTTCACCATAAACCAAAATGTTTCACACACTTTGTTCATCTGGCTAAGACTGCCTCCACTTTGCTCGAGTCCAGGTTAACTGGGGGGTAGTGGCTTTTCCACCAGTCACGATCTTTACTGTAGGTGCTCTTCTAAAAGATATATTAAGTCTCAAATGTATTTCATGGACTAGAAAGGAACCTAATGATTAAGTCAGTTTTTTCTATTATGCTATCCTAAAGAACAGTCTAGACAGTTATAAAAGTTATTTCTGGCTGAGTGGCATCCTGGAGATGAAATTCCTCACTAGGATCCATGCAACCACTCCCATACTACAGAAATTTAACACAGAAAAACAGAATAGTAGAAAATCTTTTCCTGCACTTCTTATCACAACTCTTCTTTCTTGAATGAGGTATTAAATCCCTATCGTAATTATTGGTTTCATATAACACAATTGCTCCAAGTCACAGAAATCTTGCTCTGGCTGTTAATTGTTAGCAAAAATAAGATAAAAAAAGGGAAGGACTTTTTAAAATTAATATGTAAAATATGTCTTATTGGATACACTGCTCTTGATTTAGATATTGCCTTTAGCTTATTTGCAATATAGTTTTGAAGTCATGAGCAATTTTTGCATTTGTAAACTGCAGACTGACAAGACATGAATGAGTCAGGTGACAACAGGAGTCATTTAAAGGTAAAAGGAAGGATGGAGAAAGTGAAGAAAAAAGTAAGCTATCAGATAGAAAAGAAGTAAGCAAAAGATTCAGTGAGACAGAAGAAAAAGCAGAATATAGATGTCTTATCAGAGAAAGCAAACATTAAGAAAGCACTGATTCTAGAGACAATCAAATATGGTTTTGTGTAATGGAGCTGGGAAGTTGATAACAAAAATAACCTCAGGGAGCATTAATTCTATGCCATGGACAAGCAATTTACTTTAGAATGTTTTAAAAGAAAATTCACAAATGTTGGCTGGATTATAAATGTTTAGTAATGTTATTAGTCTAATGAGAAACATGAATGTAATCCACGAATTTAGGAATTTTGGGGTCAGTATCTTAAAGTGATGCCAATGACTATTCGAGTAACAAAACTCCTTTTCTAGAAGTTAGAGATAGTTGCAGACACTCAGGCTATCTTGGACTTCTTTTGCTAGCATTTTCAGTTTTGCTCTTGCATCTTTATTTTTCTGTAAAATTAATAATTTTGAGATTTAAGTGTTTTTCTCTCCTAAGTTGCTGCATAGGGCTTTCACATTTTTCACAGGATGAAAAAACAGACTGGCTAAACAGGGGAAACTGTAAAAACTGCATATAGGAAAGTGCTCTAGGTGCATGAACTAATCAAACAAGAGAAAACAAGGCTTTAAAGAGCAGGTAAGGAAGTAATTTAAGCTGCTGTAATTTTAAGTAGTAGCATACTTAAACTGGAGGTAGAATTTTTTAGCATAAATGGTGCCTTAATATTAAATAAATGCATTCATACACACAATACATACAGAAATACTAGCTGGGGTTTTTAGTTGGGTAAGTGGGTTTTTGGTTTTGGTCCACAACCTTGGCAGTAATTTTCATATCTTGCTCCAGTGTAGTTTTTCTGCTTTGGTTAGCCTTAGCCACAACACTATACCTCTGTTCCTGACCTGCAGGTGAAATACGTGCAGCTTTTGCAGCCCTTTTTCACAAATACCCAGCAGGCATCCAAACACTTCCAAGCAATAAACAAGACCCCACAAACAAAAGCAAATTAAACCTTCACTTCTATTCATAAAAATATATATGCAGGTTTATTTAACCAATCAGATGGCTATTTGTGACACATGAAATAGCTTGGTGGTCTTAGCCCAACTCCAACTGGACAGCTGTTTGGAACATAAAATTCTCCGCCATAATTGGCTTTAACCAGCATCCTTTTCAGTGAAATAGCCAAGTTTTCTGGGGCCACGGAGATTTCCTCATAGCCTAGAGGAGGTTCTTCTAGATTAAGCATGTGGGTGGTCTGTTGATAGTAGTACAATTTAAAATAACTAAAAAACCAACTTTGTATTGTTGGAAATTTTTTGTACTATGTCTAATTTTTTTGCAGCTCAGGATATAATTCTACTCCTGAGATTCTCCTAAATGTTAAATTTGTAAAATTTAATGTATATTAAATGTTGAAAGGTGTTTTAGAAACTGTGAAATAAATTGTCCTTTGGCAGCCCATAACAAAATAATATAACAATACCAGAATTTAATTCAATACTTAAAACAATACTCTTGTTTTTTCCTTTAAAAAGAAAGAAAGAGAGAGAGAGAGAGAGAGAGAGAGAGAGAGAGGGACAGAGAGAGAGAGAGAGAGAGAAATAGAACCAGACTGGTTTATATTAGTGGAAAAGGAAGTGCCACAATTGCCACCTAGTTAAACCCAGATCTCCAAATATATCCTGTTCTGTGAACAAATAAATTGTGGAATTGGAATGAAACTCTAGCTAAATATCTGAACAAATGGTGAAGTAGTCTAAAAGAAATTTTAGAAAATCTGATCTCAAAACAGAAACTGATGAAGAAGAACATACCTCACCCAGTTTGAGAAACTGTTCAGAAACATTATGGCTAATGCCAGCCTGGAATAAACACTGCTTTTGCCTCAATTGATAGGACTATCATGCATAACATACCTCAGAAATGTAAATTTATGTAAACCCAAACACAATATGCCATAAAAAGTATCTGAGATAGCTCCAAACACTGTGAAATGAGAAGAGTGAAATGTATAAATTATTACAAAAACAAGCACCAAATTCTCTAATTCCCTGTAGCATGTGCAATATCTTGGCACCAAATATAACATACAACCTGTCTGAAACAGTGAAGATTTACACTCACTCTGCACTAATGTAAATGCCTGTGCAGGGCAGTGGATATCTTGGTCCATAATGTGGAATTGTTTAAGGGCTACAAGAGAAATGTTACTGTAGTATTCATTCTTGAAAGTCTGCCTACTTTTTTCTTTCCCAGTTACTGCTTTTTAAAGAAATGCCTGTTTTATTTGCCTTTTATATTCTGCCTTGTGTATGAGCACTTTCCAAGCTGAGGGGAAAATGTAGGTTTCATAACATGCTGTGGAGAAAAGGAGATGTTGGATGGGGTTTTTTCATATGAAAAAAAACCCAGAAAACTTTAAATCAGATGGGCCTATGCTTTGTACTGCTCCCAAGGCCTATCAGAAGAGTACTGTACAAAAACAAAGCTTGGTGAAGAGGAAGCAGCTGCAGGGGTGATATACAGCTCTTTCTTATAAACAAAGAGCACCAACAAATCTGTTTGAGCATGAATATTAGATTTGCTGACTTTTGCTGACATCACCACGGGAGATAAACATATTACAAGGAGTGGAACAGCTTGTTGCTTGAGAGGTTGCCAGATGTGATAAGTGAATGGCAAAGTGGCAAATGAAGACAGGGTGCCCATCCTGACAGTCTCAGCCATAGCTGAGAGTTGTGACTTGGTGAAGTGTTGCAGTGAGCGTTACTAGGCTGGAACAAGTGGATAAAAATGAACTATGAACCTCCTTTTCTCTAATGGCGAAGAGCTAACAGCTGCTTCCATCTGGGAACTGTGTGAAAGTGCCTTACAGCTGTACAATAATAAACAGCTAAAAACTCTGCACAGCCCACTGCTCCATTTACATTCTTTCCCAATCTTTTCCCTCATTAAACAGTAATCTTCCTCCTAATTATATTTCATCAATCTGTTGTTTATGGAACTCTAGATTAAATGGCAAACATATTGAAACAAAAATAAACTTATAATTAGTTGTCTTCTACTCACCCCTCCTGCCTTTGTATTAGCAAGTGCATCATTATCAGGCCCCGGGGGTTTGGTGAGGCAATCAGTTTACATGGTGCACTTTTGGCAGCAAAGAATAAAAAAACATTTGTAGCTGCATAATATGATTTACCAGCTCTAGGGCTCCGGGGTCTACACTTCCATAAATATAAGTGACAAATTATCAATAAATCATTCCCTGGTCTACCATATTGCATAATGTTTATTGAAACCCAGTTCTAATAAATATAAAAGTCACCTTTTTTATCCAAAGCACGAGAAACAAAAATGACAGCGATTACAAACAGAAATGAAAAATGAGAAATAAGTCCCTTCACAAGCAAGGAGCCCTTTATTCCCTAGCATCCTTAGTGCCTCAGTGTTGTTGGCCTCTAAAAACTGCCTTGGAACAGATACAACTTACAAATGGCGATTTTATTCTTTGCTTATGATAAACGTTGTTTTTCCGGGGTTGTTTGTTATGCTTATCATTCTCACATCTGGTTCCCAATCTCGGAAGAAATCAGTCAAGTGCACTTGCAGGACATTGATCAGAAGCAATATTATAATTGGTAAAGTCGTCCCAATTAGGCCAGATGTAGATGCAGCACACCAAGGTCTGTGCCCTGGAACTGAGTTTGTTTGGTTCATTGCAAGAAGTTATTTGAAAAGTGAAACAAAGGGAATAAGAAAATATTTGCAGATTAATTGTTTTTCTTTTTCATCTGTGTAACTGAAAATCACAGCTCTAAAGAGTTATACTTGGTTTTTGGGGGGGTTCTCTACTTTGTGACAACAAAAACTAGACTAAATATTTCTCTAGGATGTAAAAAGTCCAACAGAATACTGTTTCAAGAAAATCGCTCATAAAAAAAATTTAGATTTTATTACATTTCCCCTCCATGTTAAAAAAAAGTCATATATTTGCATTTCCTGAAACAAATTTTGGTGGTATGTCACCTGTTACAGGTGCTGATTAAAACATGATATTATCCTATCACACCATTTTCAAGCAGGTCAGCATCTGGAAGTAATTTATGCAGAGTAGTCATTAGACTTCTGTAATACTTTAAAAAGTCAAATCTTAGCTGGAATTCTCTGTCCTTTTGTATTCTGTAAGACAAACATCAGACATCCAGGTTAACCATAACTAATATCTCCTCTTCAGAAAGATTCCATTTTCCACTAATCTTCTGATTTTATTTTTCACATGAAATCATGGCTTTGTATTATGAAAGAAAAAAAAAATAATAAAAAAAATATGCTAAAATATTTTATTCCTTTTACTTACATTTCTGTCAGGTATATTCTGTCCAGTAGGATGTAGGATGAGCATGATGAATATATAATCTACATGTTCAGAGATAGACTTTTGCTGCTTTAAAGAAGTAAGCCTATTTGGGAAAAGATGATTTTTTCCCTGTAACTTTGGTGGAAGTTTTGTTTGTTGAGCCTTGTAGGACTGGGCCCAGTAGCTTCCTTTCCAGATAAAGACTGTATTTATGGTGCAGGCTTTCCTCTGCTGCATGATTTTTATTGGTATCCTTCCATGTACGTTTTGAAGACAGCACAGGTCCATGCAACGGTGTGGCTGTCAGTGGTGTATGACAGGGTGAATATCTCTTTCTCAGAAGTTCTTACAGAGTTTTGGAGGAAATTATTCATTTCTTACAGTTTTAAGTTCCTATCTTGTTGACCCACTGGCATAACCCTGACAAATTCATTTTCTCTGTTCCAGTATAGAAGGTTTTACACATGAAAACCTTAAAAAAATTGAAAAAAAAATTCCTCCTGACACTTGTAAAACATTAAACAAAACTCATCTGTTTTAGAAATGGTTCCTCCTCTGGCACTAAATCAGGGTGACACATACCAAGCTGGCAGCATTCAGCAGTGTTTATAGCCAGTGTGGCTGCTTATTGCCCTGGCAAACCAATCTAAAATTCTTGTCCATAGGAATCCTCATCCACGGGATCCAATGAATCCAGCCACACTCTTCTCCCCACTTCATCCATCCATCTCAGTGGCAGCATGTCCTCAAGCTCTGCTGAGGAAGGAGGAGAGATTCAGGCACTCAGCCTGCTGGAGCAGCAGCAGCCTGGATCTATAGGAAGGAAGCAGCTGCTGAGCAGTCGTGAGTTAGAAACTTAATGCCAGTTCAACACCTCACATTCAGTGGTGAGTGAGGAAGTGGAAGAAACTGAGACCACTGGGCTGACAAACTATTTCCATTCACAGGAATGGGATGTAAAGAGAGACTTCAAAAATCTGGACTTTTAAACAAAGTCAAAATATAAACTGACGTGTATATCCTGACGTAAAGAATGACATCTGTGAGAGAGTTTGAGCAATCTGCATGAGAATATCAGAGTAACAGATGATTTTCATAGATATGCATGCCAGAACTATTGCTCAATATTCATATCTCTCTGATTTCATATGATATACCCTAATGAGGTCATAGCCTGGAACTAAGTGTAAAAAAAAAAGGAATTATACTTCAGATTTATCATAATTCCAAATGAATCTGGCCAAAAGCTAGTATTTCCATAGGGAAAAGTAGACTTGTCTAATCTGTAATAAGAATATTGCAATAGCTTGACATAGGTATTCTGCTTCTGCCTTTCAAGGAAAGCCCTGAAAACATAGTTGAAAAGCTAAAAAAAGAAAAAAAAGAGAGAGAAAACAATTAATCTACCTCTAAGAAGGCCATCTTGCTATAAGTGAATGAACCCACAAAACACCTGGGCTCTGAGATTTTTTGAGGTGATTAAATGACTGTAGTAAATATGACAGGTGTTTATATTTTCTTTCATGGATTCTCAGGTACATATCCTGAAATTTTTCTTTTTTATCATAAGCAAAACTGAGCAATATACATTGATGGTTTTTATTGCAAAGGTAAAATTAGAGGTCATACAAAACGCCAAAAGTCTTTACATGCTTAATTATGAATTGAAGAAAACTCTTGCCTAGCAAAGATCTAATCTGACCCATGTATATATTATCCATCACTTTGCAGGATTTTGTTGCATTTTTTAATGGATTGAGCTACATTAGGTCCAGAGACTTTGCAGTTTACTGAAGCAGTGGCATTATCTCATGCTTTCATGCAATGATCTCAGAGCTATTACAGAAGTCACCCTATAAAAGTAATTCACTTGATTCTAATATGCTGTACCCTTTCTGATAAGTTATGTGTTAGCTTTAGTAAGATACATGTTGACACTAACAGCTGAATTGTTAATTTCAGAACCAAAAAAGGAAAATCTAACAAAAAAGATGCATGAAAGCAGCATAAAAAATAATTCATCCTCAGCTGAAGATCTAAAGGCACTTAAAATTTTCACAAGGACTTTCATTCTCACTACCTGAATGCTGGCTTGCAGCCCATAAAATCATACTGGGCTTGTTCTTGATGTAATTTATCAAGGGGCTACGTGCAATCGTTACATTTCTAACAATTCCTTTCCCTGATTGCACACTAGGATCTCTTTCTCCATTTGGAGCTAATGCCAGGGTATTGTTTATCATTCAGCTGATCATGCTGATATGGCACATCTCTGTTAATACTGTCTGTATGTGTATTGATAGCAAGTGCTAGCCCGCCAAGAAACAATTAGGCACCCTATAGTGTAAGCACCCCAGTCCCATTAACCTCAGTGGATGACATTTGTGTCAGAATGGAAGGAAAGACTTTGGCCCTGAACTTATCAGACAGCTGGAGCATATTTTTGTCTTTTTTCCACTGTGTCAGTAGACATAACATAGGTTTTGTATGGGTTTGCATAAATCTAGTTGGAAATGAACATATTACTCTCTACACATAATTTTTTTCCTACATTTTTGGCTACAGAACTACTTTGCAAAAACAGTGTTCAAATGATATAAGCTGAAAAAGATTTTCAGATTTAGCAGTACTCCAGACAGGTCTATATGCACAGGTAGGCTCAGCTGGCACACCATGTCTGTTGCCCAGACATGACGCCCAGGACAGCAGGAAGCTCTAGATTTGCACAGAGCTCATGGACTCATCCACCATTCATTAACATCACTAATAAACCTTTATGAGAGGAAGAATTATTTGCTAATATGAGAAAGAAATTATAACCAGCTCAAATTGATATAGTAAAATATACCTAACCCTGTGATAAACCACATGATAGCCAGTTACAGTATTGAATAATGAATACTTGATAGGATGCAAATTGCCCTTGAATGTACTATAATCCTGTGCTTGAATGCAAATTGTAAAAACAATTTTAAGAGTTCAGTCATTAATGGGGAGGTTCATCTCTTTGTCACATTTTGTAGGACTGCAGGTGTTAAAAGTGAAAACTTGTAGGATTGGTTATTGTGGTTTTTCATTTCCACTGGTGGCATTGCACTCTGTGAGAGGCTGTGGGAAAGGGACTGGAAATGGAGATCTGAGGGTGGAGCACCTATTGCCAGGCAGTGGAAAACCTCTGGCAGCTTGACATTTTTTTGTTGGAACTTTCTTTTCAGATTAAATTCTTTTCTCTATCCATGAGCAGAATTTTTATTGGCCTTTCATCCCCAAGACCTAATATATGACTGTATATATTTGGTCTCAATAACAGTTGGTGAATATTTTTTCTCTTAACATGTTCTTCATAAATCAGCATAATTTTCCATTGTTATTATTTAGTTATCTCTGCTTAAGAATACTAAGCATTAGCCCATTGGTCTTCTATGATTTTCTGGAGAAGTAAATAGATGCATATAAATTTTTATTTCATTTTTAAGAGTTACCAGGGAGTTGCATTTATGTTAGAAAACATGTTTTTAATCAAATCTCCCTTGAAAATAGAGATTCCATGCATGAAGGAAATATGTCAGAAATCTCACAAGCTCCACGTTAATTGCCAAGGTATTTAGCACAATTTTTCCTATGCTGACATAGCAACATTTCCCAGAAAACAAGATGCCTTTCAGATCATTTTATTCCTTACTTCTTAATGATTTTAAGAAATTATCTGCTTAAACACTTTTGTTAGATTCATAATATAATTTTACCTCTTATTTATCCTATTGTAACCTCTGCATTGAATACAGCCTATGACAGAACAAAACATACATTCTTTTAAAAGAAAAATAAAAATATCCTGTAGCTCCTCTTTAAACTGCTCCAGATACCTGGTTTTATACTGCTGTATGGTAACATTTCAGGGGCACTACTGAAATAATGATTATTCTGCAGTAATTCTATTGTCTCAGAGCTCTTAAAAATAGAGGATTCACATCTATGACCAAATTGTTGTACCTTAAAGAACTGAACCATATCAGAAAAATTAAACATGCATATTTATTTAAACTCTACTAGTCCCACTATGTCTACTGTCCTAAAATAATTCCATGTCACCTGCAAATTGTCACACTTGTTCTTGGCCATCATCCTGACCATTTTAGCAGTGAGGAGATCAATACAGAGCCCTGAGGGAGAATATTCCTAACATTCCTCACAGGAAAAAAATGACCGCTTATTCCTACCCTTTGTTTCTTATCATTTAAGCAGTTGTCAATCAGTTGTCGCTGTACAACAAGTTCTTCCCTTTTACTCTGTAAGGGCACAGGAAGCCAAAGTTCAGCTACACTGTACAAGCTGGATTTTCCCTTTTTCACATGGTAATTCATCATTCTTTCAAAGAACCTTATTGCTCTTGCAAATCATTTCTACATCTGCAAAACTTACTAATTCTTCCCTAAAGTACCATACCTGAGTATCATATTCCAGTATGTTCTCTATCAATTTATCTAGGCTTACATAAAAACATCTAGAAATAAAATTCTGTTTAGTATCTGATGGCCTAGCGAATGTTTGTGTCATATTCTCTTAGTATGTGTTCTGGTTCCACCCAGGGCAGAGGTAATTTTTTTACACTAGCCAGGTGCAGTGGTACCCACCTCTATTCCCAGCAGCCAGGGAGGCTGAGCAGGGGCTGTGCCAAGTGGGTGTGACCAAAACACGGTTACTGTTTGGTACCAAACCTGGAGGAAAGGGGTTCTCATTTCTCATAAAGGTCTTCCTTCTTCCAGTCAGGACAAAACATGGTATGGTGGGTAAGAGCCAGTCAATGTTTGTCCTGGGCTTTTCTTACACATAGTTTCTTTATCTTGTGCCTTTGTTATTGATATTGTTGCTGTTACTGTTCAGTTTCTTATCTCACTGCTGTTCCCAGTAAATTATTCTTATCTCAACCCATATTTTTTGCCCTTTTGTGCCTTCAATTCTTGGAGCAGAAAAGGGGCAAAGGTGGAGAGACTGAGCAGCATCTGATTTTGGGTCAGTCAGGGAGAAGGGCCAACGCTAAACTGGAGCATGCCATTCCTAAACCACAACAGTACAGGATTTTCCTATCTTTGCACTCTTGGAAATAGCATGTAGGTACTGAAAAGTTTTTCTTCCTTAATTTATTAGGACAGAATTCAACTCGTGTTTCAGCTGGAGATAGTTCTTCAGACTCTTCTACAGTAAAGAACAATTTGTGGGTACAGTATTTTCTGTAATGAATACAAGTGCAAAGAATTCACTTTGGCTCTCACAGTGATTGGGATTTTCCTTTCATATCAAGACCATCCAATATTCCCAGCTTTTTTGTGAAAGGATTTTTCCTTTTAATTCAGTTAAAGGAGTTTTTTTATTGTTAGCATTTTTTCTTGCTTCCAGTTGCTTAACAATTTTTGGCCTGTCTAATGTGGTGCCTAAAAGTGGTTTTACATTTAAGACTCTGATTTTACTTTAAAGAGACCAAGACAAAATATTTGCACATTAAGTTTTTGAAACTATATATATTCCATATCAGAAGGGTCAATTTTTGTTTCATTTAAGCATGAATTAATGGAATTTAAAAACTGTGTTAAAGTAAAAATTTTGGTTTGTCTAGCACATCTCTCTACAGTGTTGGGCATTATAGAAGCATAAGAATTTTGCTGCATTATTTGAAAAGGGCTAACGACCCTTGAGATGCAATTCTCAGAACTCACTCAGCCTTGAGGTTTAGGCATCTGGAATACAGCCATTCTGCTTCTGGAATAAAGCTGCTCAAGGATGTAAATTGTGTGTCTGTCCTCAGCCTTTCCTGCTTGCTGTGCTTTGAGAGGCTGCACGTAAATTCAACCTGTGTATTTATGCCCATTTTCTTTTACTCTCCAAGATGTAGGTTAGTACTGTAATGTGGATTCTGAATTCTGCTTCAAAAACCTATAAAACATTAAGTTGTAGGTCCTTTTGTCTTTTACTAGGTCATTTAATGCTGACAGGTTTTCTCAAAAATAAAAAAAATCATGATTAGGCTTTTTCTATTATTGTTCTGGTAAAATATTTTTTTCTAAGTGATTCTACATAATTTAAAAATAAAGGCTGAGCTATAGAACTATTTATTTATGCTTTGTTTAATTATATAAAGAATCAGAATATAGCAGGCAACACAAGTCCATCATAACTTGAATTTAAATTTAACCTTCACCTCCATCCTTTCTATATACTTGTATCCTTTAAATTTCATTTTGTTAAGTCCTTGTCCTTTAGCCCCCAACAAGTGTGTCTTATTCTTTTTCTTGATTTTAATTTATATAAACTAAATTTGTTTCTGAATCTGTTTTGTTTTCAGATGCTTTTATTTATGAGTGGGGGTTTTGTAGCATCTTGTAACAGCTCTCCCTCATGTTGGAGCAAGAGGTATTTTGCATAAAAGAATAACTTCTAATTTATTGTCTTTATAAGGACTTGCAAATACTTTGCAAGAGGTGGACAGAATCAGCCATGTGCATCAGCTAGATGTTTTCAGCTCTGACTGGTGGCAGTGGCTGCTGAGGGAAGAACAGATCAGAAATATAGGCTATTTGAAAGTAAAGAGGAGGTGTTCATTTGCATAAGTAGGGACAGTGAGCTGCACAAAAACAAAACAGAGTCCTAAATTTTCGACAGCACTGTGCCAAAACTCAGATTTAATTATAAACATTAACTTGGACATAGAACTTCAGTGTTGGCTATATTTTGCATTCTAATCCCCTTACTACCGTTTGCAACACCAGTACCAGTCCTCTTTAGTTTTCCAAGCAAAAGAAATGGTAGTAATAATATTTAATAATGTCCAGATATTAAGTGGATTAAACATATTTCCTGAGCTCTTCTGAGCTTCACTCAGTGTGCTGCATAAAGAATGGCTTTGCAACAAATACAAAGTCTGTTCTATGATTCGGCCAGGGCTGAGCTTCTTCAGGCAATCCTCAAAGTAAGCAACCAGATACAGAAGATGTTTCTGACCTCTGTCAGCATCTGCCATATCACTGCACAGCAACAGCTCAATAACAGCCACTTTACCAGGAGACCTTTGGAATAAGATTTCCTTTCATCTTAATTTAGTTACTTTCTTGGAAATTCTCATAGGTGAATCACCAGCCTTCGGTCATAGAGTCTAAAAGTGAATGCCAGAGTTTGCAAGATATTGTACTCTTGCAAGATCCAACGATTTTACCTCATAGTACTTGTTTATTTTAAGGCACCAACTCCTGCAATTGCATGGAAAGAGCAAATCTCAGGTTTGTTTTTTTTTTTCCATCTCTGGGAACAAAACCAACAATAACAAAGACAGTTGATTTGGCTTTTTTTGCTAGCCCTCTCCCACACTGAAAACCTTAAAATGCAGTGCTTAATGTTTCCAAATGAAAAAGAATAAAGATGAGGAGAGAGCCTGAATCATAAGTCTTTAGTTCTTGGGGTTAGCAGCATGATGTAGCATTTCAATTTTCATTCACTGAAATTCATTGCAAGCACTCTACCAATTTTGGCACAAGACTGTGGTCGGAGAGAGACACTTTCCTTTGCACCTGCCATGGCAGAAGACAGCCCGAGCAAAACTACTCCACTGATGTCTGATCTTGCTAAAACCACAAACCTAACTTGATTTTGGCACGAACCAGAGGAATTGCTCACTTACATTTCTTTCTCTCCCATGTATGTTTTATCTTCTTTATCTAATGCTATCTTGCTTTTTCTTTCCCTAGGTTGAGAGTTAGCTTCCCTTGCCATATTTGTTTAACCTCTCTGGTCCATTGTATTTTCTCTGGCTTTACTTTTGGCAAGATCTTTCAGTGCAACATCAACATCAACTCCAGTTAATATGATCTTTATTCCATTTTCCAAACCACTAAGATGTTAATTAAAAACAGCTCTTTCACTGATCCTTCCATTGGCTTGGACAGTTAGATGTTTTGCCCTTTAACGTTATCCTGTTTTCTAATCTCTCTGGCCCCATTTACATAAAAGGTTGAATTATGTTTTCAAATTATGGGCCATGAGATTTTACTAAGTACTTGAGCTAAGATAATGTATGTTAAGCTACTTTATTCCATTTTTTTATTAATTTTGAAATTGTCCTAAAGAGCATAAAAATGTATTGGCAACATTTATTTTTATTCACTCAATATTGCATACTCCATGTGATCTTAGGGATAATTTCTATTTAATTTGTCTTTCTTTTCCCCTTTATTACTTAAAATATTTTTTAAAAGTATTAATGATCTTCATATCACACTAGGATGAGTATTTTATTCTGTCCTGTAAGTATCAAGGAGGAAATATTCAGTGAATTGACAAAGGGTAGAAGCCAAGACTGTGATGCAGAGAATAGCCGGGTTCAGTGGCCATATCTCTCAAAATGTATTACAGTAGTACTCTTAGGGGAAAATTCACTGTTTCGTCCTTGGCTTTTTTATTATTTAACTTGGAATTGAGATTAATTGCCAGGTCTTTGCAGCTAGAATCGTCTGTTTTGTTTAAGATACATTAATTTTATTGAGATTGCAATATTTCTGAAGTTAGGTTATGTGTACCAAAACAACACTTGTGAAGAAGGTATGCCAGTTTTATTTCTCAGCATTGTACTGCAAAGTTCTGAGTGTCCAGCTATCAGATCACAAGTTTAAAAAAAAGTCTTTCTGAGATTGTACACCTATAAAAATGGCATTTTGTTTCTGCTCACCAGGTTCAGTCAATATTGCAAGGAGTCAAGCAGCTGGTAGGAATGATTCCATAATAGGCTCCCTTTCAGGAACAGCCTCTAATGGGTACTGTGGGATTCATCTACCAGTGAATCCACTGGATGTGGAGTGTGGAAAAAGTTGGAAGAGTGAGAAGGAGAGAAAAGTGCCTGTCTCACAGGGAGTATGGCCCAAGCACAGGGAGAAGAGTGAGAATTAATGCTTAAGGAAACTATTTTGCAGACAATGCACAGCAGGAGAAACACCTAAATCTTAACTTGCAGACCTCTCCATACCTTAGGACAGAGTGCCCCAAGGGATTTGAAAAAAGAGAGGAATGGAGAAATAATTCAAAAAGAAGTGCTCAGTATTTTCCTCACAGAATTTGCATGGAATAGATCTGTTCTTCACAGCTGTTTTCTTTCATCTGCCTTTCTGATGGACTGTGATGTGAAGTGAGCACCTCCTTCCTGACAGTGCTTCCGCTTGGGCTTGCCTTTTTATCCCTCATACGGTTGTTCTCATGGCCGCAGCTGTGAGAAGAGGCTGTTGATACCATGCAGTCATTAAAATCCTCTCTGTCACTGAATTTCTTGCACCAGCATTGCATCAGTTCTTGGCACTACTGGCAGCAGTGGTGGGCAGGGTGTTGCTTCCATTACAGTTTCTACTGTTAGCACCAGAGCTGAAATATTATAGACCAGAACTGCAGGTCTATCTTGCAAGTGAAAGAAGTGTTTTGCAGAAAACAAGCTTCACTAACATTAGTAGGGATTTTGTCTACCTATTTTTCAAATTTAGTTTATTAAATTATTTGGAGCTTTTAAAACTTTCAAAGAAATGTATTTCTTTAAGTCACTTCAAAACTCTCCAGTGGAGCATTAAGTTATATGCATTAGAAGTTAAGGCAGAGCACCAGTTTTTATATGGCTAAATTTGCCATAGTATGTGCTCAACATACTTGGATACTGGGAAAAATCCAAACGATGTGATTTCCTAACAGTAATAAGATTTTTTAGAGGGAAGATGGCAAAATAGGAAAAAATGATGAGTTTTCCTAAAGAAGTAGAAACTTGAGGCAGTAATACTGCTCTTAATTTCTGACCCAGGGTGGTCTTAAATATATGTTTGTATCTGAGTATGGTAGTGGGCAAGCAGTAGAAATGTCCTCCCAGCAAGGGAGGGAGCAAGGAGCTCACCTTTCCTGTTCTCATCAACATTGCCTGATACGGTCTTGTCACAACTCGACCAGACACAAGCCCAGTTAATAAAACTGGCTTCAGTGGGTCACATACATGCTGTTGTGAGTTAAGAATAAATTTAACATCAGGAACTGCTCTGATTTAGTGTATGAAAGAAACATATCCCTCTCTTTACTGTAGATTTAAAGGCATGGAAAATTTTGTTTGTAGATAGTTGTCTACAGACTGGATGTAGGTAGTGTCAACAAGCTGGATGACATTAAATGGGCTTTTAATTATTAGGAAAAAAATGTACTCAAAATGCATTAAAACTTTATTAAAAGAAGATGCAAAATACAATTAATTTCTTGCTGCTTCATTTCTTGCTGCTTGAAACCTATATTACCTTATATCCAATATATTTCTTATGCTGGTAACCTGGAAAGCATGTATTTGTCTTCTGAGAGAAAAAGCACCATGAGCAAGAAGCCTAGACTAGGAAAAATAAAGTATTTTTCATATGAGGCCAAAAAGGTGACTTCCAAGCACTGTAGTCTAAATCAAAATATTACAAATTTAAAAAGTCCTAAGTTAAAGTGGGTAAGTAATTTGCAAATCAGCTTTAATGCTTATCCTTGACTATCTCCAGATACGCAGCATCTTCATTTCAGTCAAGAGGCCTGTCTATCAGTAAGATCTCCAAGAGCTGATTAGGAAAAATATCCTGACAGTAAGTACTTTGGAATATGCTGACAAGTAAAGAAAAAGCCCCTTCGTTCACCTATGTAAGCTATCTACACAGCAGTGTAGATAGTCCTCACAGTGCTCCCATTTAGCATCAACTTTCTGCCAAATGTCATTACTTTGCTTTGATTTTACTTAAAATGTGACCACAGTGACTGAAACAAGAATGAGATTCTCAGAGTAGAGAGCCTAGGATTTATGCTGAGGGCTCCTATGCTGCTACCATATCATTATCTTCTATTGTCACTTTTTTCTTCTTTCTGATCCCACTTGCCAGTATGTACATGCCTATATTTTATACTACGGCAGCAGAATGGAGCATTTCCAAATGTGTGCTTTTTTGCTAGTGGACCAAGCTAGTGGTCATTCAATTTTCAGTAAATTCACTGTGTATTGGTGTATTTCAAGGCTTGATGTAGCCGTAAACCTGAATATAAACAAGCTTACCATTTAGACTGTTTGTCAGTTTTTGTTTTCTCTATACATACATGGATTAAGTAAAAGATGTTATACTGTAAAACAGATCTTGCATACTCATAGAAAGTGACTGTCTCAAGATATAGACCTCTTTAGGAAATCATTTTATGTGCAATAATTAGGATAGATTAGTAAAAAATGCTTTCATCTTAGTTTTTTGCCTATGTTGCATTTTAAAATAATTAAGAATCCAGATTGTTTCTGTTTTTCACCTTCATTTACTGGCACCCAGCAAAGAGGTCCACACTTTGATTTTAATCATGGCCAGACAGTATAAGACCTTGGTCTTAAAGGCAAGCAGAGCAACAAGCTGAATCCCTGCTGTGTAATTTCAAAGCAATGTACTTCATGCTGCTAACCCTACAGTATGATTTCTGTTCTGCCAATGGCTCCAATAGCAGACAACTTCCAATTTGCACCTCTTGCATAAATCCACATACTGCCAATAGATTTAGAAGAAAACCACAAGCTGCCCAGTTCAGCAGTCAGAGGTCTGTTAACAGATCTTTAACTATGATCTATTGTGTAGGAAAGTCTGAAATTATGGATGCAGAGTTTCACTTTATAGAGCTCTCACTTGGCTATGCAGGTTTTCTTGAGATAATTATAAGTGTTTATTTTGGCTTTTAACAAGTTTAATCACATTATTTAGCATGTTCTGATTTTGTCACTGAGGCAACCATTACTCTTGCACACAAGGTTTTCTTAATTGGCAGCAAGACGAGAAAATGGAGTTTAAAGCAACTAATTGCACTAGACCTCACAGATGCCAAGATGTAGCTCTTTTAATTAAAACTTTTTACTAGATAGTTTACAAATGTAAAAACACTGTCTCTTGTAGGTACCTAATACAGCATCCTGCTTTTCAATTTTACTCCCATTTTAAGTGATTAAATATTCTGGAAGTTCAACTAAAGGACAACTGAAAAAGTATTTCAAAGCACAGAAAACATAGATTGGGAGTATAAAAACACAGAGTTCAGTTACGTCCTTCCTCCTTAGTTATCTGAATTCCAATTTATAAATAACCTTGGCTGCCCGTAGAGAGTAATTCAGTCTGTTAATTTCAGGCCACCATTTAAGTATCACACTGTGCCAAATTGCATTTGATTCTTTTATAATGGTATGACTACAATATACTAAAATGAGACCTGTAAAGGTACCCTCTAGCGGGAATTTCAACCCAGATCTCCAGTGGTAAAAATGACATTTGTATTTAGCAGATCTTTCCACAGCATCGCAGTTATCTGTTACTAACCCATGTTACATAAAATATATATTTTACACTGAAGTTTAGTTTGCAGTTCCTAATTTAAAGGGGCTTATGACTTCTAGTGTTTTGTGGTTTTTTGTTGTTTCAGTTTTTTTTTAACTAAAGACTATGCTTCTTCAGGCACTTCATCTCCCTTTTAATCTCTATCAAAAGTGACTGAACCAGTAGCACCTGATGGATAATAGTTTCCCCAAAGGGAATGTTATTTCTTGATCTTCGGCATGAAATAATATAGGTAAATGGCACAAAGGTAAATGCTTGCATCAGGAGATTGTCTTACAAAAAATTTCCCTGGTCATAGTGGCATTTTCCAGTAAGCAGGACATCTTCACCCCCCCTCCAGTGACCCAATGAAGTTGAATGCCTTTTGGAAGGTTAAGCTCTGTACACGGGGGTCATGGGACTGGGCTGAAGCAGGAGGGCCTGTTTATTTTCCTCATGTATTGAACTGTGTTGCTCTCTGGGTGTGAACATAGCTTTCTAGCCTACACAAATGGTCTCAAGGAAAAGGCCTTGCTGACTCAGACTGGATTTTTTGCTGAGCCATTCCAAAAATTCACATCTTTCCAGATGATGCATAGCAGCTGAAGAGAATACTCATTTAAACACTGAATTGTGTTTTAAACTCTAGCAATCAGAAGCAAAACCTTTACTGAAGTAATGGTGCAATTACTCAGACACTTTTTCAAACATATTTTGGGAGGGAAAACTACTCAGACTGTATCCCTCTAGCATGAACAAGCACCATACTACTGTAAAGACTTTCCCTTTGTCTGCTATAATGTCTTGAATTATACCATGCAAAACAAAGCACCATGAATGTTTTAAATGTCCTAGCTTATGTCATGACTCCTACATATTGAAACAGTCACACTATGCCTAACTGCTTGGAAGGAGGATTGCTTTTGTAAAAAATTTAGCTAAGTCTTTATTTCTGATTTAACCATTTTTTGAGTCCATATAGGTTGAAATTATCTGCATATTTTAAGTATCAGACAATATAAGTGAGTATATTCACTTTTAGGAGTCCAGACATGAAGTGTCCATATCAAATAGATACTCTCAATCAGTTTCTTCCTTAGACAATTTTGAGGATCTTGGCATATCCTATTTTTAACTCCTTACAACTCCAATCTATATCCAGTCTATCGTTTCAAAGCCTTTTTTTTTTAATTCTCAATATCTTCCTGCAAACCAGGGGCTTCTGTACATATTGTGAATTTCTGCACTATGTTAGTGCATTAGATGAGTGTGCAACTTATTTTTACAAAAAAGCTCAAAAGTTATCCTATGTTGTATCCATTGATTCCAGCAGTGATTTAGCTTAGGGTTTTTCTTTGCTTATTTCCTTGACTTATATGTGACAACAGATTGAATACTGAATGCTGTTCCTGAAACTAGATTGAGTAACTTCTGGTTTCAGGTCAGAAAATGTCTTCAGGAAGAGTGTATGTCTTCTCCTCCAAGTCTGACAGTGTAATGTGTCTATCTTTTTTAGTAGTCATAATATTTACAATATATTCTTAATAATGAATTTCATTGTTATTCTGTTGCTGACCAGACAGTGAACTTAAATTACTCATCAAATGCATATTTTGATAGTTGCTGGAAAAAGAGGCATTATAGCATAATGGCCAGATCCATAGCATTTTGTCAGAATTTTTAAATGTTAGACATTGGATTGTACTAAATGCATTTCTTCATTGAGCTATTCAGGCTCTTGATTAATTTATGGCACTAGTACTTGAGTACTAATTAAAATATGCCATTAAGGGAAATTTAATAAAACAAAGATATTCAAGACTAATTAAAAAATTAATTATAAATATTATAAATATTTCAGGACAAGAAATCACACTGGTGTAAAACTTAATGAAATATCTTTGTAGAAAATACAGACTTTATTTTGATTTTTCTTTTCTAAGATACTTAAGAAAACTATCGTGGAACGAGCAAAGGAGTTTCATTGTAAAACATGAAACCACTTTTCTCATCTACATTTCGCCTGAATTGTCTAAAATTTTTGTGTGTAAGATTTTTGTGTGTAAGCTAATGAGAATGTTAGCCTGTTCTCTGGTAAGTATCAACATCAAGCCTAACTGTTGACACAATTCTTCTTTTAGAAATTGCAAAAAAAAGACACATAAATTAAGCTGGCATTTCTAGTGGTAGAGTTTTCCCATAAGAATTTGAAAGTTCATAATCATTCTAACGATGATGCCAATTTTTAGAGAAGCTGTCAAACCAGTGTCCAGAGTTCATTTCCAGTTATCTGGGGCTTCCTGGACATTTAGCACTTTCATAAGAGGAGGAGCATCCAGTGTACCGACCCTGCTAAATACAGGAAATTTCATTTGAAAATTTCAGTTGCTTGTTCTTGTAATGAATTGTTGTCCTTAAGAATAAATTGTTTTTCAAGGGTGACTGAAGTAATTATTTTTTATAGCTCACATATCATAGGAATTCTTCATGTTACGTTAGAGTCCTTTGGAGCAGAACAAGAAATTGAAATAGGCAAAAAGAGCTAATTTAATTTCTCTATTGGTGCTTTTGAATGTGCAAATATTCTCATTATATTTTGATCCAAAGAAATAAATTTTAAAATTCCATCATCATCATCATCATCAACCCCCAGAAGTAAACAAATTTATATGCATTTGGAAAAGACATTTGTACACACATGAGCCTTCTGTGGCATGCAGCAATGGGGTACACATACCCTATCACCAAAATCTTGGTATGATATCCTAACAACATCTTCTAACACACCTGATAGCACTGAGTTCAAGCAATGGCTATGGATTTGAATTATGTGTGTTTAATTGACAGAAAGCTAGACATCTGCCTTGTGAGGAGCAGACCATGTGTCAGCATACTCACCATCTGTCTTTTTTAAAACTAGCAATAGTCAGACATTTTAAGATCCATACAAATAGGTTTGGCAGCATATAAGTGCTCTACCTGAATGAGGAGAAATATCACGGCTTCTGAAGCCTTTGGGAAGACATTTGAGTACCATGAGCGTGAGAGGGCTTTTCCTGGTCTACCAGTCTGTTTCACAGAGAAGAAACAGAAAAACCTAAGCTGCCATTTCTTAAGTCCTGTGAGGTCCTATAGGCTTTGGGTAAGTGAAGTTTAATGCAGAATTGACTTTAAAAAAGAAATGGGGATTTTTTTTCCATCATAATAAACTATTTTACTTATAATGAAATCTTATCCAAAATTGTATGTTAAATTTTTATTTTATGAGTAGGAATGTATTAATGGCACTCTCAATTTCCTTTTGAAAAACTTCCATTCTGCAGAAGGTGTTTTATTTCCATCTAAGTATTCTGACAGCAGAACAAAATTTTGACAAACAGAACCAACCAGGTTTTAGTTTAAAAGGAGGTTATATCTGTTACAGATATTTCTCATGTTATAGCTTCTTCCAACCTCATTCTGTGGGTTTGTTTGATTGATTGATTGATTGATTGAATTCTTGCTTCTAGCCTTAGAAAGTAGCTATTCAATAAATAATTGCTTGAGGAAAGGTATTGATATGTGACTATTGCTCAAAGATCAAATCTGATCTTGACCTACTGAACACAGATTACAGAGACAGAAGGGTCCAGGAGTGGCTGAAAGGCTGTGACTGGGACAGTTAATGCTTGGGCAGCAAGGGGGAAAAGTGGCCACAGTGTAATCCATCTGCAAAACTCCCAGCAACTGCAAGACTAACCCCTCGGCTAAACAGCAGTGCTGAAATGTCCAAAATTTCCAGATAGCATTCTTTCTTGAACTGTGTCAATCTGGAACTAGTGGAATAATTAAGAGAAATAGTGTGAAACAATAAAAAAAAACCTGCAGGGGGAAAAAAAATATAAAAAGAAAACAATGTAGACAATAATATGCTTTTCCACGGAATAAATTATTTAGACTGACTCTATTGGAATGCAAATATTTATTCTTTTGATACTGCATTTTTAGACCTGATAGAAAATAAGCACTTTGCAAACACCAGGAAAATCTCACTTAACAATTTTTGATACATCTATTTTAAAGAGTCAGAAATGAGAAAACACTGCAATTCACGAAAAGTTATCACAATCTGCTCCCGCTTTTCAAACCCCCATATTTCTAATTGGTCTGTTATATAAAAGCAATGTACAAAGTAAAAAAAAATTTAACATCCTAAGTTTTCTGTCTCAGACACCTGATGTAAGAATAGTGACTTTTGTTGCAGAAAAAAACTAGATTCTACACGTGGTTTAAAACATAGTTTGTCTCCACCATTAGCACCAACTGGAGTAGAGCCAACATTTGCTTAATTTAACTATTTAAAATTTTATAGACAGAAGTGTTCAAGAGTTGGATGAGCTGCTTCTATTCACATTATTTGGGAGAGTTCTGAACCAAAGTTGCAGAAATTTAATAGCTTATTCCAAATTATGGCTGAAGGCAAAATCATTTCTCTCGGTAGTAAGCAAGCACCCAAAGGAAAAAAGCCAGGATTAAAAGTAATCTCTAGACTATAACTATAAACTAAACATGGAAAAATTTGGGATGGCTGTTTAATTATGATCAATGTATAACTTTTTCTTAGTGAATTTTCGTTTTTCCGCAGAGGCCCAGGGTGTGCAAAACAAAAAAAGGGCACCCTGACCCCTTAAAGTTCTGCTATCAACCTGAAAAGGATCTTGTCCTGGACAGCTGATGATTGCATAGTATAATTATAGAAACAAGGACAATTCCAATATACATAGGCAGGGCAGTAGGGAATCTGCTTTTCACCAATAAGAGCCTGAGCATGCTGACTCTGCTGACTTCAGCTCTTCATTGATTTCCAAAAGGGTTGAAATTTAGCAGCAGCTTTTAGGATAAACCTTTCAACAAGCAGAATTTTGGACAGGTGAGATGATCCAACACATTTGTCAACCAAATAATTTTGCTTCCACATATCTCTTTACATTCTGTTTTTTCAACTCAGCCTCTACTCCAAGTAAGGAACAGGTTATGATTTGAACAGACACATATAATGCAAAAAGACTCAATGTTATGATTGGAACAAAATGTAATATGAACAAGTATGTATGAATAAGTTAAATATCCATGGTCTTGAAAAAGCTTTATCCACTCTTTTGGGGCTGCATATCGAGTAAATTAAATAGTCAGCCACATCTGTTCTGTGTTGGAAAAACTGGGCTGAAAAAGAAAGTACTAGTTCCTGTCCAAGGTTTCAAAATGAGAAAGTGGCTATACCTGGTGTTAGAGCTTTATTTGATTATAATTGAGAGTGCAATGCGTCTGAGATAGCAAAGCACACAACAGGAGATGCTGAGGCTCTGATCAGTAGCAGCTACTCTGTCCTGGTAGGAGCAGATGTGGAGGGAGGCAGAGATGCTGCTCTCTCAATAAGTGTCACTCTGGCTCATGCTAGCCTGATCTTGGGGCCAAATCCCTGCCAGCTGCTGAAGGTCGGTCATGAGGACTCCTAGGGCACATCATCCTGTTCTCAGTTTCAGGATCTAGTTCTGTTCACTCCCAGACTACTCCAGGGTGTAAGCTGAAGTCCTGTTGAGTGGGTATAAATTTGATTCAAAAGTACACTCCTGATCCAAACTGGATGACAGGCACTTTTGAATACTGTGCCAAAATAGTTAAATCCTTCTAAAAGTTAGGAAAACATAACTATCCAAGTCTTTGGAGTGGTCTTGCAAGTGTTAGCTTTGTAAATGATATGGATTTACCCATGAATAGCTTCTCTGTATAAGAATAGTAAAGTGCCTCAATAGCATTTTAAATTATTTTTTACTATGTGTGTTCAATATTCAGTTTTCCATGCAGTTTTGTGTTTCCATAGAGATTCACTGTGTTTGGAAGAAAAGCCTGCCAGGAGTTAATCTGCTTAATAATATTAAAATTACTTAAACTGAGAAAATTTAAATGTTCTTTGCCTGTGAAAGTAACTCTATCTCACCTGGGTGTGGAATAAATAGGAGAGACTCTGGCATGCATTTGGGGGAGTGTGAGATACAAATCTGAAAGGCATCCAAGCTTGAGGAAAGTCTAAAGATGGATTCCAGTTATGTTACCATGAGCTTTCTCAGTAAAGCCAGGCCTCAAGAGCAGATGTGACGTCTTGGAGTTGAGGCAAATAGGGAAGGTCACAGAGGAACGTTTACGGAATCTAAGCTGGAAGACACAGTCTCTCATTTCACCAGATCCTGGTCTTGACTAACATGTAGTAAAATGTTGTTCAGCAGTGAGAAAGAAAAGAGGCAACAAGATAGAGCAGAGGTAACAAATACAATGAAGATCTGGTGTAGAACCAACTAACTAGTTCTTCAGGGTTTCACACTGAGAGTGGTTCTGAATGTGGGAGCCAGGGGAAAATGCCTGAATGTCAATAAGGCAATGAAAGTAGAAGTAAATATGTAGCAGATGGGAAAAAACTTGGGGAGAGCAAGTGCTGGAAACTTAATTTTATCAGGAAGGGTAACATCAGAGGAAGAAAATTATTTTGCTGAGGGTATATAATTACAATAATATTTTGTGGCTATTAATAATTAATAAATTTTGGCTTTCTGCTAAGTGGTTTGTAGCAGAAAAGGGTTACTGTCCAATTAGGATTAGTAGAAGCAAAAACCAAATAGTTTTAAGATCAAGCATCATTAATTCACACAAGAAAAAAAAAAAGAGTATGATTCTGTGATAGCAGAGGCTGATTTTCAGTCAGCCTGAAATGAAAATTCCGGCTGGTATTTCCATATTTGTGAACCTAATGAACTATTAAAACTACCTTAGCTTCAGTTGTGAACCTAATGGACTATTAAAACTACCTTAGCTTCCTTTGCAAGAGCAGACCAGCCCTTTTCTAAACCAAAATCAAAATTTTAAATGAGCCTATTTTATATTGTGTCTCTCTATAAAAACTTTTTCATTTTTAAATTCAAATTTTCTAATTGACTTTTATGGATGTAGCATAAACCTTTATCACATTCCAGTAACTCAGAATACTTTTTATCTGCTTCTCCTTATGTATGTGAACTTTTCCAGTTTAAAATATAATTCTCATTACATTTTAAACTGAAAACAATTTAGCAGCGAAAGCACTGGATACAATACACAGATATGAATGACTTTGAATTATTTTGTTTTTTTGTATAAGCTTTTTTTCCTCACTGGGAACAAAAAATATCCCAGAGGCTAAACCAGTATTTCAATATAATTTTCCTTAGAAAAGGAACAAAAAAGTTGAAATATCACCATTTTTTTCAAAATGAAATGTTGCAAAATAATTCAATTCGGAAATGTCTATGTTTAGTTTTGACTTACTAAATCAAAATGTTTTATTTCCTTGAACTGAACCCAAAAGCTGTGTTTCAAGTCAGTTCAGCATTAAGCTGTTTCGGCCTATTGTGCCTCATGGGAATCTGAGCAGTGCCCCCCGTTCAGCAGTTCCCAGGCTTTCATATGGGCCAGGCTGCTGGGCAAACTCTCTCCCATTGCACCACAGCATGTGACTCTAATGATGAGACATGTGGCTCGGACAGAGGGGAGCTCATGGTGCAAAATGAGACACACACTTTAGGGAAAAAACTCTGCATTTCCCCTTAAAAAGCATTTGACGCGATTCCCAGCCCACTTTCTTCAAAAGCCACATTGCTAGAAAGGCTAGAAAAGGAGGAGCTGGTTTGCAGATACACTGCTGAAAATCTTGTGCACATGAAAAGACATGGAATTCCAAGAGTTAAGAAACAGGACTGCTTTCATGTCTGTTATAACTCCTTTTAGATGGGGAGGAAAGTGGCCCCTACATATCTTGACAACACAGTGGAGAGGACTGCAATCTACAGAAGTCAAGGGGAAAAAATGTGATAATAGAACAGATGGGGAATGTGTTCCTATGGTGACTAGATACACTATATTTTCTGCTAAGATATACAAATGAAAAGTAACATGAACTGCAGGAAGGGAAGACCAAACACTGATTCTTCCCAAGTTATAACTACAGTTGGGGTGCTGCTAATAGTGATAGTCATTATTAAAAGCTATACATCCATTTCTTGTTTAATATGCAGTATATTATGATTGCCAGAAAATATGAACTAGTGTAAAAGTGAAAGCATTTTGTATTTTGTTTCCAGATGTCCCACAAAAAAAAAAATCAGCAGTAAAGATCAGAGCTGTAGTGCTCTCAGTTACCCACACAAGAACTGGTCTTAGAGACCTAGAGAGGACAGGTTATTAAGAGATTTCTCATTAAGTTGCAGGAAGATACATTGTCAAAGGGATCATAAGGTTGCAGAGGAAAGGTTTAAGAGGTTATGAAATGTCAGAATCATGGCTGACAGCGACCTTATTTCTGTCCTTTGAGATATAAATCAATGACACTATTTTTCTCCCCTCAAAAAAAAAAACAACAAAAAAAAATATGCAAGCAATAAGTTATAGCTGTAACTGCAAAAGTTTTCTCTGCATAAACCTTGTCAAATTATGTCTTCCTTGGAAACATCTATTCTGACACTGATAAAATCTAAAATCTGTTTGGATGAGATCATGCTGTTTTTTCAAAAGATACAAAATCTCTTTTTCAGAGATACAGGGTGGTATCTCTGCTTCTCTTTATTTCAGAAGAGAGAGGTTCCTTCTTCTATCCTGCTTTGGCATGCACATGCAAAACTAGTTGCACTGAAATTGGTCAGCTAATGTTCAAGGTTCTCTGAAGAACTGGGTTGCCTTTTCATGTGTATTACATGACTAGTCTTGGCATTGTCTTAATGGCATTAGTAATGTTTTGATATATGATATGCAGTAATATACTTCCTATATAGTAGAAATAATAATGATGATATAATAAAGTGAGGAAAGATCTGTTTGGCAAGTGAAGCTAACTAAAACAATCTTACAATCATTAAGAAGCCTCTGCAGGGTTATAGTGGAAACATGAATAAAATTAAAAGACACACTCAGTGATATTTTCCTGGATGAGTCACTGCGAATGTGTGTGGATAGTAAGGGACTGGGATTATTGGGGGATATCCAGCTATTCATTTTGCCATGAGTCTGAGACAACTCACTTAGTGCAAATGAAAGGCATGTTTGCCTCTGTGATGGTCTGTAACTGGCTTGACTTGCAAAAAGAACTATAAATTATGTTGAAGAATGCCAAATGTATAACTCTGTGATATCAGTGGTATATGAGGGAAAGGCAATTGTAAAAAAAAGCCCTTCTTGTTTTGCTTTCAGTGAGACAAGTACAGATGTAGTACACTCTTAAATTCTTCTCAGAAATGCAAATTATTTTATCTGACTGCCAAGGAAGGTTCCAATTATCAAGCCAGATTGAAAAAGTCACATTTGCTCTCCCACAGCCCTTTATGTTTGCTTTTCTCTAAACCTGTCTCAGCTGTACTTGCTGGGTAGTAGTAAAGAAGCTTGTCTGTAATTACAAAGGTGTTAATTTCAGCATTGCGTGTACTTTTTCCTTTTACTGGATTGGCATGAACATTCACACTCTAATGCGTGCTGTAATTGGAACAAACTGCAACACCTACTACTAAAAAGTGAGCTCTTTGTAGCCATTGCTTGTCCCTTCCATTTAAAATTCCCTAGCCACACTTTTGCCTCCCAAGCTGCCTTTGAAGGCAGATTTATGTGTTTTAAGTACAATTCAAGCATATTGCAGGCACAGCAGGAGATTGTAAACAATCAGAAACTGAATTGGGGGAAGTCCTCAATCTCAGTGTGGCAGAATCTGAAAAACACCTGCAGCTTAAGTGTTTGCAGGTATATTATGGATGATTCAGCATTGCCAGTAGATGTTACTGAGGAACATCAGGCAGAACACAGAGAGCAGTGTAAGCAGCTGATATGGATACTCTCTATGTACATGAATCACCATGGTTGAAGACAGGGCTTGATCAGCTCCCAGAAGATTCATCCACTTCTTTATTTTTATCTTTATTTGGTATGACTGACTTCTCAAGAGGTTATCTCCAGGCAATAGGGGAAACCAAACTCTGATTCAATCTAAAATTCAGTGATTAGGTATGTATCTAGAAGGACTCCCACTTGCTAATTCTGTATTAAACATCTATTAGAAAATTACTGGGTATATGTATTATACAAGGCTCATCCCTCTTGGAGTATCAGGTTCAAAATTATACACAGCATGTAACCAGAGACAGGAAAAATATTACCTTTTTCTCACCTCTTTCTGTGCAAAGAGACTATTTTGTCCTGCGTATATCTAGGACCACCCTCCTACTTGAACAGGAAACACTGATGCAAAATCTGGACATATTCTCAGTGTTAGTTGTTGAGGAGACTGAATACTGGGGACTTTGAACAGCAATAGCCTCAGCAGCATTTAGATCTATTTTCCCTTCCAAAAATTGTCTTGAGCAGCAACTCTGTTTAAAGATAAGGACCATTGTCATCAGGTAGCTTCACTTCAGTAATATGTCCTAACAGGTACGTATTTGCATTTTGTTTTCTTTCTAATTTGTTGCATCTTTGGTACAATTCTGCACCAGGGGTATGCAATTTTTTTTGACACTGCAGGCATGACTTTCCCTTTCTCCTGACAGACGGAAATCTGGATGTCTTGGCCTGGGCAAGGGAGCTGAAATCAAGCCTCCCTCTTCCTGGGGAAGCGCTTTAATCACTAACTAACAGTCACTAATCATGCAAACAGTGAAGGGTTGCTCTTTCTGAAATTATTTTACTTAGTGAAAGTGACTCTGGTGCTCTGCTTTGTGCTAAGCCTGCTGCTGCTGACAAAGTGTTTTGGGATTCCTCTGCCAGTGTGTAAGACACCGGGGCTCTCAAGGGACTTCCAGATATCCTAAACTGTTTTAGAGATAGGCTCAATCTGACTAAGGTTATGATCCATGAAGACATGAATAATAGGAAAACGTAGGATGTGTAATGATTAAGGTTGGTTGCTTTGGACATGGAAACCTAATCTCCACCTAAATTGCATGCTAGACTCAAATGCTTTTCCTGACTCCTAAAGTGAGTGTTTGGCAAATGACTATAACCACTATTACTTATAGGGAAACACTGCTGAAGAAAGTCTTGCTTTCACTGAAGTAGCAGAGGGACCTCATTCAAGACTTCGGTCAGCTGATAAAGCCAGGGGTAAAGTTCCTAACAAGAAGTTTTCACCCAAGACAATGCTTCTATCTAAACTCTCTGGCTTTCTTCAGCTGTCCCCTAGTCTGATGGATAGGTCCTTCAGACTTAACCTAGGCTCATTTTGTAGACCCGGATTTGTATGACCATGATTTTGTCTTTTCCAAATACATGAGCAGCTGCAGGCTTCCCATCTAGAAACTCAGAGCTAAGGAACAGAATCACTATAACAACTGCTGCTACAGCTGGGTAAGTCTGAGGAGATGAGCCTTCAAATTGCATACATCCCAAAGAAATACAAAGAGCTAAAGTCAGCCTGGTTTATTTTAAATAATTTTGCCTTAAGAATCATTCAAGAAATAAGACAGGTGATACCTGATTCTTAGAGACTTCTAAAAGTTGAACTGTGAAACACAACATTCAAATTTTTAAACAGGATGTTGCAGAAGTGAACTTGTTCTGTTTATCCTCCCAAATGCCTAGTTGTATCTTCTGAAATCCTTCTGGAAAGTCTGTAGAGAATATCAGGAAATATTTGCTGTACCTGAAACCCTTCTAAAATTCTGTACTATTCCACTAAATGTTTATCTGGGGCTATGAACCTCAGGAAGGTTATTTTAAGTGGTTGAAATTTTATAGTTTCCACAGAAGAGGAAAAACGTAGTTTTTCAGTCTCTGTATCTCAGAAATGAAACATGTAGAAGACATGACAGAATGGTCATTAGTCTAAAAAAAATTAAAATAAATTAAAATAAATTAAATCCAAATATAAATTTAAAGAAAACAAAAACTTCTAACAGGAAAATATTGACTTGTCCTGGAAGGCTTAAAAATAGTTCTGTACTTCAAGGAGATTAACAAAACCTTGCGAATTTTCTTCAAAAGCCTTTGACCCCATTTTAACACTCTTCTCCCCAGCAGAAATTGTTTGCAAAGTTGACATTTTCTCTATTATCAAGTCTAATTATAAAAAGTTACTGCTGGCTTAACTGTTATTTTCCTTCAGAGACTGAAGGATTGTGTGTCTTAGTGGCAGCGAGATTCCTCTCTCTCTCCCCAGTGGTGGTGTTTCAGAAGGAGCTTTGACACCAGTATTTACATACATCACTGAATGGCAAAGGCTGTGTGCCTTGCAAATGGAAGAAGTTGCTTTATGGCTATTCATAAATGACCTATATGACTGATGTACGTGACAAGCAATAATTGACAGCATTTTACTGCTGATATATTGTCCTGGTTTAACTTTGTTTTAATTTTTCCTCATGATTAAAATTAGATTATGCCAAGCTCACATTCCCATTTAAGATAAAAGGAACCAACAAGAAAAGGGTTTTGTTTTTCCTCCTTAAACTCCCTTAAACCTCATAGGTTAAGTCATGGAAACCTATAAAGCTCTTTTAGTGAAAACATATACACATTGCATGTTGCTGGATTAGTTGAGGTCATTTGATATGATCTATGTTCTGCAATGTGTGACTAGATCTCATATGAAGCTTTCAAACAGTAGGCTCAAATGAACATTTTAAACATTTTAAATGAACACTTTAAAACATATTAGGCTCCAGAAGCATATATCTATTGCAGTCTTTGCCATTCTAGTGGATATAAAGAACGGATATTTGAGAAAAAGCTAATGTCAAATATTCTGTTCAGTTGTGAAATATTCTGTTCAGTAAGTTGGCCATTTATTCTACCTTTATTTTTTTACCATTGTGTGGAATTTTGTAATAAAAACACAGGGAAAATCTAGTTTGCAGTATATGTGAGCTAATTAGGTAAATAATAGACAAAATTAGGAGGAATATTTAGTTATACGGAATTGAAAAATAGGGTGAATGCGAATGCTGTCTGGTATTAAATTACCCTCATCATTTAAAAAACACCTGGATGGGTTCAAAAAGTAAAGTAAGGCTGAGAAAAATATGAATTAATGAATAACACATTTCCACCATAGAATGTTTTTGACTACTATATAGACCTATAAATAAAACATGCTATGTGCATAGTTGGCATCCACCAATTGGCTAATGTTAATGTAAGTAGACACAGATTTCTAAAGTCTTTTTATATAAAATGTGGCTAGTTTCTGCTTTCTATGCTATGTTAATGAATGCCAGGGAGACTATCGGCTGTATTTTAACTTTTTGTTTACTTCGTCAGACTCATGCTGAGAGAGCAGTAAGTGCCATTCCCATAGCATAGGGTTTGCCACATGTACTTAAAAGGTCCATACTTACACAATTAATCACATTTTAAAAATTATTTGCTTTCCCACATTGAACACAATAGGCCTTTGTTACATTTAACACACAAAAGAAGTGCGCTAGCTGCTAAAATATTATTATCACATAGCATTGGCTACAGTATATCGCTAATTTTCAATATGTCTGAACTGCTACAGGCTCCTGGTCATCTAAGATGGTGGAGGATAATCTCCTGGAAGAAGGGAGTAGGCATTTTAGCAGCTTTTTTTGTGTGGAAAGCTGCTGAGAGGTTACAGACAAGGAAACTAATCATTGGCGGTTGAGAAAACAGAATTATCTCAAATGTTTCAATATTGTCAGCAAAAAAATCCTCCACCAAATATAAACGGCAAAAAAATGACTAAAAGTAAGTAGACCAAATTAAGATGTAGAATAGGTCATGCATGGCAATAAATAAATGGCAGTTAATCCAGCAGTTTAGGAATGGATCTGGGATAGAGAATCTGACAGGGTTTCTGTTTTTGTTAGCTTTCGATAGCAGAAGATTAGGACAAGGCCTAATTCTTCCCACATTGGTGAGAAGAAGGATCATCTATATCTCTATTCTTGAAAAGGCAGAGAAGCAGAAGGAGATTATAGCACTATTTCCAGTGTAAGAGAAATGGCACTGAGAGAACAAGGAGAGTGATGGAAGCAGTAGCTGACAGTGCCACATTCTGCACCTGACTGCCTTTGCTTGGAATAGCAATAATAGCACAAAGGGTATTCTTCACAAAGCAGCTTCTCTGTGCTTGGCCAACCCTAGGGAAAGGTTACATTGGAAGAAATTTTATTAAAAGAGTGATAGGCAAGTGAGAAACTCATAGTAAAATGGTGCCACTAATCACAAGAAAGAACTCCATGAACCCTCAGAAAAAAATATCCAAGTATACGTGGCCACGTGGAAAGAATTCAATTTGCATTCCTGACAAAATATGTTTGTGCTTTCAGATAAAGTATTGGACCTCCATTGGTGTATACTTTTAGTATCATCATGGAGCTTGTTTTTTTTAGATGTTACAGAAGAGTAAAGACATAACTTACTGCAGCAGCTGCTGCTGGACGCTGGAACTGCTTTCTCCTTGCCCACAAGAGCTGATGTGAGTGCAGCATATTCAGTTTTCAGTGCAGATAGCAAAAACGTTGTTACCCAAAATGTTAAAGTTCTATGTTAATTACATGAGATATGTGCATGCTTAAATGAACTACTGAGATATCAGCTTTAGACTGGCCACTGTACTTATTGTTCCAATTTGGAAAAATGCAGGACATTATCACTGATTACTCAAGTATGTTCTTCTAACATCATATGGTTTTTGTCAGAACCTATGACAGCAATGCCCCATATAATGAGTCCTAGATCTTCAAATTAAAAGGAATATAATTTCCAGGCTAACAAACTATACCCAAACTATATCCATGACTGAAATCTTGGGCATGTTCTACTGCTAACTAAGTGTGTGAAAAACCAGTCAGATAACGCTGCAACTATTCAATTTACCATGGTTGCATAATGTCTGAGCAAAGGGCAGGAATCAGGGAATTCTAAATCGGATGGACAGCAGTTAGTTTTCCTTACAAATAAAAAATACTCCAACCTTTTCTCAAAATCTCTATTAACAGCATTGGGTGATCTTCCACATTACATGAGAATGAGGGAGAATTTAAGCTTAGCTGCTGAGAAAAGGAGAAACAGTAAGGTAGAAGGCAGAGAACAGACAATACATGGACTATCAAGGAATACTGGATTAAATGGAATACCAGATTAAATGGAATACAGGAATGCAAACTCCTAACCCAACCTGGCAGACAAGTTGTTTTCTGCCTTCTCAAAGTGGCAAGCAATCCATTGCACACCTTTGGAATCTGGTATAAGAAAATGTGTTAAATATTTGGGTTTGGCTAGGTTTTCTGCTCTGTGTAAGTGAGCGATAAGACTGAATTGCAAAGCAGTATTCTTTGAAAGGTTCCTGTGAATTTACTATGAAAGCACACTCCAAAGGGTTATGAGGACTTTGGGATCCATTGCATCATTGTTCATAATGACCCTTTCCATTATTTTATGGAACGTATGGACCTGGCTGTCAATTTTAATAGGGACAACGACTTTGTTTAACACAGAAATGTATCTTCAATGGCCAAACCTGTAGCTGTGAGCCTTCTGTAAAAGTTTCAGGCAAAGATATTTTTGGAAACACACTTGATTAAGTTCAAATCCTGGAAAAGATTGAATGTCAAGCAAATTTTTAAATTTATAAACTACCCATGTGCCCACGGATTATAAGATTTCCTGATACCATGGAACAATGGAGTTATAAGAAAGCACAAATGGATTTGGCCAGCGTCTACAGGGAGAAGGCTTTTTTCACCTTATTTTACTGATTGAAGGATGGGATCAGGAAGCAGGACTTAGTGGATTCTATTTTCAGCTCTGCTGCTTGTGTATTGTGTGACTGCATGAGGCACAGCCATGTTAGCTAGACTAGGCTTTCTCTTGCTTCATTCAGTGCAGACCCATAGTAGCACTCTGAAAAGCCTGTGGTCCTGGTACAGCCCAGGAATCAAATTAGCGGATTCAGGTTCTGCAGCCAAGCTGGTTCATTCTCTATCCAGCATTCTGTGGTCACCAGGGGAAATATTGCTCTTGGAGTCACAAGAAGCTTCTGTAGCTGCAGATCCCCAGTGGCTCATGGAGTTTATTTTCTTTTTTAATTTGGTGTGGTCTGGCAGCCATGGAGGCTTCATTCACCTGGGTCAAGCCCTTAATGATGCAGGGAGTAGTACTGGATTGATTAGAAGCCATCGCCCAGAATTCACACCCAGTTTATTGGCAGTGGTGAAGTCCTCAGAGAGTAGTAAACCCAAAGTCTAGTGTGCTGTTTAGGTTCCCCACCAGCTGCATCAAATAGGCCATCAAATTAGTTTGATTTTTTCCCCCATCATTTTACAATGTTTACTTCCCAGAAGGCATTATCTTCAATAGGATCTACACTGACTATTTTAGATGACTTTTCATATTTGTTGCATACTGCTCACAGATACATTTGCATTTAATGGAGAACCATCAGTAGTATTTATTAACAGTTCAGTATTGTAGGATCAGCATTTTAGTTTACTTTGCTTGTTGTGTGTTTGATTTCTTTATTACACTTTCGTAGTGCTGCAATAAAGAAAGCATCCTGGTGCTTTTTCTATTTGTTTTATTAAACCTCTTTGCTGCAGGGTATTTGGCAGTTGTCATATTAGTTCTCTTTCAATACACCAGCTGTACTTCATGCTTATTCATTTCCTCTATCCTTAAACATTTCTCAATAAACTAACAAGATACTTACTAGTAGTAACTTAAAATGTAAAAATTGTACGCTCCCTTTAGTGCTTTGGAAGCTGCTATACCTTGGTTTTCTTTCTGATGACAAAATCCCCAATTTTAGAAACACTGTAAATGAGTTGTTCAAAACATCAAAATGTACATTGTTATATGTGCAGGTATGGCAATTACACTTGCTTTATTGGAGTAGATAGACTAAAATATTTGGCAGTCCTTCACTGGACTGTTCTTTCCTTATTTTCAGCATTATTTACATGTGTTAACTATCAACATGGCTTCCACATGAATAAACATGTATTAAACAATTCTGAATAGACATGGATAAATAATTTTTCCCCTCAAATTTATTTTCTAGTCGGTGAAAACTACTCCTATATGAAACTATTTAAAGTCAAAATATAATTTATAATAAAATTCTATTTTATTCTGAAAATAGATGCAGAATTCCTCTGGTGCAAATTAGTCTGGTCTTTATGATTGTAGGGAGCATATATGCTCTTTATACAGTATTTCACACAAATACAGTCATGAGGTGGATAAGATACTTGTGAAAATAAAGGAATAATTCCCATTATTCTCTAATATTTGAGGCTCATTCTATGAAAGTCTGCCCTCTGTAGAGGCTGAGCTTTAGGTCATAAATACACAGCTAGGGGCCACCTGAGTACCTGCCTCTCCTGCTGAAATGCACTCAGGTCCCACCCAGCAGCCCTGTGTGCCAGCTTTGAACTTCCCCAAATATACCCCCATGGACACACATATAAAGATTCCTCCATTTATACTAAAAATCCTTGAAACACTCTGAAAGGCAAATTGTTTGGTAGCCCTATTGAGTATAACCCACAGTTATATACAAGGAGCATGGCCTGTCTTAAGCTATTTTTGCTATTACCTTCTAACACCTTCTAATAGGATGGGACTTTCCTAACTCTTTGCCTAGGTCAGCCTACAACCACTCTGAAGCCACCCAAAGCACTGGAAAAGGAAGATATCAAAACTGGTCCCTGGATCTCAAAGTTTTTCGTGAAACTCTGCCACTCTTTAAACAGAACAGGACTGCTCTGATGACTATTTCCACAGGATAGTTCACCCACTGTTCACTTACCTGACAACAGTTTCAGTTCCTCTATGTTTCACTGCTTTTAGAACACCACTTGAGACCATGCCAAAAACTTCACTATCATAAATCTGTATATCTACTGCTTGTTCCTATTCAATACCATTAGCAGAAAGAATCAGATTAATATTTCCTGACCGTATTTATTCTTGACAAATCTTTACAAGTTGCTTCTTATAATCTTGTACTTTTATTTCTACTTACAGACATTATTGAGTCTGGTAATTTCAGGAAATGGAAGTCAGGTTGATTGGTCTACAAGTGCATAAAGCCTCATGTTTAGAAATATAGCTAGGATTGTGAGCTTCAGTAACCATGAAGACTTGAGATGGACACATAGTCCTGAAACCATAACCCACTGGTGTTATTAAAACCCAATCTTTTCTCCTCACCCCCTACCATTCACCTATGCAGACACTCCCTGTGCCTCTCTGCTCCCTCCCCTTTTGACTTCCTCCACCCTGCCTAGGAATTACCTTAAACCTGTTTCAGAGAACATTTATGTAGGATGGTAGAAGACATCATAAAGTCTCCATCCTCCTTAAGGGATTTAGTTTTACTTCTGGATTTATCCCTTCCCTTCCCATGCCTTCCCTTCCCTTGCCTTCCCTTCCCGTGCCTTCCCTTCCCGTGCCTTCCCCTTTTCTCAGTTCCTTTTGCTTTGTGGAAGACCAGAATCAGAAAAAGCAGTATCTACATACGAACTGAAAATAATGACTCCCCATGTTGCTCTTCCTTCCTGGAAAAAGGAATTTTGTTGTCTCAGGCAGTCTGCCAGGAAAGACCATGCTCCACTCTATTGAAAACATCACTAAGGACAGAGAAAGCACAGTTGCTGAGGAACTAAGAGGGAGAGCATCAAGGGGAAGGCTGCAGCTTTGAGAGGCAAGGTGACCTCTTCAGCGTCTTGGATCCATTTCCTTGAACGGTATAGAAAGAGGGCAACTTTAAATATTCAACTGTGTGCCAAGGAAGGAAACTGAAAACTAGGGTGATGTGTGCTACATGTTGGTAAGTGGGAAACAGAGGAAAGAGGGAGGCATGGGATTAGGCTTCTGCTGGGCCAGTGACTGTTCATTTTGTAGCATTGTTTAGGATCTTTTCTTAGGGGAAACTGTAATGTATTTGTTAGAAGTATTTACAATAAAGAAGTTGTGGAACAATAATTAATATCCCTGTATATTCATGTTATAAAAAACTAGTATATTTTTCGTTTAACCTCATTGCTCCTCAGTTGCTTCTAGACAGAAACAGGGAACAATGATCAATGAGTTGCTTTGCTAATCATTTAATAAACATCCTTAACCTAACCTTAAATGAATAAATGACTAGTGAAATGACTGGAGCAAATGTCATCAATCAATCTCATATACTCAATATGTAAGCTGTTTCAATGGAGAAAAACATATGGTTGTAGTTTAAAAAGAAAATCCTTTGCAAAACTTCATACAATGATGCTTAAATCGAAGCTAATCTTTGACATAATCCAATATGAAGAGAGTGAGAAAGATTTGTTTCCTTCCAATGTGATTAGAGAGTCTAGCTTTGAAAGAGATATTTTCCAAGCATTTTGTCACAGCAAACTACTTTGGTGGGGGGAAAAAAAGTAAGGGGTGGGGAGGGAATTATATAATATATAACAATTGCTCTGGTTAAGAAAATAGTGTGATTGAAAAATTACCTCCTAAGAAGCAAGACTCCATAATATCTGCTATCTAGAGTGTTTGAGGTCTAGGAATATCAATTATCACTAAAGATTTAGACTACCGCAATGCAGGGAGTTATATAGAGTTCTGTGGGAATAATTGCCTGTAGCCTGGGCTGCAGCATCGGTAGGGAGGCTGACATCAAGGCTTTCCATGTCCCCGCTGCCAGGACAGGAATGGGAATATGTATAAGATACTTTGCACTCTCTCCAAAACTGCTTGTCACCAAGGCAAACAGAGTCAAGTACAACATACTGCCCATGGCACTTACTGGAAAAGGCAAGAAAACCATTGGGAGAGCACAATTACAAGACCCACACTGGCTTATGAGACAAAACTGGAATAGCATTTTTCCAGGCAAATCATGGTGTTTTCATGCAAAAAATTCTTAATTTCACTTAAAATATTAAGTGAAAGTATCAGTGTATGGCTTTCCTCAGTTGTTGTGCAATGGAAAGCATTTTTCATGAGCATCTGAACTCATTTCTGCTCCCTTCTACTCTCAAACTTCACAGCCCAGGAGAATGATATGTGGGAAACAGTTTTAAATGTAGATATTTCTTTTTTCTTTGTTTGGAAGTGGAAGGAGACCAAATTAGAACTGAAATATGTAAAAAATGGACATGAAAACTGCAGTTATATGATGTATGATGTGCCTTGAAAATGACCAATATTTATATGTGCTCTACTGAGAGTTATGCATCACAGTTGATGAGGAAATTTCCTTTACTATCAAAGGGAATGCCTTTTAGGATACAATCTCATAAACTGACTCATACTTTCTTTTTAAACTGCTATTCTTAATTTCATCATAGCATCTTTGGGTATTTTCCCATCTATATATATATATCCTAAACTGATAATCTAAACAGCAGACCAATTTAAGTAGTTTAAATAAAAACTTCGTTTATAAGAACAGAACATAAGAATTTTACATAATTTAACCACTTCTCTGAAAATATGAAAGCAAAGATATTTCAACCAAAAATTCCTCTGTGGTGCTCCTGCTTCAAGTCCTCATCTTGCTGTTGGCAATGTGTAGTGTATTAAACAGAAAACGGAAAGTTGTCACCAGTGTTAGTTCTGCAAGATTTAGTGCTGCAGTGAAACAAACAGCAAAGCTGATTTGACTAAAATCAAATGTCACTTCATCATACCAGATCAGTGAAATCCGAAACAAAAAATAGGGGGTTTAAATCTTAACATTATTTCAGGCTAAAGTTAGTTAATTTCCTGCTAAAACTGATATATCTTCTAAGTAATTTGAAAATAAGATAGTCACATACCTAGACCACTCAGGTTTTATTTATCAAAATCAATCAACATCACTTTTTAAAAATACCTAATTAATTTTTAATCTGATATTAGCTGTCTGGAAAAGTTTTCCTCTGTCCCTGCCGTCCAATAGTAAGAAAAAGTAGTAGTTTTATTTTAAATAAATAAAACATTCATCCTTAGAGCAAACAGAAAATAAACATTAGAACAAAAAGAGAGTCCTTTTAAACAGAGCTATTTTTGAATGTGTAAATTTGAGAAACACAAAATTGGAAAAGCAAGAAAAGCAATATAATTCTTGTGTTAATTTACAGGTTTCCTGCCTGTTTCACGTTGAGCTGGAGACACAAATTCTCTGCTGCTTGGGGTTTCAGATTATAACTTTTCACACAGAAATAGGATTTATAGCTTTCTTACAAACGAGAATAACATGTAAATTGGATTGCCTTAGTGGAATACAAATACTTGTGAATGTCCTAAATGCTTGAACTTCTTTGGTGAACTTTGGAAAGCTCTGGAAATCATGATTAATGTCTAATCAGAGTCATTGTAAAGGGAAAACTGAAACCCACAGGCTCTATTCAGAACTTTCTGGCATTCCCCAGGTTGGGAATGCCATTGTAATTGTTGCTTGCCTAAGTGAAGAACCTTCTCAGGAGTGTTTGGGAGCAGGGCCGTCTGCCACAGCTAATAACTCACTCAGTATCTACCCCTCCAGAACCGTAATGCTGCGGCCCCAACCGCGCGCCTGCTCTGTATGACAGAGGGGCTGATGAATGGTAGGAGCGGGCAGAAATGGTAATGAGCCCTGGGATTCGGGGGGACACTACCCACCTTATGTGTTGGAAGAATTTATGAAGATAACATGACATACTAATATATTTTTACAGCCCAAACAAGATATTTTATGCCAGCTGTGGGATCCACACATAGTTTATCAATATAACTTCCAAGACCTTTCCCCTTTTTTCCTCTGTGCTTGAGCATTGCATTATTATCAAAGTAGGTAAAAGCAAGTTGCTAAATAGAAAACTTGTTAGCATGTTGCTTTTTTTTCCTATCTTTTTATATCCATTTTGAACAGTCATGTAAGTACACTCTTTTAATGCATAAAATCTCTTCTTTGCAATTATACTCTCTTTATCCTGTATTTCTCTCCTGGTACACTGGTGCTTGCAAAATATTCTGTATAATCATGTCATTCTATGTTGCACAGACTTTTCAGCAACTTTTTAAAAACAGAGATAAACACCATCAGATTTGATTTTTACTATAAAACTGGTGCTGCTAACCAACCTGAAATGCTGTTTGCGAAACTGTAATGCTAATAGTAAATTCTTGACAATCTTTTGCTGCTGTGAAATACCAGCCAGCTATCTGAGGATTATGTGAAACATAGCATATTTAATTTAATTTATGCTGATCAATGAGCTTATTTTCAAGTAGCTTACTTCCTGTGTTAATGGTGTACTGGATGTAATATTTTTTTTAAATAATATTTTTTAAATGCAGAAAAGCTATTTGACCACTAGGCAATAAAGTACATAAAAAGTATCCTGACATTTCTGTAGACTATTTTCTCTAATTCACAAAACACAGAAGCTATAACTGTGTGACAGTAAGGAATTCCAGATTTCAGAATAACCATCCCAGCAACAGTGGCATAAAAATCCACATCATACTTAAAAATATGGGTTTACTCCAAAACCACATGCATGCCAAATTTAAAGCCTTCCTAACTGCCTCTTCCCAAACCCCTGATCATTCCACACCTCTGAGACAGCCTCAAGGAACTAGGTTACACTGCATAGGTCAGAATTTTTTTGGTATGTTTTGTAGACTTGAACTCTGGAGGGGACCCTTCATATTTAACTATTACCCAATCAAATAAAAAGAGAAGTGCTGAGAATAAAAAAAAACCTTCCAAATCTGGCTAATATAGTACATTTATTTAAATATTTCTTTCCATTTCCCTTCTCTTTTCTCATAGAAAAGAGATATTAATGAAAAGAAAAAAAGAAAACAGAAGAAGTTGCTATGTTGTTTTTCAGGTGGATGATAGTAAACACACAGACTCTCTTTGTTTGAGTTAGATAGAAAGGACCCAAGATTTTAAACAAAGGAAATGAGTAATTCAACATGACCAGGAAAATGGATACTTTGATACATACCTAATTTTGTTTTATGGTGCTTTATAATACATAATCAAATTCCGCAACAGTAAATGTGGATTAAGTCAATGGTGAAAACAGATTGTTAATGAAAATATAATAGGTTTATCCTCATTTCCCATGAGATTACTCCTTCACGTACAACAGGTTATAATTTTATAGTGATCTAAAGTGAAATTATATTTCTCGGAATTTTCAAAGCCAACAATGGTATTCAGCCCCAGATTTAAAGGAAACCATTAGTCTTGGTTTGTCATGTGCATCAAGGTTTAGAAGGCAGTACACTGTTACATCACTGAAGCCCTGCCAGATATCCCAAAAGGAAAGCTGAAGAGCCATACATCTGGCCTGCAACTTTGCCAGACACACTGTCCTGTCTGTGGCCAGGGCAGATATGGTAAAAGGCACACTCTGAACACTTCGCTCACACCGCAGGGGTGAGAATGTGATGGCAGAATTATACTGAAGCCGCTACAAATTTCTTCTGGAAAGAATTTCAATCGCAACTGACCATGGCCATGACCCGAATCCCACATCAAGGCTTTACCAGCGCTCAGGAGTGAGGCTACACATTTCCTAGTGTGGGATTAGAGTCCAAATACAAATTGAAATTTGCCCTGTCTTCCTCCATAACCCGTATGTTTGCACCATATTGTCAGCATCTGTTTAGACGAATCTGGTGAGTCAGGAATGTTCCAATGTAACCTTGTTTTACTAGAAAGACAGCAATTTATCAAAACTGAAATTTTGTGGCACTATGCCAGATTTTGTTGAAAAGCTTTCAGGTCCTTGATAGTTTTCAGTGAGATAAAGAACCTGCAGACCTGAAATCTAGTCCATGTCACCACATCTACTGTAAACTGGGTTATCATACTACTTCTATATGGTAGACAAACCTTCCTCTTTAGTCTACAAATTTTATTTAATTGAAGAAGAGTTAGTCTGTTTCTATGTACATTCTAGACATCTGGTATACTAAAAAAAGAGCCTCAATAATTCAACTGGGCTGTTGAACATATGAAAATTGTGAGCAAATGACCACTATATATGAACAAATGAACTGCTTAAACACAGATTTCTACCAAAGCATTCCCACAGAATTCCCAATGCCAACATCTAATATCCATACCCAAATGTGCTGGCTTTGGTATCTCTATACATTGCCCTGTTAAACTACATCATTCTTCCCAGAGCAAAGCAACTGCAGTGGATGGATTGAAAACCGTATCTTGTGCTCCTGGATATCTGAGACTAACTTATAGGTCCCCCATCCATGCCAATGCTTCCAGCCTGCAAATTCTGAGGAGCACTTTCCAGGCAACCTTGTGGGAGCTGTCTGCTGTGAGCATTGCCACAAGGCACACCCGTGAGTTAGGCACACCTACAGCTCTCCTATATTCACAGCTTATCAAACCTGTTAAGTTCACCCTAGCCTGCTTTCAGTCATAAATACCTACAAACTTAATTAATTTCCCTGATGTGGCAAATGTTCCAAGCAGGAAAATATTTTCAGCTCCTGCTAGTTAATTCTTTGGAGCAAGAATTATCCATGATGTTCAGCACTGTCAACAGTTTATAAATTAATAATAAAACAATAACACACAAAATAAGAAAAAGCTTGAGTCCTTTTTCTATAATAAATCACTTAGCAGTTTAATATAAATACTAATGAAAGTCTCTAATACCTCAAAAATCTTGAAGTGGGTCCCACTGTAGGATAACTATTTGAGTGAATGAAGATCATTCATTCCTGTTGCTTTGTGTTTGGATTTTTAGTGGTATAAGCTTGTTGGAAAACTGAGTCTCCCAGAAATGGGGAAGTTCACAGATCCAGAGTAGCCTCTTTCTATCTACCAATCCCTGCTAAATCTCAGGCACATCCAGTTAAGTCCACACAGGTTGATTGCAATAATATTTTATTGACAAATTTCCAAAGGGGCTGGAGTCCATACTGCCATAAGCAGCATTCTTGCATTTCCCTGTCCAAACTCCTCAGTGTATCAACAACTTCAAATAGATATGTGGATTACATCTCTCAGGCAGAAAGGAGAGTAGCTGTTTCTGTTGTGCAGTGATGCCATATGCAACCTCCATTTACTTGCTTCAAAGTCTGTAGTTGAAGAAATTTTCATATTTCTTCCTACATGCCTCTTTGATAACATTGTCATCTAGTTAGCTTTTAGTATATTTGTGATACTTATTCTACTGAGAACACAAGAGTTACTAATATTTCTAAGTTTTAAAATACTTTATGCAGGTGTTAGGAAGGAAAAAAAATCATTATTTTGTATAGCTTATCTAGTGTTTATACACAGGATTTACTCTAAATATAAAAGGTAAAAATGCCTTTTGATTTCATGTGTAAAAGGAGAAAAGAAAATCAAAAGAAAAATACAGACACACTCTTGATCTAGCAGAAGAATATTGTACAGATCACCAGTTACTACATCTGACTATAGGAAATCTATGGAATTTCCTTCCAGTTACTTGGCAGAATATCTTCTAGATTAATGGAATACTTTGTTTATTTTCTGGGGACTACAGTTTTATAATTGAATGTTATTGCAGGAAAAAAAGTATGTACATTTTTATAGCTAGAGTCAAGGTGAGTTCTGGATCCATAATAAGATCCAAAGCAGAGGAAATAACAGACCAATATCATAAGAAATAATCTCTATACTCACACAAAATATATATGAAGATGCTTCTTCTCAATTACAGGCAGAGCAGTGTTTGTATGTAAGTGTGAGTGAGTGAGGGCACTTTAGATCTTTTATTAGACTGTATGTAGAAAAAGAAAAAAAAGGATGCTGTAGGATGAAAATTCTGTGGAAATCATTTGATAATTGTATAAGGAACTAGCAAAATTTACCTTCCCATGACAAACTAGCTTTAGCAGTAAGGATTGGTATGGACCACCGCTAAGAATGTCAAGGCTGATTGACATTATTTATTAAATAACAGGAAAACACTGTGCTCTAAGAGACAATGCAGAGAATTACAAGAGGAATATGTATGATATGGATTCACAACCATGATAAGTAGCAGTTAAGTACAGTGGAGTTTTTTCACAGTATCTCTTGGAGAAGACTCAAGAGACACAGCCCCTAGAAACACCTAGAACAGAATGCAGAATATTTTCAAGAAATTTGTAGTGGTGATGCTGTATTAAACACAGTGGGAAATTGATTTTGGCCAGATCCAAATGGGTTTTGACTTTAACCTTGAGGTGATGGAGAAATGAGGAAGTCTGTGAAGGAAGGCACTGACTCTTTGTCGTGCTTCTTTCACTCTGGATGGTCAAAATAACTTTTTGAGTTTTTGAGACTCCAGTGTTTCTCTGTAAGGGTTGGATTGTGTGTGAACCCATTTCTCTCCCTGGCACTTGGTTCCTGTTGTCTAATAATACAATTTATTGTAGTACTGTGCTTCATTGGAGGGCAGAGACTTCTGCAGTGTAGTGTTGGCACTAAGAGTACTGTAAAGCCAGGACTGTTTCAAAGGAAATAGTTATGTATATATCAATTCTCCACAAAATTGGTAATTGGCCATTCAATGAAAAAGTAAAACTATTCTTACAATTTTCAAGAATTCTAAGATATATTCAAGACTATTAAGATATTCCACTTATAGATTTTTGAAGGTCAAGATAATAAAAAAATCATTGCTATCAAAACTGGATATATGTACTATTTTCAAATTTGAGAGGCAGAAATAAAGCAAATTTTCGGCAAAGCAACATTTGAGACAAATATCCTTCAACTGCTGCTTTTGAAAGAAATAATTGCTTGTTTTAGTCAGTGTTTTCCTACTGTAATATGAGAATGATCTTTCAGGTAGTTGTATCTTTCTGATACAATTCTGATATATATAGAAATCTTCTGGTCAAATTTATAAACCTCTGCTTCAGCCCGTGGATCCTATACCTGTCAAATGCTCAATTGCCGCATTATTTATTGTGATATTATAATTGCATGATAGTATAATGTTGTATCTTCTTATAGCAAAAAATGACAAATTCTATTTGCATATATCCACAAAAAAGTAACATATAAGACAAATACACTAGAAACTTCAAAGGAACAATTCAAGGAAAGTGAAGCACCAGAAGAGAGGAACCATCACAGTTCAATTGCCCTGTACAAATGTTTATTTTGGCTTTTTTCAGCTTGTGCATTATTGAATCATTTTAATTATACATTAAATAAAAAATGTTTTCTTTACAGTATCAGTTCCCAGTCCTGCCCTCTGTACCTTTGCAATCTATTACACCCAGATGGGTGCTCCTTTCCATTACAGTGAATTTTTTCTTTTTTCTTTATACTGCTTAAGTATGAACAGAAAGAAAATGAGTGAGGTAGTCTCTGCTTCCAGTCAGTCCCCAAACTCACATTGTCCCACAGCTGCCAGATTTTGCAGTTCCAGGGAAAACTGTCAACCTGCCAACTCTGGCCTGGAGCATACTCAGCTCCAACGAAATACTCAGCAAATTAACTGCTAAACTCTAAGGGGGGATCCCAGCAGATAGAGTTTCTTTGATGCTGTTGCTGAAGTGGAAGGTGTTGAATGTACTTGGTTTGGCCAAGTTTAGGCATATCATTAGAAACCCAGTAAAAGGCACTTTCTGAGCAGCAGATGCAATATTTTTCTTTTCCAAGTTTTAAGCTTGTATGCATGGGTTTCAGGAGAGATTTTCAATAAGGTTTTTTCTTTTTTTCTTTTTTTCTTTGTTTCTCTCTCTTTTTTTTTTTTATTTAAGAGCTAAATCTCTAAAGAGGTTTATTCCACCAGAGGTGAAAAATAAACAAAACAAACCAGCAATGAAGAAGAATTCTGTGGTTAGCTTGGCAAAATCATATCGAGGACAGAATATTCTATGATTTTACAGTAAAAGTGGCATGAAATTGGAGCTACAGACAGCACTGCCTGTTCTGCTGACAATATTCATGGAGTTAGTTAGGTTTCCTACCTCCTGAACTATAACTTTTGAGAGTTTTTGTCGTCCAGTCTCTCATGAAGAAAGTTTTAAGTTCCCTTTGGGATAGTGTATATATATGATCCCAGCTGATGTATTTTCAGTCTTGAGGAATGCATAGCCTTTTCTGGTAGCTAAAAATACCTTTATGAAATGAGTTGTTTAAGTTGTGACAGGATCATAAAACCCCCAAAAGCAAATAAAATTTACCTTGAAACAAAAGACACCACGTTAACACTTTCTAGTTGGATGGATACAGCCAGGTCCCTCTGAATAAAAGTAATCTTTCACATCAAAAATTCAAAAATAAAGAAACGTTCCACATGCTGCATGTTAGGAGCTGACTTACTGAGGAAGCACCTACAGCAGGATGCAACTGCAAAACTGGGTGAAGAAATGTTGATGAGCACAAGTGCAGAAGACTGCAAATACAAGAATGATTCACCTATTCAGAGAGATAAGGCCAATTTACCTCATTGGACTCCTTCTAGTGGGGTTTGGACTTGGGTTTCTAGCACAGGCTGAGGGCAGATTATTCCTGGACACTCTTCCAGTGCCTTGCTCTCTGTGCATAAGTGTGCAGCCATGCTGGCAGCAGTGAGGCTGGCAGCCTGGTGCTCCTCCTCACTCCTGTTCCACAGACAAAGACCAGCAACGCCCTCAGGGTGAGGGATCTACTCCCAGCTGTTTCCCTTTATTTAGGGAAGTAGAAATAAACTGCCTCCTAACAGTTCCCAGTTCCACTGGTACCTCTTAATTCTTTCTTAACAAATATGGAGTTCATACATCCTATCAAATTTCCAGAAGGTACAAAACACTGAAGGCTAAAATAGCACCCATTGCAGATAAAAATTTTGCTTCTTATTTTCAGATAATGCCAATGTATATTTCTACCCATCTGTTTTTTACCACTGGCATTAGAGACAGGCTCTGCTGCTGCCCAGGTCAGAGGAATGTCTTTACACCACCAGCCCGACAACAAATGAGAGCGAGCAGGAGCAGGAAAAGGCTTTGCCGGCCATTTCATAGCCATGTCCGGAGTTCACCAGATGTAAATGTACAGAACAGAAAGATGGTCTTGTTCATGTGAGTTGAGTCTGTCAATATCTGGCAGCGCATGACATCATCTTCATGCTGTTCACCAGAAATTAACATAGTTGAAAGGGTTTGCTGGAAACCCAAGGAAGCTGCTAAACCTTGATGAAAGTCCTACATGCAGTCTGAGCCTACCTGCTCTCCAACCATTCCACCTTGCTACAGCTACAGATTCAGACTGAGAACAAAAATCTTCCAGAGGATGAAGGTTTACGCATCAATGAGAGCAAAAGAAAAAAGTATTCTGGCACTTGCAACAAGTGCTGATCCCTTGTTCACAATTCATAAGAATGACTCCACACTGAGACATTCAAAGGGCTTAAATTCTATGAAGGTATTCCAGTGCTTAGGGGCATTCTGCCAATACTCATGCAGTCTATTGGTGGTTTTCCTTAATTTTCAATTGTTAAAATCCAGAAAACAGGTAAGGACTTCCAGAAGACAAAAATAAATATCAACTCTCTAGCATGAAATGCATGCATTAAAAGTGGCAGGCTCCATTCAAATCCTTTGGGAATGGGGCATGCCAAGTTTCATCTGGCACTCAAACACACTTTTCTATTTAGAAAACTGGTGTCAGGGATTCCTAACCATGGTCTCAACCATGGGTTTTGACACAAATCCATTTATACTACATAAATCATTAATTCATTCCTTCAAATACCAAAGTCAATTTTGAAATCTTATGTTTATAATAGTTCATCTATATTCATCAGTACTATCACCTTTAAAAAAAAAAAAGGAAAATTTTAATATTATCAGTGAGAGCAATGGGAACAGAACATAAGATTTTATTTTTTTTAAGCTACAAATCTGAAGTGGAAGTGAATGTTAAACGTATGCCTCATACTAAAACTTTATGAAAAATGAAATGCACAAAAAGCTGGATCCTTGCCATGACACCCATTATGGTGAAGTCTGAGACTCTGACCCTTCGTGTTATACTTATTGTTTTTTTGACACATTTAGTCAATTAAAATGGGTGAAGTGTAATTTGTTTTTCTTAAGTTTAATACAGCATGTCAATAGAAGCTAACCAAAATTTATAGTAGGAACACTAAAACTGCCACTTGCACTTAAACAAATGAACACAATTTATCATGGTTGAAATAAAAGGAACATCATGTGCATTTGACTTTATACTTCACATGAGCATGTTGCCAAATATAGGAAAGCATGTTACAGCTGACACTTCCAATGGAAAAGACATTTTACTTCACATTAAATATTGGTGTGAAAAATTTGGACCTTGTCCAATCCTAAGAAGTGTTAACGTTGGCACTTCCACTGTATACTTTTACTGTAAATTGTTGTAACATTTATTTGACATGGAATACCCAAAGGATTGATGAGTAAAGAAAGGAAGACTTTTTATTGTGCCATGTTCCCTTTTTCAGTCATGCATACTAAGCCTTTACATCTTCAGAGTTTAAACAAGTCACCACCTGTACTCAATCGGTGAAGGTTATTTTTCATGCAACTGGAGTTTGCCTTTTTTATAAACCTATAAAAGCACACATTTTCCATTTTATTGGTCAGCAAAGCAATGGCTGATTTAACCATAAAACTCACAAATGTTGTTTCTTTATGGAGATCTATGTTTTTTTAGCCCTTTATAATTCCTTGGAATATAAGGCTCCTTCATTTCATTTGTTGTCAGAGAGTGAAAACACAAAACAAAGTGAAGTATTTTTTCTTTTCATTAAAAAAGTTCACCTAACACTACTACCACTTATATTATTACCCACAGACTACTAAAGATTTAGGAGGAACAAAGTACTGCTGCGTAAAAATTTATCCGCTTCAATTAAGTACCTGCACAAGAATTCTCTGTTCGTATTATGTGAACTATAACTACATTTATCTGCAGTAATGAAGCACTGTAAAATGTTGGAAAAGTGCTGAGGGGCACTTCGTATGATTTACTGAACTGATCTCTAGGTTAAGAAAGCAGGCCTAAGACAAGGGAATTACTCTTTCCATCCATATTTTTCAAATTAAGAAAATCCATAGCCTTTTGAATTATAAAATTAAATTTTAGAGACACAAACATGAAAATGATTGGGGTATTTTAACAATCTTAAATACCCAGTCCAAGACCTTGAGTTTTGATCTATTTAAATACAACACTTCAAGCTTTCTGCATTTAATTACAATTAAAAGAGAAATTTATACATACAAATACTGGGAAAAGAGATTTTTTTCAAACTAGACAAGCGACACAGATGTCCTATACCAGGGAGAAACCTCAACAACCATGTGAAGCAATGAAAGAGAATGTAAATAGCAGAGGCCATGAGCTAGTGCCTAGGGTTACATCTGCTGGCACCCAGAACATCAGGTAGTAGCACCCTCAGAGCACCTCTGGAGAGAGGAATAGGTTTATTATTTAAATTTTTTAAGTACTGAAGTGAGTATCTATCCATAAAATGGGAAAAAAATCTATCCTTTGTGTGTTCTTCTGGCCTACAACTAAGAGAGTGAAAACCAAATCTAAGTGAATGGAAAAGCCTAAGAGATTTTTTAATAGATGATCCAGGGATCAGAAACCCACCTAGCCCACCTTCCCCTTTGCTATTTCTAAAATGCAAACATGCTCTTTAGGAAAGACAAAGGATAGAAGAAACACAGGAGGGTAGAAAGACTTGGAGTAGAGAGAAAATAAAATCTTTGGTGTATTTTACAGTGCTAACAACTCAGTCAAAAAAGGAAAGTCAGCAAAAGCAAAGCCAGCTCAGCCTTCTCTCAGCCAGGTATGATCAAGCCATATTGCTTCAACATCAGCCTCAGTCTTATAAAACAATTTTTTATGACAATCTCATCACTCTGCTTAGCAATAAGGAAACCAAAGAGATCACTCCTAACTCATAGGCAAAAAAAAAAACAAAACAGAAAATACACCACTCAAAATAACCCCACTGGCCACAGGCAGTCATGTGACAGGAACGTGTTTCCAAAGACATTGTACAGGCTCCATCTTTGAGTGTTTTCAAGACTCAGCTGGATATACCCACAGTAACCTGGTCTGATCTCATGGATGGCACTGCTTTTTTTCCCCCTTCTTTCTGCAGGAGGCTACTCTGGATACCTCATGGCATTCCTGCCTAACCTATGACGGTATCATTAAATTCCTTCTTTCAACTGAGACGACATGACTTAAAAGATGAATTTTGAAGACAAAACAAAAAAACAAACAGCCATCCATTTCATCCATTTGATTGCTAATGAGTAATAAATTATAAAAAGTTTTTGTTGTGCTGTTCCCAACACAATGGAACCACAGTTTCTACTAGAATGCAGATAAAATATAGGTAGATATTTGTATGAAAGTTTTCTTATTTGAATCTGGTTTCAGGAAAAGAACAACTAAAGATATTTCTTTTTCCAGGGAAAAAAATTATCTTTTCCTTTTGTATGGATGTAACGTCAAACCTGGACAAAAGAAGGTTGAGTGTGTGTTACTCCAGTTTCTAGCTGGAGTTAATGATGAGTGTGCGGGAGGAATACTCCATTTTAAAGTAGCACTACCTTTCCTCCCATGTCATGCTATCATCTTTAATGGCAACAATAATTCACTTAAGCCAGGAAGACATTTTTTCTGCTTTATCTATAGATCATTAGAGCAGTCTGCCTGCTGCATTAATGCCTGCTAAAATGGCATGCTGCTTCCCACTTTATGGCTCTATGTCAAAAATGTCTCTGATAGCTGGTTACTCACTCCACTTTGTCGGTGTTAAACAATCCATTCCTTATTGGATGAGCCACACTATCGCATGGCAGTTACTTGACTTCCATAATATCCTCTATAGGTGTCAGGTCTCTGGAGAACTGTACGTCCTCAACTCCCACTGAAGGCAAAGGTGGATAGCACCTTACAGATCAGATGTTGTGACTTTCTGAAGAGCTGCTTAAGCTTTTCAGTTAAAACTCAACAGCTGTGCAGAATGTGGGCATTATTTTTAGACATACATTGCATCTCTCCATTTGTGATAATTTACTACCATGCAAAATATGTTGCTATGATATTGCTCAAGAGATAACAGCAAGGGAGAATTACTACAAGTATGTAACGAACCAGGGCCAAACACTCCTAGGACACAATCCAGGTTTCTTACACTGACTCAGAGTGTTGAGAAATGGGGTTTTATATTCTTTAAGCCTTTGTTTCTATGCTGTATAAATGATATTACAAAGAGTCAGGAAAACTGTCTTATGGCATTTAGTGATGCAATTTGGCTTAATCAAATTCAAATTTGTTTGTTCGTTTTTTTGTATACACTCTGGAGGTTGTTCACCCAGAATGGTTACATTTGAGATAAATACAGAAGTAAAGGAGAAAGAAAGAGAGGTAAAAGAAAAATATTAAAAAGTAATGACATAAATTAAGGAAAGATTGTTATATATATCAGTGAAATGAAGAAATCTGTTTGCACAAGTACATATAAATGGAACAGAAGGGGTTACTGCATTTATAGACTTGGAATACAGTAGATAAATCATCATTCATCATTCTGTTTAGATACCATAATATTTTACAGATTTTGCTAAGTAATATAATGCACCTAAAGCTTTGCACAGAAGCAGAGACTCTTTATGAATTATATCCAACACATAGATAGACACTTATAGCTATATTTAATCTCTTGTTGTAATTTGTGATCTACATTAATGAGTCTGCACAAATAGTTGTCTTCTCTGCAAATGTAAGATTCAAAGATCCCACCTCAAACAGACCCTCTCAAAAGAGCCTTTTATCATGGGTCTTTCAAAAAACTTTTCTGAAACCAAAATAAAAACTTATGCTTCGCTTACTCCCTGACTAAGAGGCTTAGAGTATGAAGGGCTAACCTGAGGAACTTGACCTGGTCACGTGCTCCAGTTGTAAGTGTGCTGGGCTTTGTACAATAACAAAGCAAAACACCTGATTGCTACCTTATTCACTAGTGTGCATTGCACTTGATGCACACTACATTTAGAACAACACTACTCTGAGTAAGAGATTATCACTCATTTTGTATTCAAGAGAGTGATTCTGGATACCATATATGAAAGATCCTGCGTCATTTTGACAAAGATGGAGAAATTTTGCCTCTTTGCAAACCAAAATTTTCTTTTTGTTTCTCCAACATCAGCATCATACAAGGAAGTATTTAGTTGACTGCTTGTTGCAGCCCCCTTGGGCAATGGCCAGTACCTTGTATGCTATTTAACAGATCTTTGAAATTTTAGACCTGCCATGAATGAAAAATGTTGAAAAGTACTCCAAAGCCACTCTTTCAAACCAAAAAACATGAGGACTCAGAGGCCTCTCATGCTGCACACTCTGTATTCCTGAATCTCTTTGTCATTGTTATTACAGTTAGCTTATGGACCACATTATTCCTTATAATAATCAGGGAGGATAATGCCGATGAAAATGAGAAGTTTACAGTGAATCATACTAAGTAAGTGCTGCCTCTAAGGCTGCAAGCACTTGGGAAATGGTTTGAGGCTTCTCTTTTCAAGTTGGAGGATAGGTCGTTACCTCCCACTTCGGACAGGAATGTCTTGGCTCCATTTTGATGTTATATCTGTTAGGTGCAGAGTGATGAGTCTATCTTACTGCTGATTCACACCGGCTGTTCCAGCGGCAACATGTGACCGTGATTCCTCTGTGGCCCAGAGGATATTTTCCATCAGTGGTAACAGATGTTACTAATTCAGAAGGCCAAAAGAAATAATAAAATTATAAGCACATAATACATGTAAACATTTCAGTCATATTCTTTCTGACAATAGGACCAAGAAATGCAAAAGTTAAAAAGAAATGAATGCTGCTGCTGTTGATATTTTTGGAAGACCTGGATGGTCAGGAAAGAGTCCTACTGAATGAGGATGAATGCAGTAAGTTAAATCACTGATGGAAAGTAGAAAATAAATTGTGATCCTGCTTTTCTAAAAACCTCAGTACAAATAAATGTAAATCACCTGAAAGAATATATAAGGGGATGTGTTATGGTGAAGTGTTGACATACCAAATCATCTTAGTTCTCAGCATACTGGGTGGGAAATAGAAGTGTGCTCCTCACTGAGGCAGTGATTTCAATGCAATTCTAATAATTTAAGGCAAGTCATTAAATTGCAACTAGTGCATGGCCAATGTTAGGACCAATATGATAATAAATTTGCTGACATTCCATCTATTCAAAATGGCATGCACATTGGAAAACTTCTCTAATAGAAATTAATAGTACAGATCTCATACCTTCTAAATCTTTGACAATAATACTGTCATTTCCTGGGGGATTATACCCCACTTAAATACTATTTTCAGCTGGACATTTATTAGTGAAAATTATCCTGCCAAAGTAGTCATTATACTTGATGTAATCTATTGATCTACAAATGTTTAAAGGGGAAGAAAAACACCTGTTCCTTCAGCTCTATTTCATTCCCTTTTCCTAATCAGTCACCACTACAGACCATTCTACAGCTGAACTGTGTTGTCTTTGGCCTTGGTATAAATTATTTGCTAAAAAAAAAAAACAATTTGGTGCCCTTTCTTTTTCTTTTTAGTTTGTCAGAGGGTTTTTTGGGGTATTTTTTTTGTTTTGGTAAAGCAATGAACTCTATATAGAAATAAACTTACATTTTGTTGATTAATCAAAGGAAAATAGCAATCCATTTAGGCAACAGGAACGAATCACCTCCTTCTCATTATACAAACAGGGACTTTGTAAATTTTTCAGGAAAAGGATCATGTCTTATACACCGGATAAACTTTGTCATTATATACACCTATGCTATTTCAAGAAATATGGGTTAAATAAGAAAAAAAAGTGGACTTTTGGAACCCAGCCTGAAACTCACTGAAGTCAATGAAAATATTTCCATTAGCTCCAGTATGAGCTGGATCAGATTCAAGAGGTCCTGTGAACAAAACCATCCATGATAATATAATAAAGACTTCATCACTCAAGGGGACCAAATTAAGATCACACAGATGACCTGAACTGTTGTATTTCCTCATGGGTTTGAGCACTTAATTTTGCTTCCTTAAAATTTTTAACATAGATGTTTTGTCTGTGTTACTGGCAGCATCACATTACACTGCAATGCAAATCAGCAGACGTCTTGGTTTTGAATTTTTTCTTTTTTCCCTCTTTTTCCAACAGGCAAAAGCCTTTTCTGCAAGTCACAATGCAGAACTACTTTGAGCAATAAAAGCATTATAGACACATGAAGCAAAGTTCTTCTAAGTCAGATGTAATTATCCCTTCTATGAGGCACTTTATGTAATATTTATTTCCATTAATCTTGGAATCTATGTGCATTGTTTATTGAAAAAATGAATGCAATTTCAAATACAGAACTGCACAGGGGAATATATTGGAATTCTGGAAATTTTCAAACTAATTCAACATTTTTGCCATACGTGTATTTGGAACAATCCCAAGTGTAAAACCTAATGTCACTGATGTAAAACTGTCTTCTAAAAGTTTGAAAGTCTGTCATCTTTCTCCATATACTCACTTCATTAAATAGTTTACAGCTTGCAAGGGGATCACAATGTTGGAGTAAGAAAATGACTGTCCTGACAGATTCAGACAATAAAACAACCAGATTGTTATATGAATGTTTTCTCAGAGACTGTTGCTGCAACACATAATAAATACAAATATTGAAACACCTGCATGATAAACATAATACTTTTAACAGATGTTAATCCCCCCTGAATGCGACCAGTGGATTTAGATCACATAAATGCAACTTGCCCTGTTCAGGTCTCCCTGGAAAATTGCCAATCATATGGTTGCTTTCTGACCAACTGCTGCAATCTACACGCACGGATTTGCTTCTCAGTTCTCCTAACACGAGCATTTTTAAACAACACATAAATATAGCAATATATGTACATGACACTAAAGCTCAGCTGTAATTTAGGTTACTTTTCTGCTGTCAGCATGAGTTGGTTATATTATTTTCAGAAAAGAATGTTCCAAGTTAGAAACAAACCTATTTTCTCAAAATCCTGACATTCTGGCAAGCAGAGCAGAATGTTTTTCTCCCTTTGGTGGGACTTGCTCTGCCTCAATACTCTCTGATCATATGCAACTTCTGTTTACTTCAACAAATTTAGTGGAGGTTCAGCATATTTGAAAATTAGCTATTAACCCTATCAAAACACTACTGAGGTTTTGATACCCCTAGGGGAGAAGCACACACTTACAACCCATTGGCTTAAACTTAAGTACCTGCTTCTGCACTCTGTTGGAAAAGAGCCTGAATTTACATGTGTCTTTTCACCTCCAGAAGGTATCTGAATGCCTTTCGTTGTAAGTCCAGTTTATACAAATAGCTCTGCACCCGTAGGGCCATCTCTGCATTTCCAAAGATGACAGTGTGCACTTGCACACAGTGAGTGGCATTACTCAGTGCTGAGCTATCCAGACAGCAGGGTCTGACCTCCTGACGTGTGTGTAACTGAAAATAAGCAACACTGGGAGCAGAAAATAACTGGCAAGTGATTATTCATGGAAACTGAATGGCAAAGGAAAACCTGCACCCTTCATTTCATGCCTCCAATGGCTGTGTTAATTCAGAGAAACTGACACAAACAGGCACACAACAAAGAGAAGTGCAACAGAAAACAATAAATTCTTCATGGAAAAGCAAAACTTAACTCTCAAAATTGACAAATAAAAAAAGAAAACAATAACATAATTTGTATAAAAATTAACACTAACTTGCCATATCTCCATGCACCACCTAGGAACACCTGAGTTTGAAAAAAATGTGGGATGAGCATTTCAAAAGATAGAAAGGTTTGCGTGGTAAAGAAGTTCCCCAGAGCAATTTGTGGCTGTAGGTCAGGAGAAACAGATGAAGCTGAATGGGAAGCAATAGAAGTGTTTACCAAATTGTTCTGGTGATTCTCCAAAGTTTCTCTTGGTGACAAAGGAAGACATAACTATATCTCAGATGCATGTTGAAGAAGAATAACCACCAAAATCGGAAATGAAGACTCAATTTAATTCAGTTCAGTTGCACTCTTGCTGAAATAATTGCAGAAAAAAAGATTGTGGTTGGTCATAATTAATAAGGAAAGCCAACAAGAAGACATATTTCTTGGGATATGAGTAGCTACAGAGAGAGACCTGCTCTAAGACAGACATAGACTAACAAAACTTTCCGAAATGATGCTATTCAGACATTAATAAATAGGTCTATTTGCTTAATAGGCAAGGAGCTGCATTTTCTCTACTTCATCTAGTTGATTCTGCAATTAATTGCAGTAAGTTGAGGGCACAGAACACAGGAGAAACCTTTCCATTGACTACAAAGTAAAAAATTCAGCCGATTCTTCCACCTTTTAGGATTATTAGTTCATCATCATTAAAAGAGAAAATTATGATACTACATAAAAATTGTTCCAGCTGAGCCAATGTGATCAAAAAAGTGAATACCCTGCTTGGATGGGTGCACAACAGGTTAGAAGAGAACATGGACTTTTCTGAGATAAAGATATTCATGATTATGACTGTGGTGTTCCATGACGGTAGTAACCAGAACAGCCATGTTCAAAACCTTTTTAAAGTCTATTGAAGAACTAGAATGGGTTTATTAGCAATTCTAAGTGTTGCTGTTTGCAGGAAAACTCTCATATAAGGAGGAACTGGCAAGATGTTTTGTGTTATTAAAAGATAGTAGAAAAATGATTAAAAAAACATCGATAAGATTAACTAAAGAGATGTCTTGGTCTTGTCTTAAATGATATAGCAGCTAGAGAAGGTTCAGTGAAAACAAAAAGTAGCAAATTCAAAGCTGAGGAAGAGATTGCTCTTTTATTCACCCCATACTTAGGACTGAGAAGTAATTCTAAAATTCAAAAATCATTTGGTCTCTTCTATGGGTCACAAGAGTTTCAAGATTTATAAAGCCCGTTGTTTTTCAAAGAAATTTCGCATTGTTTGTTCTTTTATTTTATTTTAACTTTAGTTTTTTTAACTGAAGCAGTAGGTTCAGAGCAGGGAGAATAAACTTTCTTCAGTGTGGCTTGTCCTAACCATTTTAAAGAGTTCATCAGATGCAATAATTATTTTCCCTGACTTCAAAACAAACTTCTGGTTGGCTATGCCTATAGCAGTCATTTTCATACTTCTATACGGTGGTGTCTTGGCCCTTGACTGGCTTTGCTGCTGTTATCAAAATGCAGAGAATAGAGGAGAAGTCTGAATGCAGATACATCTTAATTTTGCCAGGACTGTCTCTTCTATTCATTATAACACTACACATTTTACCTGTGAAATTCTGAGCACATTCCAATTTATAGCTACATGAAAATGTTTCTATAAATTAAGAGGAATTCATAGCAATTAAATATTTTTTCACAACTGCCTAGATATAAAGCATTTGCTCTTCCTTCTCCTTCAGTAAATTTCCTGTTAGACATTATGAGCCCATGCTCCAACCTAATCTGAGCCTGAGGTGCACCGTTCCTTGCAAGGCAACAAGGCTTTAGCGTCAAAGTCAGGGGTGGTGGAGGAGTTTTGCCACCACAATGCCACGCTTTGCCATTGTAGGGAGAGACAGGCATGACCATAACAGGGATGGGGATAGCTCTGGGGGCTTTCAAAACCACATCCCATGAGAGTCCCCAGGAAGCTGACCAGAGTAAGTCGAATCAATTATATGTGTAAGCTCATACCTAACTGGCCCTTGGGGCTCCTGCTTGCCCAAGACACTAAGGTTGCCCTGAGCCTCTTTAACCATTTGCATTTTAAAATTAAAACCTTGAAGTGTTTCTTGTGCAGCTCCTCACCCCTGCAGGATTTCCTGTCCAAGTCTCCACCTATTTTCTCAGTTTCTCAATGGCGATTGCAAACTTCACCTCCCTGCCCCAGATCCGGGCTCTTCTGGCTGCACACGTACATTTATCTATTTCCCATCATCTCCTGCACAAGTGTAAAGGCTTTCAGATGATACTTGAGAGGAAGTGTGCTAGGGCACTCCACTAACAAATACTCCCAGACAGTATAATTGGAGTAAAGCACGAGTACTATTAACAGCAAGCAAACAGCCTTAGCATGTTAAAAACAACCTTAATGATTCTCATTCTTAAACCTTCTTTTCCCATGATGTTTATGTGCTAAGGTTTCAGCTGAACTTAGGTTATTTAGGCATTTCTGAAAAGTCTACACTTTAATGGGTTCAAATGACTAAGATGAAAATGAAATTTCAGTAATTAAAGTTCATGTAAGGGGAGGTGTTTCATTTAGTTTTTTGTTTGTTTGCTTTCATCTATAGGCCTCCAGTGTTTTCGTATCTATTCTATAAACAGGATAATATAAAATCATCTAGTTACAGAAGAAATGAAAAGTTGAATGATTCGTTATATTTATATGACCTTAAAACATGTTGCAGAATTGCATTTATTACACACACAAAAAAAACCCCAAAACAATAAAACATCTTATTGAGTAGTTGATTATATGGTATTACAAAAATCTGCCTTCCAGTGGTATCCTTTGGCCTGCATATGTACAACACTATAAATCTTGCTAAATATTTGTTTCAGAAATTGTCCAGAAGGATGAACAGATTGATTTTCCAGACTTAAATCACTTCAACACCAAATAGTACTCCGGAGAAAACTGTGTTTCTCTTCTTGTTGATTGCAGACACATAAAGATCACACTGAGCTGCAGCAGTTCAGCTTTCTGGTCTTTTTGCTGTTTCATAGCACCAAGATGGAAAAGGCACAGCTTTGAGACTACCTAAATACAAGGAGTTAATGAAATCCACATAAAATTAAGGAATTGTTGAATGCATTTCATTAATTCTGAACTTAGTAACAGCCTATATTTCTAGCCTGTGGATTTGCATGAATTTGAAAGCTTGAAGAACAAAACCAAAGTGAATATAGGACTTTTTCACAAAATAGCTTGTAAAGCTAAATTTTGGATTTTTTACAACATATTTTCCTACATTTTTACAAAAAGTCAGCAAAACATTTATTTTTCAGTTAAACTTGTTGAACTGCCAGGTCAACCTTTTACAAAGGAAAATTTTTCCTTTCATTTTGCATTCAGAAAATTTTGACTTGCAGGCTGCTTATAACAATACCTCTATTTAATGATGCTCTGATTGATTTCCCCAAAGAATTTGCTGTTCCAATTTAAGCTCGCTGCTTCAATTTGTATTCCATAGCTATGTTTTTTTAAATGTTATAAAATGCATTTCCTCAACTGAAAAGAATATTTTTTTCCAAATATGAAGAAGGATATTCCACGTCATGTACCTTCCTGTAAAAGAAAATGCTTACTTGTAACCGAGGCTCTTAATGCTGTGTCTTTAATTTGCTGGTGAAAGCCTGGTGCCATCCTTCTCCATTTGTACTGTAGGTTCCTGCCTGAAACACCATGCTTTCCAAAGACATTCACAGGTCTTGGATTTTTTTAAAAAAATGTGGATTATATCAGAGTGCATTAAAAACTGAAAAGTAAGGAGTGCTTTTTCTCACATATTTTCTAGATATTTGCTTCCCTTTAAAGCATGCAGCCAGCTAAATCGCTATTTAAAGGGCACTAATGTCTGTTTATATATGGTATTGCTTAGTATAAAGAAATTTTGGTGTGCCACATCTTTTTCTTTACAGAGAAAATGAAACCTGTGCCTTCACCTGGCAAGTCATTTCTCTGTCTTCAGTGGGTTTTGGGGGGTGTTGGGGCTTTTTCTGACTGGCTTGGGTTAAGAGACTCAGGAGAAGTCTCCCTGCAAGTACAGTGTAGAACTGTGAAATCAATAGAAAAGGGAGAGAGAAATTTCCCAAGCACAGCCAGAACCTCTCTTGTTTACACGCTAAGCCTCTTTAGATGGCAAAAGACTCTTGCATTTAGTGCCTAACTCTAAAAAAGAATTTAAACATTTCAAAAGATCCTAAAAGCCATGTGGAAAGGTAGACTTTATGCATCTTTTAAAAAAATAGCCCAACACCTATTTGTCAAAACTCTCATTTCCTATTAAGTAAATGAAATTGAATTGCTGTTTAGTGGTGTAGTAAGTTTCTCCTCTGCTAAATGAACACAACCTGCTGGATCCAGAAAATTAATTAAAAATGTGCTTTTACAGGATAGAGGGCTTTAGGAGCTGCACAAACCCATCAGACTTTATGAGTTTTCAGACCAGTTCTTTGCACAAGGTGCGAGTGAATGTCTCCCAGTTCCCAGAGAGCCTCCCATCACAAATTGTAAATAGCAGAGATAAGCTGAAAGGCACGCAAGGTGAGCATAAAATATAATTAAAACATACTTCCATTTTCAGTCTATTGCAGCTGCTAACCTTACTGATTAGTAGTTCTTCCATCTATGAGTCATCTCAGAGATATTCACCGGGGGTCTGAGACTGAAATCACTCGTGATTCACAGGATGACAATGAGCAAATATTCAGATGTGATTCCATGTAGACTGAAGACCAGTAAATCTACAGTATGAAGTGACAAAATACGTGCCAACTTAAAAGCTATTATGTTAATTGAATCATTTGCATATGATAATTGCGTAATATGTACACTCTGGGTCAATAGTGATGTTTTTTCCATGCAGGAGGTTCGAAAACCAAGGCAAGCAAAACAGGCTACTAAGCACAGGTTTCCTGCATTCAGCATCTGTAAGATACTCCTGAGGCCAGAATATGAACATTAAAACCAGGTAAATTCTGTGTAATCACTAATATCGGACAGCTCACCATAATGTACCCTTCCATCTCAGTTTGCACAAGTGTTAAATATAAGTCCTGCTAGTGCTTTAGAACTTTACTCATAATGATTACAGATTGTACTAAAACAAAGTCCTCTGTTTGGCTGTTCTTTACACTCCTTTACTTGTACTTGTGGGTTATACATTTGTAGGAAAAACATGCCAAGGTGAAAAACATGCCAAGGTGAAAAACATGCCAAGGTGAAAAACGTGCCAAAGTAAAAAACTCCTTGCCAAAAAAACACATAGGGAACAGGTGGTTCAATATTCCAAGGATGAGCTGAAAATGTAGTACAAGGTACTCCCGAATGCTTGTCCTCCTCATTTCAGCCTGACTTTTCTGTGCTGTTGTCCCACATCAAGTCTTTCTAAGTGCAGCAGCTCCCCAGCCAGTTCGAGGAAAGCTCTTAGTGAATCACTGCCCAAATTGCCCATAGCACATGATGATGAGCTTGACAACAGTCACCTCCTTCCACACATTTACCCCATCATCACAAAATGATAGGCTCTTTTGTCTTTGATTATGGAGATCTTCACGTCCTCAGGGTGAGTGTCTCCCATCCTTAGAGAAATGCATCTGATCTAGGAAAAGTTTCTGCTCAGCATTGTGAAGGAGGGGGCACTAAGAGAGTTTCCCCCTCTAGATCCGTATTTGATATTTCATATGTTAAATTACTGCAAGTCTAAAGCTGTTTATGCACTTCTTTATGGGCCAGCCCTCAGGGGCAATTGCAGTAAATGCCTAATACAAATGCAGCTATATGGGAAATATCATCCATAGGAGTTTGGCTTGTCGTTGGGATCACCTGCTGTTTTGACATGCTTTGCTTGCAGCAGGCAGACTCTCTCTGAAGGGTTTTGTGCTGGTGCAGCGTTCTGCCTCCCCAGCACCTGGGTAGCTGCCATATCCCACCACACTTTGCTGTCCAAGGCTGCCACCTGCACTTTTCATGCAATAGTCATCTGGTGACATGAAGACAGCTTTTCCCTTGTCAATCCCCGGCTGGAAGACTCTCTGATGGCTCTGTTACCCACACTTTCCAGGGATGCGAGATGGGTGCAGCTAAGATACACACTTCTGTGATGGATTTCTGTGTGGTTTCAAGAAATTTCATCCCAAGCCACACTGTAAATATATTTCAGAGGCTCAAAACCTCACAGATAAGAGGATGCACACAGCCATTAGTCAAGCTAAACAAATGCCAAATGCAGAGATCTTCACAGGCATTTCTGGGTACTTGTAATTATTTCTTCATGCACACCTACCCAGGAATATTTTGCATTCCCAACTCTGCAAGCCATGCCCAGCTATTTGTTTGCATAGATATGATCATGAAGATCTCCACAACATAAACATTTCTAAAAGGGGCCTTGGACAGTAAAAATTATTATAGCTTATTATAGTCTTTTCTGTCATAAGCTATTTAGGATTTAAAAGTTCATGACTAATTTCTTAATTTTTAACTACTGTATGAATGACTTTACCACTGTAGCAAATGTTTCCAATATTTTTTCAAGCACAAATCCACTAAACAATCTTTGTATTTAGTATGTTTTCCTTTAATATATAAATCAAAAGACAATAACAAGCCTAATGTCAAAGAAAATTTTTGACACTTCATACATTAAATAAAAGCACCCGATAAACAGTTTAGATGAAATTATGGCTTGAAATGTAGTTCCCAAGAGGAATGTGGTTCATAAATTGATTTTATACTGCCTCTGTCGTTGTTGATTTGAGATATGCACAAGACACCCACAGTCATTACCAGTGCTACCACTACTTAGCCTGCCTTTGCTCTGACTGATATTTAGACACATGGAGACACAGCCATCTATTTCTGTGAAAAATGCGTTGTTTGGTTGTCATCACATGTGTAGCATGTTGCCTTCTATTTGAAAGCTTGACACATAATAAAAAATTTGGAAGAAAATCAACCTTTAAATTTTGGCCATGCCTGAATCCCAGAAACTTCTATAGCTACTTAGGGTATTCAAGGGGGAAGTGTCTTCCAATCAGAAAAATGAGGTAGCATTTGATTGGTAATTGACCTAGTGTCATTGAGTCTCAAAGGTAAACCATTTCAAGCTCATGAGTTCTTTACTGTATCCCACCTTTAAAGTCTCCTGGAAAAAGATGCTTCCTTTTTTCTTTTGCACTTCACCTTTTTCTGTAGCTAAACATTACCACAGAAATTACTGCTTGAAATTGTCAGAATGTTTATAATTATTTAGAAATTAATACACACGAGCTAATTTTAAATATGGGAAAGGAGAGATTAATTTGTGTGGAGCAAAAATTTCATTTCTCATTCACTTCTATTGAAAGAAAGTGATTTTCAAAGCACCTGAGATTATGTAATATTGTGCCTTTCACATTAAGGTCTTGATTTTCAAAGTTGCACTCTCCATTCAAACATTTTCCTCTCATAAGAACAGAACAATTTATTGAGCTGTGCTGTTTCTTATTCACCAATGAGTACTTCAAAAGAGAGTTAAGGGAGAGCAAAGAGTTAACTTAAGCATTCATTGTAGAAATGTTCTAACAACAATGAATTATAAATAAAACAACCATGGATGGACTCATCTGGCAAATGATATATTTATTAAGTGTACCACTTGGGTTTTTTATAGGTCAAGGTACCTCACCTCTACAACCAAAGGTGGCAAACTTCTCAAAGTGCCCTTAATCATTATGCTAATTATGTGACATTATGCACATTTGCTGAAAGCTATACAAATGGAGCATTGTACCTGAATGGCAAATATATGCTTTCAGCACAAACAAAACTAATAGATTTTAAGAGTGACTTTATGCCTTCACTAGCAACTAGTCTTTAAAGAGTACACATCCTTAGCACAAATCCTAATGATAAAGTATGTGCAAGCAGAGCTCTTAAAAGAAGCATATTTGAAAGAGAGTCTACACAGCCCAGCAGATTTCCCATTTGCTGCGCTTTCAGTTCACTCTTATAACACCTCTACACAGAGATTTCACAGCAGTATGCATTCACTTGAAGAAAAAAGTGGGTCTATATGAAATAAACCATAAATATATCTCCACTGCTCTACTTATGGCATTTGTTGCCATTGTTTTGTAGGGAGTGATATAGCTGATTGATGGCACCATTTTTTTTCCTCCTGACAATTTTTGCTAGTGAGTGCCACTGACATTGCAGAAAACTCATAGAAGCTGGCTGGCAGCTGGCAGGCTAGATTTGTAACATGAACCTTAGGCAACTGTGTGCACACAGTGCTGCGGGGCCAAAGTGGGAAGTGCAAACACCTATTGCGCTCATACAAGACATGAATTTTCCAACAAGGAGATTCACACCAATAAATTGTGCACACAGGCATAACACATAGAATTTGCTTACAAAAAAATTAACCAGAAGTGAAAAACTCCTAACCTGTACTGTTCATCAATGAAGGCTGATGTTGCCTTTCTTTTTGTTTGTTTTATTTCCTTATTTAAATATAATGGAAAGGCTACTGCTTTACTTTCAATGTCATTAAAGCCTGTAATTCATTCCCCTGAAACAGCAAGGTTTTCCTTTTTTTTTTTTTTTTATCTGAGGTTGTAGATGTAAAACTAATCATCCAGTGAAGGCATTATCCTTGTATAGTATGAGGAGTTGAGCTCACCTTTGGGCTCTTTTTCCAAAGAAAAACTCTTCGGGGCAGAATGCGTTCCTGAGAAGCCATTAAACTTGCACTAGGCATTAACACTGATAGTATGTTGATCTAGCTTCAGTCATCTCTACTGCCCTCGTTAAAGTGACTAAAAACCTTTCCTTCATCTGATCCCACACCCTTTTACTGAAATCCCTGCTACCTTCAAGATGTGGGAACAAGCTCTGATTCTTGAAACTGTGAGCTTCTTGAAACTTCCTTCACTTGTATCCCTCATGGCTGAGTAATAATGCCTTCCTCACTTTCTCTTCTTTTTTTGCAAAAAAGAAAAATCCACAATAAGACTCAATGAATATCAAGACCAAGGTTGTTTTTTGTTCTCAGGACAGAAATCAGGAGGATTTTAGATATCTCATTTCTCAGTCAGAGACTGAGAAATCCTACTTTTGAGCACAGCGTAATTCTGAAGGTTCCTGAGTCCAACCAGCACTAACTCCACTGTGGATCACAGTTTCTCCTCAGACGAAAGTTCCCCACTTGAATGCACCCTAACTTTAGCTAATGGTGGCTGTTTGCCCTCTGCCTGGCCTTCAGGGCAGAGCAATCAGTGGCAGCTGCTCAGGGACCAGGCTCCAGCCTTTTCCCTCTCAAGAAACCCTCAGCATGTGTACAGGTCTGAATGAGACCAATAGCTCTGAGCCTCTCTGCTCCCAACCTCTCCAATGTCCCTGTCCTGGCCTGTACTTTCAGGTTTGGTAACACTGACCAGGCTGTGCTGTTCCCCCTGACCCCTGCACACTGGCATTGACCTGTCTGGCAATGGCACAGGGATATCTCAAGGGGAGAAGGCATGGCTCTGCAGGCACCCAGACAGAATGAAGAACAGAATGAAGATCACCAGGCTGCTAGATGGCTGCTGGAAAAGCAATAGGAGCTAATCATGGGCAGAGCAGTTCATGGGATCAAATTTGATGTGGGTGCCATGGAACACCCTTCTCTTGTTTCCAGCAAAAGTAGACATGTTCCATCTCTACATTCTCCCCTTAGCTTTGTCATTTTTCTTGCACACTCCATTACATCCTCAGTGACTTATGCCCCATGTTCTTTCTCTTGAATGTCTTTCTCAGGCAAATCCCAGCCCAAAATTCAAGTCCAATCCCCCCATCTTTCCATGTGACTACCTAAGGCTTTCTCCAAACCTCCTGACCTCACCTCCATTCACTTTAAAGCAATTCACATTGAAAATTATTGTCATTGCCCTATGTGATATTCAGCTTGTTCAGGTTGGCCAGGTTGACCAGCACAGCATTTCCCAGGTCAGGTTTCTAACATCAGGTAAAAAAAGCAGAGCATAACCCTGTGCAAGAGTAGAGCTGAACTCTTGCAACTGACATCATCCTACCATGGATCAGAGCACAGTTTCTCAGCAGCAGCTGCCTGGTAGCAGCCCAGTTAGCTCTTGACTCAAGGTTACAACTCAGTTGTTAAGATGCCTACTCTGCACACTTAAGATTAATTATTGCCAATGGGCTAAAATAATATTAGCCACAGAAGAGGTATTCTAGATTGTTTTCTTTTGATGTCAGTTAATGATTTAATTTTTTCAAGGGCTTATGAGAAATGGACTGCTTATTCTGGAACAGGTATATGAAGTGACTTACATGTGTAACACACAGAAAGAAAAGACTTTTCATACAGTCCAAGTACAAATGTGCCTGCCCTACCTTTGGTGCCCCTCCTGCCTGTTCTTCCTGTGTAAGACAGTGTGGCATTACCTACTTTTACTTTTAAGGTTTGGGGATTTTTTTGTAAGAGCAACTGAGGGATGTAGACACATTCACAACTAAAACAAACTCTTTTTATTCTTGACTGCTTTAATCCTATCCTCTGAGACCAGTCCCTTAAGCCAAGGTTTATAGTCAATCACCAAAAAAAGTGGGGGGTCTATTACCTTCCCCTCTTAATTGTAGGGCAGGGGCCTTTAACTTTCCATGAGGCTTTACTAAAATTTCTTCTGGGCAAAATTTCCTTGAACCTGGTAATTAAGACCACAGGATATGTGTTAATTGTCTTTGACATGCAGAATTATCTGCATTTACCCAAACTAATAACATCACCACAGACATGCTGTTTTTTAAACACATGCTTTAAAATCATCTATAAATTTAATTACTCCTCACATAATGCAAAGATTGACAAATGCTAGAAAAGCTGAAAGAAATTAAGGGAAATACACACTCTATCCTTGATTTACTCTGTTTGAATTCCATTTTCTGAAAGACTAATAAGGCTTGGGAAATCACTCCTTTTTATAGTTTCTGGTCTGTTAAGGTGCTATTGCATTGGTCAATCATCAAGTTACAGTCTTAATTTTGAATGGGCTTGCTTCTCTGGTTTAAGGTCAATAATCTTAATAAAAATACCATTTTAATTGCCCTGAACACATTTTTTTTTCTTGGTGTCTAGTTATACAAAATGTCAGAGAGGAAAAAAAAACATGAAAGAAACTCTTTGTAGAAAAGCAAAGGTAGAAACGATTGGGCATAGATGTTCAGACAAAAAGCATCTGAAAGCATCTTAGAGTTTTAATAATTTTTAAGTGTTTGTATTACTTCTTCTTTGAAAGAATATCATAGCTGATAAATCTTAACTAGATGAGAGTAAGTAATAGGTGAAAATAATTTGACACAATTAAATTTAATTTTGTCTTTAAAATAAATCCACAAAATAGATGTGATTGATTTAAACAATATTAATTGCTCAAAATTACTTGATTAATATTACTTAAAATTCTTAATTAATTTTCTTTGCCAATTACTTAGCAGGTTTTCCATATGTAACATGTAAAACACAAGACTGGAAGCCAGTGTGGTTATGTACCAACCTTATTTTTATGACCAAGCTGTATGATTTGATAAGATTAACATATCTTTCTTTTCTGATTTTTTTAATTTTTTAATTTAAGACGTCTATTTGTCTTTGCTTCATCTTCTCATTCCCATGCAAATCTTAAGTCTTGTCTTACACTATTCTTGTGATGTGAAGGCATGAATTTTCCATATTTTATACAGCAAAAAAGGCTTCAGTTAGTAGCACTACTCTGTTTTATTTGTTAAATAGTAATAATGTGACCTGATAAGGTGATTACAACTTTCTGAATTAATTTATCCTGACAGAATTTCACATTCAGTTCTAAAAAGTTGTGAATATTGAGTAATTATCACCTTAAAAAGCCATCTTTCAGGAAATGTTCTTTGTTAGAATGTCCCCTGGAAAATGATAGTTCAGTGTGGAGGCTGTGTAATGGGTCTGTGTATCTCTCTGGCCACAGCTTCCATGTAGGTTTAATTGAAGGAGAATTAACAGTGTGATGCTTATTCATGTAAATAATCAAAGCAAATAATCTCAAGGGGGAAAAAATGCAATAATTGTTAAACTTTGCTAATAATCCTGGTGCTGCACTGCCCTACCCAGTGTCTTTTCCCCTGCTCTAAATCAACTGGATGAAAGACAGACACAGTGACATTTTCTTTCCTGCAGTAATTCTGTGCCTGCCACACTGAGTTGTGCCATTTTCTGTGGAACAGCTGAAAGCCAAATGAATAGCTTTCCAATGTGTAATGAAGGTGATAGTATGAACATGACAGAATACTGTAAAGCTGAATATAACAGGACAATTAATTAAAGAAAAAAATAAATGTTTAGAAGTGAAGTAATATTTCTGAGATAACTTTTTAATCAGCAAATTCTTTTTCTTGCCAAAAAATAAATGGATTGTCAGGTAAGAATGTGAATAAGTTTAAGCACAAAATTTGATCTTAAATATAAAAGTGTGTAAATGGCTTCTAAATATTCTGCTAGGGTTCTGCCCTTGGGTTAATCAGCCTCAGAAGCTCAGAAACTGGTTTGGCTGGAAATCCATAAGCCCTGGTACAGATGGATGCCCTATCCTGCCCCATGAGTTTTCCATTTGTAGTTCTGTTCTGTGTTCTGATCCTTCCTCATGTTTAATTCATAACAAAGGCAGACACAATGCCTTGGCATGCCTGCCAGTGTCATTGGTAGAGTCTGCTGGGAAAGCAGAGAGGTGGGAAAGGGAACAAGTATGGACTGACATGCTTTGCCCTTGGTCTTCTTCCCTCATTCTTTTTCTTCCTCTTCCATGATGGAGCTGCCTAACCTGACAGCTCCACACTTCACTGCCTTCAGATGTCTCTAAACTTTCCTTTGAAGCTGTGAAAATCATGCCATGAATCACAGCAGCAATGAGACATGAGTGCAGACAGAGCAAGAAGTCTGATTGCCAGTCCTCTGCAACAAAAGACCCTCCCAGGTCAAAGAGGTGGATATGCTTTTCAGCAAGGTAAAACTAATGGGTGAAACCTTCAATTATAAGCAGAGATAGTCCTTTGGATCACAGTGCTTAGAGTAGTAATCATCTCTCACAGTACTGGCCCCCTGTCTCCAAAGATTTAGACTTTGGTGCCTAAAGTGACCTCAGCAGAAGGTGACAGTCTTCACTCACTGACAGAAACCCAGACTTTACTGCTTTTGTTTGGCCAACTTTCCCTTTAGCTATAATCCCAGAGTTTTATCTATCCTTAAATTTGGTAGATGCAATTAAGAAGTTGTTTAAAAAATGGTCACAGAATCATCTGCATCTTGAAGCTTTTGTTATTCAGCACACGACCTTGAAAGGGCTGGGTGGTGGGGCCAGGTTTACTGTGCATAAAACCTGCTTGGTTTTATATACAGTAGTGCATGACTTTGCACTCTGCTGACTAGTTATAAATAGGGAACTGAATATCCCAAAGACAGTGGTAACAGGGGAACAGGCATTTTCAAAATATATTTCTACATGCGAAGTATAATTTTGAGAACACATTTCAAACTGTAACTTCCAATATCAATTAGTTGTCTTCATTTGTATCGTAAAGTTCAAGGATAAAGCAACTGGAAATAAACCAAGCAATGTTTACATTTTGCCAGAGTTTTATGATCAATTAAACATCTTTGCTGCTATTTACATAGTTGAATGGCACTACATTTACACCATGCAATTTTGTGTTATTTCTATGTAAATATTTCTTTAAAGCCAGATGTAAGTTCAGATCAATTGTGAAAGAAACACTAAAATAAAATAAACTTCCATTTGGGGCTGATCACAAATTACTCTAAAACTGAAGAGAAAGCTTGTTAAAATGCTAAGCGAAAAGCAAACAATATTAAAACAAGCTGAATAAATGAGGAAAAATAACACACAAGGATGCCTTTAAAAAGGTTTGCCTTATTGCAATTGATTTTGAGGATTACAGGTAAATTAAAATTCAATAGGAGTTTTAATTTAAGCAACATTAAATGACACAGGAATTTAAAATAAAAGGCTGTTGCATACCTATACAAGGTCTAAAATTCCCACTAAAACAACTAAAAGCGGAATTTAGTTCTTCTTCCTCCAATTCTAGTTAAATTATAAATGGGAATTTCATTCCTCCATCCTGTTTCCTCCTTGAAATCCGCTGCCAAAGCACACACTCCCTCACAGAAAACCCTGCCAAATTCTACATCATTTAAAAGCAAACTGTAAAAGAAAGAATGGAAAATCACAATCTCAAAACAACCAGCTCATAATCTTCTTTCACTCCTGTTTGTCTGACATCATGTATCTCTCTCAGATGCAATCTCGTACCAAATTTAGACTGAAAAATCCCCAACAGTAACCACAGGTCTATATCTACTGCATATTTTTCCATTCCACAAATGATGTTATGTACAAATAATTAGCCAAATCTTCCAAGTTCTGTGCAAGTCCTGGGGAACTGCAGGGCCAAGGAATAAAAACTGAGCATGAAAAATATTCTTCAGTTTGAGCTTTTTACAGAATATGTCTTCAAACCACTTTATCTAGAAGTTTTCATTAATCATGTGGTAGGTAGATGTTCATTTATCTGCATTCCTGACTTTTAAGTTTCAGTGGCTGGAAAATGGTATCCACAGACTAGTTATCAATAGTTTGTTTTGAAAACAGAAAGGTGGATCAAGTGGAATTCTGAAGAGGTTCATTCAGGAGCTGATTCTTGTCAGTCCTTCGTGAATTATCCAAACTGTAAACTAAAGAATATGCATACACTTCATGCATATATTTTATACACAGAAGGTGACATCACACTACCAGAATTCAATGTAGATGGAAGGGCAAGACTGGAATTCAAAATTATCTTGATAAAACGAAGACATGGTTGGGGGAAAAATAGAAAGTAATTACACTTTTCAGAGTAATCAATTGCATAATAAGAAGGTGATATCCCAGACTGGGAGAACCTTTTAGGGAACGATTTATTGGTTATTGTGGAACACAGGCTGAACATAAACCATCATTATCAAATTACCATTTTAAAAAAAGAGTTAGTAGATATTAACAAATATGCAGGCTATAAGACAGCTGAGGTAAACCTCCAGTTCTGGTCAGTGCAGGAGAGGTCTGGTTGCCCTACTGTGTCTAGTCTTAGCTACACTATTTCAAGAAATACAAGTACAGCTTAGGGCCAGAAAAAGACACTAGACATTTAAGTGTAATAATAATAATTTTTTAAAAATAAAATGCTTGCTTTCTTGTGTATTGGTGTAGAGAAAAGAATGCTAAGGAGAAACATCCTAATCAAATATGTAGAAGACAAACATAGAGAAGAAAAGAATTAACCATGCTCCATGTTGACAATAACTAGAACACAAAATGAGCTTCAGTTGCAGCAGCACAAAACTCAATGGAGATTTGGGACCAACTATTCCAAGAAAGAAATAAATACTGAAGTAAATGTCCCTAAACACTGAAATAAATTCCCTGTAGAAGAAAGAAATAATCTCTGAAAAATCTATGAAAATACATGCTACTGCCAGAAATGCTGTTTTTGACAGATGAAAATATCTTGCAGCAAAAGGTGAAATACTTGCCTCTTCAGACACCATCCAGCCTTTTGTTTCCTCTGGCTCCTTTTAGGCTGAGATATCTTATCAAATCAACTTTATCATTGGCAACTTTGGAGTCGTATCTTTCTTTCTGAAAACACATTAGCTTTGTTTCTTTGAAAATAGAAGAGAAAGACTATTGAAGAAGTTCGATAGTATAGTCAACATTTTCATAGTAAAGAAAAATAAGTTAGTCTTTATTTTCTGATCATACATCCAATACACTTCTTCAGCTACCTTTCAGTACCTTTATTGGTATGAATTCTGAACAGGCTCTCTGCACAGGATCATCCCCAGCTCAGATGAAAATTCTCCAGCAATAGAAATTGCTTGATTTCATTTTATTACTACGGCGCTCTCTCACGAAGGTGAGGGGTTAATGACACACACAAAATTATACAGAAATTTCTTCAAGGAAGAGATTCATCTTAGACCAACAGCTACAGAAAAGAACAACAGTGATTGTTCTTCTCACCACTCAGCAGCATCGTCAAAGCTACAAACATATATTGTTTTTACTCCTCTGGGAGTTATTTATTGAGCAAAGGGAGGGTGGATAGCACTTCCTTTGAAGTCAAACATCTTGCTTGGATAAGGAGATATGTTGCATGAAACGAAAGTAATAAAAAGAAAAAACGCTTTATTAAATCTTCTTTATCACAATATTGTGTTCCAATAACATGATCTAATTAAAGACGTATATGAACCTCTTTTCATCTGAAGATTAGTTCAGAGGTCTTAATTTATTCTGAAACAAACATGCTTCTGAAATGTTTCCAAGATTTTCAGTGATGTATTCCTTCCATTTTCTCTAACAGGTGTTGATGCTTTAACTACCTCTTCAAGATTTGTTGTACAGGGAGGAAAAAGAGACAGCACTTTCTGAAAGGAAGAGACAAATTATTTCTTTACTATCAAAGCAGCAAAAACTATACTGTTTAGTCATTTAATACAGAAAAATCTTCATAAATTGAATAGATCTAACATGGATAGCTCTGACGGAGGATCTCATTGCTTGCAAGTTCACTTCAGCTCTTTTCTTCATATGCAAGAGGTGTAATATCAGATGTTTTAAAGACACCTCGCACAAAATGTCTTTTGGAACATTGAGATCCTGTGCAATTCCCTTAAGATCAGCATGTCTCACAAACAAGATGAACAAAGGACTACACTAATTTCCCATAGAATGGTACTAGCGGAAAATACTTTGCAGGCTACAGCCATTACCTTTCTCTTGAAGTACTCTACTAATTTTCCCCTAAAACTTGCAGTTGGCTTAGCCCTGCAATAATACCTGCATTAAAAAGATCTTGTTTTACTTATAAAATCAATTTCAATGAAGTTTGTTTCCATTTCACGGTAGTTGTTGCTCTGCCATGTTTGGTATAAAACAAGAAGATAAATCTGATATATTATATTCAACAAAAGTTACTTGTAGGAACACTATAAAATATTGCTTAGGTGTAGTATATTTCAAGTCTCTAATAGTAAAAATTGAATGACAAATAAATACAACCATTGCTACATACAGTCAAACCTACATCTCAGTAATTTATATGCTATGGAACTGTAAAACATTCATGAGGAGCCAGAGTATGTATTCTGTAGTAACAGCTTTTTAGAGGGCTTGAAACATTTGAAAAATATTTTGTATTGCTCAGAATTTCATTGAAATAGACCTAGACAAAGTTATTCCCTAACTGGAAACAAATATTTAGTCTCTTTTATCTTCTTTTTTTTCTCCACTAAAATATTCTTTTCCATATTGCACACATTGTTCCTCTTAATCAGGAATTGCTCTTTTTTTGGTTTCTGCATTCAACAGTCATTTGTATTTATGTCTATGAAGGTTCTTCACTGAGAATATAACTTTGGTGTAGTTTTTTATTAGAGCCACAAGTATCCTCCCAGTTCCCCTTTAGTCCTTACCAACTGTCATCAATCCTGCCTTAAGTCCTTTACTCTTCTTTTGTAATCATGTAGAAAATGACCATAGTAAAAAAAAAGCTTTGTCCTATACAAGTACTTTTGTTTGTGTTGATATTAAATATCCATGACCTCTGTTCCTCCCACTAAGCCTTCTCAGTGAATTCCTTATTATTGGACATTGTACTCCTTCTTATAGTCAAACAGAGATCAGATTTGACACACTTAGGATCTCATCCAAGACCATCTGTTTTATTGGGTCTTTTATCCAACCTTGTTAAGCCATTATTTAAAAACAGAAAATAGGAAGGTATTATTAACTTCTGTAGTAGTCTGGAGGAAGACAAAAACATTTTCTGCTTCAAGTGGTACAATATACCCATGTGCTATGACAACTGGAGTTATTGCAAAAAGTTTTTAAATAATACAAATTAAAGCTTACGTACAGAATGTGTGAAACAAAACAATTGAAAGAAAAAGAAACTAAAATGGAAACTAAAAGAAAAACAAACTACATGGACAGTAGAAGTCAAAGGAAGTGTATATTTTTGGGATGGTGAGTTGGTTATCTGTATTTCAAAAGTAGATTTTGTACTTGTAAAAAAAAATATGCTACATATTAAAGTTTTGGGGAGAATGTACTGCTAATAATATCTACATTAGGCTACAAAGGAGAAACAGAAGTATGAAAATAATAGTGTTTTACATAGTTCTGCATACTGCAGAATAATCACAGAAAAATAAAGCCCAGAAGTATTTAGAGTAGTACTGAAACAAATGCAGATTTAACTAATTATGGAGCAGAAAGTTACAGAAGTAGTAATTTCATACTGCTAACTTTTTAGCAGGTGAAATTACAATAAATCACTGTAAGAACTGGGAGATTGCTCTTGCAGAAAGCAAGTTCACTGCCACCTCTGAAAAACAACTGGAAGCTCTAGTATCTTTCTTTTAAATACATCGTTTCCACACATAAATTAAACTTACATTTTTTTATTTCTTTTCCTGTGTCCATTACCATGTATGTTCTTGATTTAAACATATGTTCTTATTCCTAATGAATCTCTCTATGGATCCTGAAGCATGCACCAAAGTTAGTCTCCAAATTTCTACAGAAGGCTGTTTTCAGGCATTACATTAATAAACTGATTCTTGGTCATCAAGATACATCATGCAGTCAAACACTGGACAGGTATACTCATCACTGGGTTAAAAACTGGCTGGCTGGCCCAGCCCAGAGAGTGGTGATGAATGGATTCATGTCCAGTTGGTGGCCATTCATAAGTGTCCTGTTTAATATCTTATTGAGGTTCAATAAGGAAAAGTACCAAATCCTGCACTTCAGTCACAACAACCCCAGACAGAGCCACAGACTAGGGCAAGAGTGGCACAGCAGAACAGAACCTAGGGGGGCTGTCTGAACATGAGCTAGTGTATGCCCAGGTGGCCAAGAAGGTCAATGGCATCCTGGCCTGTATCAGCAATTGTGTGGCCAGCAGGAGCAGGGTGCAGGATTTTCCCCCTGTACTTTGCACTGGTGAAGCCACACCTTGTATCCTGGGTCCAGTTCTGGGCCCCCCACTGCAAGAAAGACATTGAGAAGCTGCAGTGAGTCCAGAGAAGCACCAAATGAGCTGGTGAAGGGTCTAGAGAGTAAGCCACATGAAGAGCAGTTGAGAGAGCTGGGGTTGTTTAGCCTGTAGAAAAGGAAGATTAGGGGAGACTTTATCACTCTACAACTCTCTGAAAGGAGGTTTAGCCAGGTGGACATTGGACTCTTCTCCCAAGAAACAAGCAACAGGACAAGATGAAATGGCCTTGAGCTGTGCCAGAGGAGGTTCAATTTGGACATCAGGAAGAATTTCTTTAGAGTGGTCAGACATTGGAACAGACTTCCCAGGGAGGTGGTGGAGTTACCATCCTAGGAAGTGTTCAAGAAATGAACATGACACTTAGTGCCATGGTTTTGTTGACATGTTGGTGATCAGTCAAAGGTTGGGCTCAATGATCTTGGAGGTCTTTTCCAGCCTTAACAATTCCATGATTAAAGGACACTGCACCACATACAGCAATCCTGTCTGTGTCACTTCCTACCAAACTGACAACTTCACCCAGCTAGCCTGATGAGCCATCTGGATTTTAGCAGAATTCCCAATTTATTTCTACAAATATTTTACTGTTTTCTAATATTAAAATATTGTAAATCTCAGTCAGTGAAACATTAAACAATTACTAGCACAGATAAAGAGTTCCCAAATGGTACTGATATACATCAGAATGGCAGGTTCAAAGACATGGGAGAACCTCAGTAACGTTTGAGCTGTCATATGAGAATAGTGGTTCCAGGAAAAATCATCCTATCTCTTGCCAGTAGAATATCATACATTTAGTACAGCCAGTGCCAAATTCACATTGCATTTTACAGATATATGAAGAAAAACAGTTATTGTCCCAAAACTGTTCCAGCTGTAGAGAAGCAGAGAAATATCTTTTGTCAGGGAAAAAGGAAAGAGAATGACCCAGGCCCAAGGACAGTGTAATAATAGACACAAAACTGGCAGCAGATTGTGCAGTGGATCAACAAGTTCTGAGCTGAATGAATGCTGTAAAGAGATTCCTTTGAGTACATTAAAGACCTCAGCAGCATTTACAACAAACCAGGGTAATTCAGACAGTGATTAAAACTCAGGAAAAAGTAAATAACCAATGTTTCTATTTATTGGTAGATAAGCATAATAATTTCTCACTGGATTTTCATCACTGGGTTCACAAGAGGAGAAGGACAATGGAGAGAATTCAGGCTTATAACTAGCCTAGGAAAAATAAACATAAGCATTTATGTATGTCTTTGTGTGCTCAGGTCTCAACACATACCTGAAACGCCACTTATACATGGAAAAAAATGGGAAATTTGTATAGACACAAATTCATCACATTTCTAAAAGTTGAAGAAATGAAAGAATTTTCATCAGGCCACATGAAAAAGACAATGCAGGTTCTCCAAGATCTTAAATATTTTGAAGAAAATACTTTTTCTTCTTCTTGAAATCAAATTAAATGTTCATTTCTCTTTCAGTGGAGGAATGGTAGGTCATCTTGCCAAAGAACAGACTAATCCTATAGCATACCATATCCAGATGTCTCTTCTTGCACTCTGGGTGCTGTTGTTTTTGCAGCAGGAAGATGGATACTGGTCAGTCTGACTTTACCAAGCTTTCAGACTGTCCACCACCCTGCTTGTGTGCTCTCATCCCCAGAAACCAGCAGTCAGGAGAGCATAAAAATAAGGCAGCTCTCCAGCCTTAAGCAAAGCAAAGGGAAAACAGCCTTGAACTTCCAGGGAACCCCATTCAAAATGCTTGATGTCACCTCTGGTAGCTGTTGGAGCAGGTTGGAAGTGCCTTAGAAACTGAAGTGAAAAACTATGACAGAATCCTACTTCTACAAAAATACAAGTCTAATCTAGAACAACTTCCACAGAAATAAAGGGTTTTTTTAAAAGTCCTATTGCAAATTGTCTCTTCTTCATCTTAAAAAGAGGCTTCATGTTAATAAATGAGCTTTTGCTTTACAGAAATTTTCTCATCTAAATTGTTATTTCCTGCATCATTTATTGTGCTCTTTGATCTTGGGCTGCACCTTTAAATCTATGTCATCTTCTTGGGCCGTTTAGATAAATGTAGCTTAATAACTTCACAGTTTTATCTCTAAACACAGATAACTATCACACAGTCAGTTTGCTCTTCAGTTGTGAATAACCACAGGATACTATTTTTAAAACTTCATAAAAGCCCTGCAAAGAGCTGGAAGCACTAAAAAGATAATACTAGTGGCGGCTATCACTGTGATTGTAAAAAAGATCTATAAACCAAGGTGAGACATATTTTATCATTTCAAAATCAGATCTCAAAGAAAATATCATTACTTCATAATGTCTCAACTATTCAATAACTCTGCATTTCTTGTGCATTCAAATCTCAGATTTTATTAGTCAGACTTCAAGTGACAAATTAGGTCCCTCTGGTATTTATATATGACTTCTAAAAACATCTTGACCTGTAAATCTCTTTACAAACAGCAACAAATATCTGAGCAGAAGAACTAATATATAGCAAGATAATGTTAAAATAATAATGCATTAAGCATTTCCTGGATTGGTTCATTTTATAGAAAACAACTTAGAGAGGTTATGAATAAACCACTGAGTGAAGATGAAGCACCAGTAGTCTTATACTAGAGACAGGATTTCACAAAGAGAGAAGTGTTGGTGGCTTTATTACCTAATATTTTCTGACATGAATGCAATCCATAAATGCAAAAGAATTGAAAAAGAAAGATTAATCAAAGCTTAGATGCTAAACTACAGGTTGGAAGATTCTGCTCAGTGTGGTTTCCACACATTCAGTGCTTTACACAAAGCTCTTTCATATATTTTAAAAGCATTCCATCCACACAGAAAAAAAAAGTTTATTATTTTATCAATTGGGGTCTTTCGTTCCGAGCTTTTTAAAAATCATGTCTGTGAATAAACATATTCAGTTAGTTCCAATTAAATAGGGCTAAGTTCATATTTTCCCTAGTATCATTAATCATTCTTCCTGCTACAAATAAGGCCAAATATACCAATCCTGATATAGATGGTCTTGGGTGACAGCTTACTTTTGGTAATATACCTGCTGTACTTACAGAGTGTGAGAGATGCCTACACTCCCTAGATCTAGGTGTCCTTTCTGACAAAACTAAGGAAGACTCAGTGGCCTCTTCTATAACGTCTGATACTCCACAAAATAGCAATCAGCAAGTTGACTCTGCTTCCATTCAGAGTGAAGGAAATGTTCAGGTGCAGTAAATTACCATTCTACTAGCTGCAAAGCAGAATAAAAAGTGAACATAAATACAACACTCTCACCACTTTGTGAGATACTCTTCTTACGTCGTAAGAATTGAAAGCTGGCATGATGATTAATGATTTTTTGTTTACCTTGGTCACAACAATCATGTAACAAACTGAATGATAATGGTGTTTCCTGGTACCCTCTAAGTTGTTATGTTCTGGGTTCTGAGTGAAAGTAAGCTGGCTAGATCAGCAGCTGAGCAATCAGCAGAAGTACAAGGCAGGTGAAAGAAGTAAAAACATCTCTCAAATTAGCTTAGCCTGATCAATGTATTCAATGTATTTCAAGCTGGTAAATCTTACCAGTGAGCATTCAGAAATGAATAGGAGAAAGCAGCACATAGAGAAATAGCACAGCCAATGAACATACATCTGTCCAGCAAAAGGCTACCAAAACTTTCTTGAACAGGGCTGAAGCACAGGATGTTCTGGATGTTGTGGGGAAAAGAAAAGATGATATGAAGAGTGTTAAACAGTGGGATATGCTGAGACAAGAAGATGTGCAGTCTGCTCTCAAGAGTCTTCAGGCCCAAGTGGACTGAGCATCCTGTTCTGCCCCCATAATTCACTCTTCTCTGACAGTTTGGGCTACAGACCTCCATTATTTTTTCAGCCTTGACTATTCAGTGGGTGCAGATAGTAGCAATCAGTTGCATCTCAAAAATACAATCATCATGAAGAAATTAATTTCAGACAATTTATAAACTCATTTACACGAGAAGCTGGGAAACAGGTCAGATGTTTCACAGATTTTCCATCACATGCTAGCAGCTCACTTGTATATGTAGGAAGAAACAATAATGCCCTGAAAAAATTTTGCCTTGAGAGTATTTGTCTATTTGTAGGCATACTATTCCTTCTACAATGACTCTACAATTTGTTTGCTTTTCACAGGACATTAAAATTCCCATTTTTAAAGCATAAACTAACAGCAGGTTTTGTAGGAGTGCTGTTTGAAGTGGAGAATAAGCAAGGGATGAGAAAAGACTGGTTAGAAAATAATTTTTTATTGTTGCTACTGATAAATGTTTGGCTGTAAAAGAAGACGTTGCACAATGAAAAAAAAATCAGAGATCCGCCAGTCTGTAGTGAAGAGGTCATTTCTCAGTTCTTTTAGCCTCAGCTTTATGGTAAACATTGTGCCATCCTATTTCCATTTGCAAGACTGCATCAAAACCACTAGTATGTTTTCCATATCAAAGGGGGAGAATAAATACATAGTAAACAATATCATTTTTTTAGTTAATCAAATGTGAATTTTAAATTTTGCTAATCCTTCACTGAGATTAAGGAATGCTTCTTGGCAATCTTTTAGTAAGTTCAAAATATACAGTAATGGAAATATTCCATAATAAATAAAAACATATATGGACCCATTATTTTCCATTTGCACGTACACATTTTCCATTATTTTATCATCTTGATAAATAAATAAATCAATCCCTCTGTTTTACTTAAACCATGTTTACTGTTATAAAAGCTGATACTTTTGTATGAAATACAGATAAGGCCCTCAGTTATGGCTTGCATAAAACACTAAATCAGTTTTCTAAAAGTCCATATTAAGTCAGAAATCTATTTCCCCCGCTCCCGAGAGTCAGTGGAGCTTGGTCACCTACTATATATGATTTTTTTGAGAACTTGACTCTATCTGTGATTAGACATGCAGAAAAGCAGCAGAACTACCAGCTAAATTTACCCCTTGTCTTTCATTTTTTCTTTTGTACCTAAATCTGAATCTAGGGGGTTTTGCACTCACAAACATACACACACACACACACACAGAGGTAGAAATTAGTTAAACTGTATATTTGAATAGACTCATTTGCTCCACTCACATTGAAAAACCACTGTGGTTATTTTACAGCTTCCAGAAAAGTCACATATCTGGTGTCTGCACACTAATTAATATATTTGTCTCCCTTTCCAGTGTTACTAATTGTTCCTTGTGCTTAACCTTAGGCAGTGACTTAGTTAAACGCTATATTGAATTTCACCATTTCCATTTGAACTACCTTTCTGGTAGTTCACTGAAGGGTTTATAGTTATCATGAGTGACCAAAGCACTTGGATGTGCGTACTTAGGTCAGTGTATAGGCCTATACATGTGGGATGGGGGTGAAATCTTTTAAAATAAAACAGCTGCAGAAGAAATGGTCAAGACATTGAAAGCAATATGATAGCTGCTATTAAATCCCACTTTGAGAAACTTCCTTTAGCTTTGATGATTTTTTTCTTCTCAAAAGTTGCTATCAATTTTTCACTGACCTCAGCTCAACCTCAAAGAATCAACCTAACTTGTAGTCTGCTCACATTTTTCTTATGTGGGCACAAAAATAGTAAAACAGAAATAGTAAAATGTATTGAAACTGAAAGTGATCAAAAATTGGGGTGGTTTGGGTCTAAAAAATTTCATTAATTTTATTTTTCTTTTGCAAAACAAATATCCTGAGGTAGCTCACATCAGGATCCCCTTTTGTCTGAAGTTCAGGGAGGTAAGAATTAGTAGTTTGAGACTTTCTCTTTAATTGTAACCAAACGCTAGCTTATAAGGGGTTGAGGACTACCATAAAGGTCTTCTCAGCTTTTCAGGAGTTGTTGCTGGTCTTGAAATAAAAATAATTTGTATAGTGCCTGCTCAGTATAAAATCTGAAAGACTCATAATCTTTATTTATGTTAGCAGCATTTTTATTAGGCATCCTTGTTGTTGTGAACCCATATATTCTTATTCAGATGGGAAATGGATCAATGTCACAGAGCAACACAAACTCTGCATCTCTTATAGCTGCAATGCCTGCCTGATAGAGGAATCTGCCAGTATGAGTCAGGCACTGAACACTTTTCCTCGGTGCACATGAAGCACCTTGCAACCAGGTCGACAGAAGCACTGTGCAAGGCAATGAATTCCTTGTGGCGCTCATGCATAACAGACCTTAAAGTTTTGCCCCTCGTGAAGACTTGAGTGTTTGGCCAGTACAGAAATCCCATATTTCAGCCTGAGAAATCTGTGCAGCGTATGTGCACTCCACCCCACACTTCAGGAAACAACACGTCCTGTTGCACATGCAGCATTTCATTGCTCTGCATATTCACAGTAAATCTGACTAGCAGAGGCTTTTCTCTGCATGTTCCCAGGGACTGGGCAGCACATGGGCAGTAGGTCCATTAGACAATCCCCAGAAGTATAAGTCTTACTGTGCAGGCATGCAGTGACTTCATCACATGTGCATAATAAATATGATGCTCTCTTAAAGTGTTAGCCTGACTATGAGGGTTCTCGCAGTCTTGTGGTTATCACCAGACTGTATACAACCTGTTGTAGAGCATCCTGGGCAGAGAATCTGACCTGCCACAGCTTCCAAACAGCTTGAAATTATAACAAATGTATAAATTTATCAACATCTGCCCAGACAATGTTTCTGGGCTGAAAAAGAGAATGTGTTCAGGAAATCCAGCCATTTGGTAGCCTTCAGACTACAAAGGCTAAATTTACTAAGTTGTCCCTGAAGTTTACAGTCTCCTCTTGAGCACTTGCACTTGCACCTCTTTCCTCAGCCCGGGAAAAGTGACCCTCTAACCCTATCTCCATGATCCAAATGCCATCTCAGGTAGTGAAGGAAGCTGTTTTTTTCCTAGTTTGGATGACATTTCTGGAAAATATGTGATTTTATAACATCAGTGGAAGGGCTGGCAACTATTGCATTCAAATAAATACCTACAGCACTTGTTCTAAGCTCTGACTAATTATAAGCTAAGAATTATTTCCAGGCTGATAGGTATTGGCTTGAGGATTTAGGCACTTGTATTTTGTCTTGCCCAAAGTGACACAACTTTCCCAAAATGGCAGAGAACCTCTGGACCAGAGATGGAGTGTCCCAAGCTAACAATTTCATTGCCCCAAAAGACCAAGTCATTTTCATCCTGTCTCCTGTGTGCATTAAACTTTTCACCAGGAGATTTTTAATGCTATTTTGTTTCTAAGGCTACAAGTATTAAGGGGTTAGATCTAAAGGAAAATAAAATAAAGAAAATTGTATATGTTAGAGCTGGTGAGTTCTCTGTTATATAGCTATGGAAACAGTTACAAAACTGGAAAACTCTCACAGGAGTCTCTCACATAAGAAAGCTCTGCTTCTTCCACAGATTAACCTACTCATCTTGACAAAAATTAGCATTTCAGGTAAAGGACTGAACTTGCCTGGAAGGGTGTCTGTTCTGGAGTTACAGTCTGTGGTTTTTTTGCATTGTCCAGAGGACTTTGACCATCACTGTGCCTCTCCCCAGGAAGCCAGCAAAGATTGTGCATGGTGAGTAGGAGGTACTGGTGGAGAGACCTGCTGGTACTGTTTTATTTCATGTGGGAGATAGCTCTGTGTAGCTCTATGTAGTTGAAGTGGGGCCACCTTCCACAAGATCAGGCAGCCAGAAGGAATGTTAAATGCTTATATTGAGCACATTTTTTAATGGCTCTGGGGCTACTCTGAGCCAACAGCACCAGATATGATGGATTATCCAAGGGCTGAGGAGTTCCACCACTGGGATTGGAAAGGGGGCCCACAGAAGGAGCAGCAGTGCTGATTTTTGTGTTTCATCACTAATACCGGTCTCACGGCATCATCAAAAAACAGAAGCCAGACTGTGGATGTGTGGTTCTCAAGTTGGGAATGGTCTTTGGTCACAGAGGTGACCTTATTAGAGCAACCATAGAACTGACAGAACTTACAGCAAGAGCCAACCAGGCTTCAAATAGGAAAAGCTTCAGAGTATCTGCCATAGAGCTGGAACACAAGTGTTCAGGTGGATACAGAGACCAGGGTGTCAGTGCCCTGTGGCAGGCACTGATGTGAGCAGGCTTGCCCAATACACTCCTACTGGGCATGTCCCACTTAGGAGCAGCATAAGACTTAGCTTCAGCTCTTTGGTCACTTCTACTTCTTCCAGTTTTAACACCATGTCCTCTGCCCATGTTTCAGATCTTATCTAAATTTTTCTGACTTTTCCCTGTGGTACTTTTACCTCCCTGTTCAGTCTTCTGTCTTTGCTATTTTCTGTCTTTATTCTTATTTCCTTTTCCTTTTTTTGACTCAGTTTCTGTCTTCAACTCTCTCTTCAAAGACTGTAATCTCACTACCACTCAATAAATCTATTCTTTCATGCTCCTTTCAGGTTACACTTTAATTATAAGTTTGGCTTTCACCAAAATTCTTAATTTCTCTCTTTTGTATCCTCAGATCACATTTTTTAAATTCTAAATTTTTAAATCATCACACTCTACTCAGTTCCAAATACCACCTTTTTCTCTACCACTATGGTATCTGCTCATCTGATGATGCCTCACTCACAACCTGCTCTGCTACTCCATCCCTTCAGTTCTTAAAGTAAAGGAAACAGCATGCCATGATAAATTTCTGCAAAAAAACTTCAAAGTTGTTATCAAATCCTCTTCAGTTTTCTTCTGTACCTTCCCCATCAGGAAAATTTATCTGTGGCCTGCATTTTCTAACCTGCTGCTAAGCAAGGACTCTTATTGCTCAAGAAGTTTAAAACAAAGGCAAATTTGCCATGGAATTCATCAGGAATCCTATCCATTTTCTGTCTAGAATTGAAGGGGTTTGATTATTACAGGTATTTTCTGCTAGAAATGTTCTGGAATAATCATTCTGTTGAAAAAGTAGATGTAGAATGGGGAAATACTGACATTATTCTGACTGGATTGTATAAACCTGAGAGGACAAAACTTTGAAGTATAAATGTGCTTACAAGAAATTATCTGTGAACAAATTCCAAGCCTGCAGCTTTTCAATTGCGTATCTTTCCATGGAGGATAAGAAAAACACCTGCTCATACACCTGGTGTTTTGAAATCCCTCCTCAGAGATGCCATGTAAAGTGTTGATTCTTATACTTCAGTCTATCTCCTGGTAACAACATGACATGCATCCATGGAAATGTTGCAAGAAACCAAGTATTTGACTCTTCATCCTGTTAGAATCTTGAGTGCAATCCTTGCTTTCTAAAAATCATTCAATAGATCAGATGTATTTGACAGTATCCCACAAAACCTTTAGGAAAATGTTTTATCAAGTCTTGTGGGTGAAAAATGTTTATCTACCTATGTCATGTTTAACCACAAAACCTTGCCTTTTCTCTGTTTCTTCTTTCTGATATCAAATAATTACCTTGGGCTGCCATACATCTTCTCTAAAACTAGAAACAAGGAGAAAAATCACTCATCCTTCCTAGATTTATTGCAATTTGACAAGAAATTTTTAGATGTATAAGGAAGCCTTTAGTAATTGTTGATTTTTTGTGACAGAACACTCCAGCAGAGTGTAATTTCTGCAATTCTCTCAAATCAAAGCCTGATCAAGAATTAAAATTCACATTTCCTTTTGAAAAGAGTGTTGCCATTTTTGTGCATTCAGACTGCTTGTTAGAAATACAAGGACTAGATTTGTTCAGAGAAGATACACCTCCTTAAAGGGGAATGTGAATTTGATGTTTATTTATGCTGCATAAAAATGGCACAATTAGCAATGTAAATATGAATGATACTTTTCTATATGGAAGATAAAGTGAAATATATATAGAAGATGAAAGTGTAATTGGATGATGGTTTCATAGTGATCATAAGCATGTTTTTTGTCTAGAAATGAATGTCAGAAATAACTGCAGAAGCTGCTTACAGTGTGAGGATTAAGAAAATGCTAGACTATCAAGAAGGTAGTTGCCTATTTGCAGACCAAAAATCAGTCACGAGTTACAAATAATAAAGAGTTCTCTGCTTATAAATGTCTATCTTCTCTTTCTTTTCCATGCAGCCACAAACAGAGTGTGCTTAGGGAATAACAAGACTGAAATTTGAAGAAGAGTGGGGAGAGGCTAGTTTTAGGTTGGGATACATACTCAGGTCTTCTGCTGTTTGCCAGATGCATTTCTCAGGATAGGTCCTTCAGCAGAGAGGAACACTGGACTCATTGGCACAGACTTTGTTTCCTGCTCAAGAAGCCTGTACACAAATCTACCAGACTTGACATAAGATGGTGGGGACTTGAACTAGCAACACTGAAAGACTCCATTGTCTATTCATGATCTCATAAATTATTAACTCTCACTTGAATTGTTCCGTTAGATTATCACGTAAAATCTTCAGCTTTATTTTGGTCTTTTCCTTTCATTTCCTCTGATTTTTTTTGCAGGATAGCATTTTAGACATGTAGTATTTTAAGCTGAAAGGTCTCTTCCACTCCAAATTTAAATAGATTGTACTGTTGGAAAATATCTCACAGCATGCATGCGTTGCATGCTACAGGGAGTGTAGTGTTTGTCTGAGTCCAAATCATTACTAAAGATTTGTATGGAGACTAAATAACAGAAAAAATATTTAGGAAAACATTTCTTAGTTCTTATAACATTGTTTCTCTGGTAGGCAACTTTCTTAGTTTATGAAGTAATTTAGCAAGTACTGTGTTGTAAATTACAAAGTACAGTACATAACACTCAGGATAAGGGCAGTTTTGTTATTATGACTGCCCAAGATCTGATAAACTATTATATCAGACTTTATAAACACTTTATTAAATATCACACTATCACAAACCCAAGAATGTTGTATAAAAGCAACTTGAGCAATTCGACATCCACTTTTTGTCATAAAAAAAAGAAATATTCTCTTGATTAGTTTCTATGAAGCATAATATCCGTAAAATAAACAAGATAATCCTTGTGTAAACATCACAGGCTATATAGAGCACAAAAATGAATAGAGGCGCAAAGAATTCTTGGCTCTTAAGCCTGAAAGCAAATTTCCGCTTCATTTAATCTAGTTTAATAATATTTTTAATTGTAGTATTTTTTTTACAAAAAAAACTTTTCTAACTTTTTTTGTAATTGTACCTAGGTTTGTTGGGGTTTTTTTACTTGAATCTATCCTCCTAGGTAACATCCCCATGACTGCAATGAATCTGTGTGTTCACATCTTACTTCAGACCTGTCTCTATATTTCAACAGTGGAGTTTTGCCTAGCAACTCTTGTTCTATTCTTCATATATCAAGGAAGCAAAACGTGGATCACCCATCCTCGGGGTAAGTGTCTAGATCATAGTCCACTGGCAACACTTCTTAGCCCAGGCAAGAAAAGCAGACAATGTGCATAGACATAAATAAAAGAAATACATTTGTCTCATACTCAGCTGTTCCCCTTCAATAAGCATTTCCTTCAAGTCAGATGTAGCATATGGATTTTACTTTTTTTTTCCTCATTATTGTAATCTACAGCTTTGAAGGCACAAATCATTTAGATTTCTACAGTGACTGATATCTGAAATACTCCATGCAAATATTACTTAGTGAAATCCATGTGGCTAGATGGAACAAAGACACTTGCCTCCACAAAGACAATGGTCCATGAGAATCTCAAGGAAGAAGAATCAGATGTTTTTCAAGAGCTATGTGGCTTGCAAATATTGCTAATCCTGCCAGATCCCAACATGTCTTTTGGACTAGTTAAGATGTAAATACTGAAAGGAAATGTCTAGATCCTGGTTTGGGTTTTCTTCAGATCCCTACATATATGTATACCTGTATGTATAAATGTATACGTTTGTGCATTTACTCGTTTGTATAGGATATAAGCAATATTAAAATTTAAAGTCCTCGTTTCTTCTTATAAGTGATTTCATAGCATCCACCCTACAAATATCAGATTTTCTCCTGACTGCAACCACGGGAAGGTGTAGTGACAGTCAGGATTTTAAATGGTCTGGAGGTCTTCCAGACCACTGGAAAAGAACCTGTTTCCATACTCTCTTACATAATATCCAAAGGAAGAAACAATTCTTCACAAGGCACAAAAGTATTTGAACTCTTTTTTAAAAGATAGATAGGCATTGAGGTATTTGGGGTCTTTTATTTAGTTTACACTAACAGATGTTTTGTCAAATTCTCCATTTATATATAATTTCTGATACACCCAGATTTACCCAGTGGCAGATTTCTAATGAATCTGAGTAAGAAAAGGACATTAGCTACTGTTATTCTGGGTAGCACTATGCACACTCCTATGTCACACAATGCTTTCTTAGTCATGTGTCACCTACATGTAGTTTAGGGAAATGCCCTTCCCTGGATTATCTTTCATTTTTCTTTATTCTCATGTCAGTAGAATCGATACTTCCCATTTGCAATCCCCCGTTTGGTGGTTTTTCTCTATTTAGAGTCAGCCTGACTAGCAAAACACCTCATGGAAATCCTGCAGTACTTGGTGCAACTCCATCTTTGTTATTGGTGGCACTCGTGTTTTCAGTACAGCAATCCATGCTCTGTGTGGCAGTCAATACACATCATTACTCATTCTTCAACAAGCATGCCCAGCTCAGCCTCAGTGGAAGAGAAGCTGACACAAGTATCGCAAATATTCCCAGTGATTTTTAAGGGGAGTGCAAAAGGGAGGAGATTTCCCTCACGTGGCTTTGCAGAGGAATTTCTAACCCACGGTGCCTTTAATCAGGATTAGGCGATAGCATCTGAAACACAGGCAGCTGGGGCTCCATTCTCCGCTCTGCTCAGCTGCAAAACTGTGTTGGTGAACTGATAACAGATAAGCACTTAAAAACCTATTGCAAGCACAAACTCCTCTCTTCAGAAGCTTTCTTGGCAAGATGGGGGTGAACCTTGCCCAGTATGCAGGGCAATAGGACTCCCATTACCTACAGAGGTATTAGAAAAGTGTTCCCAGATGAAAGCCTTTATCCAATTTCAATTGTCCACTGAACAACAACAACATTAAGAGCAACATTGTTCCATTTGCTTCTGTGTCAAACAATACAACGACTGTTTGGCATTATATTTTGTTTCTCTGAGTAGCTGAAACTACTGTGGGAGTAGAGAAGTATTTACATCCAGAAAATATGCATTCCTCAAAGCAGATGTTTTTAATTTTAATAACATCAGCCTATAGAAATGAATATCTGAAATATGCTGATCACTGAGTGCATGTTGCTGTTTAGGGGTAATGCTCCAACGTAGTGAGTTTGCAGAAAACATCAGAAGCAACCAGGAGAAATAAATTGCTACTAACTGTGTTACCAAGAGCAATTGTGCATTTCTTTTTTCTTTGAAAGCCACTTTAAATGTCCTCCTGTGCAGAAGAATGACGTTTTCTGCACAGTAGATGTGCCATATTATAGACCCATAGACCCATACTTGAAAAATTGCACATGTAAATTTTTTTGTAGTGCATGCCTTTACTTTTCCACACATGCAGCCCAGATGTGTGCATGCACATATCACACAAAATGGGCATGTACTGTTTTTACAAGCTAGGACATATCTTTATGAATAGCACACAAATGGAGTGAGGGGAAGCTCTTTGTGGAATCCAGGGTACACAGAGCAGAGTCCTTGGGCTCCAGGTAAAAAAAGGTGTATGAATGTGCAGTACTCACTTTTCCCACTATTCTGTCCGTATTGCAGACTGCAGCCTAGTATAGCCGTCCTTGAAGTGACTGAAAAAAGTGCTTGCAGTCCTTTAGTGAAACAGAATGGAGCTCAGTCCAGGCTGCTTTTCTCAGTGGAAAACAGTAAAACCAGCCTGCATTGTGGTCTGCCTCCCTAGGCAAGACTGGTAATGGTAGATAAGCTAGCTTGACTATGTATAATTTTTTTCCACCAACAATAGGCACATGCAAAACTTCAATTCATACAAATAGGTGCCACTCTAATGAAAAGTTGGCTTAAGCAGAACAACTTGTACTGATGAGGTTTGTATTTGTGAGTTTTTGTGATCTTCTTGCCATGGATGTCTTTTGTAGGTGTTGTTACACACAATATTTGGATTGACATACCTGAACTGATTGTTCTACAACATTTCTTAATAAAATCAGGGCTCTGAATCCACTTTCCCATATTGTTAAAAAAAAAAAAAAAAAACAACACACACACAGGGAAAAGAGCAGTGGGACTTCCATTTAGCTGTATGTGAGAAAAAATTCAATTGAAAGGACTTATTTGAAAAGAATATGTTTAACTTCATATGTTGCATCTGCATTCTGCTTTCGTGGCTGTCAGGCTGCAAGTGACCAGTCTCTTAGAGTGCCATGCTGCGTGCATGTGTGTGTGCTGAGATAGGAAAAGCTCAGTGCTGTGAGATATGAGGAGCAAGTGTTTCAAAATCTACACTTCCAAATCACTGCAGCCCAGCAACAGACCAGTGGACCTACCAGCTATTTCTTGATCTCTAGGTGACTTAACCTGGATCTAGGTGCTCAAGGTAAGCAATATCAGGAGTTGTTCATAAGAAAGAATGAAAACAAGGCATATAAACAGATAAAATATGCCTAGCACCTTAGATGTAAATATGCTTGCATTACACGAAACAGTTTGAGGATATATGAATGTTTTTGGGGTTTTTCTTACAGTGGAACATGACTCTGAATAAAACATATTGGGTTTAAATCCTCGAAGTGCAGAACCTGCACTTACTTCAATGAGCATTAGACTCTTCACCACTTGGAAATCCTCCTGCTGAAGTAACTATCTTTATTTTAGCATGTGAATCATACCTAAAAAATAAAAAGTCCCTTCAAAACTAAAGCTGTAGTTTGGCTCTATGGATGCATAAATTATCTCAAACCTTAATAGTATTAGAGTAACTAGAAAGAAAACCGCCTAATCTTATTCTGAGATGGAAGGTGGAGCATTACTTCTGACTAAAAGTTTTGTGTATCAGTAAACTATGAAAGAGTAATGCCAGTTGCAACATAAATAATCAAAGCATATCCGTGCAGTGATCAGATGTTAACTCTTGTGCCAGCACTGCTTCCATGTTAATCTCAGGGAATTTCGTCATTGAACTGAGGGGCACAGGGTTGTATTTCTGTGTTGCAAGGGGGGCTGGGAGGGGGAATATGGGTTATTCTTTTCTATGTAGGTGTCTTTAGATGTACCTGCAAAATACTTGAATCATAAAACCGTTGAATCCTTGTGTTTTGCTGCTAAAGAGAATCCATAAACAGAGATTTATTGTCATATTTCCTTTTTGTGTTGCACTTTTCCACTCCATCATAAAATATTCTCGCTGGTTTATAGCAAAGCAAATATAACAGCTTAGTTCATAAACGCCAAATTATTTTCTGTTACACTCCTTCTTTCAGCCATAATCGAATTAGCTCCGATCTGTGCTGCTGCCGCCGCTCCGAGTCGCGGTGACGAGGCTTATCGAGACCCGGTGTGTGCCGAGGGGCCGATGTGCAGTGACCCAGGTGGACCCGCACCAGCCCGCAGGTCTGTAGCACCCCGTCCAAGCAGTTCTAGCTTTTATTCCTCCTGACGAAGATTTAAAGCGGCTCTGTACAACAGTCAAACAAGTATAATCAGCTGTGGAAAATATAACAAATCATAAGAGCAGTTTAACAGAGAGAGAAGGAGCGGGTGCCGCAGATCAAACCAAGTGCTCGGACTGCCCTGCCTGGGGACAGGCGGGCCGCCTGCCTGGTTCCTGACCCCGTCATGAGGGGGCAAGGCGGAGTTCGGGGAAAATCCCTTCTGCTGGAAAGCTCGTGGCTTCAGAACAGACCTTGCAAAAAACGCCAAAATATATATATATATCAATTTTTAAAAATAAATAAATAACGCATTTAGCCGGGGACATTCGTGTAATTTTTCATTTTTGCTCGACATCGCTCGCTCAGTGCTCCCGCGGGCGGTCCCGCTCAATTCCCAGCCCAGGGAAAGGTGTCTGCGGGGCTGTACGGCACGGGCGGGAGGGGAGAGCGGCCGGGAGCTGGCAACGGGAACTCGCCCCAGCGTGCAGGTAGCCACAAGACAGGCTGTAATTACAAAGCAAACAAGGGTGAAACATTGAATCGGCCTCGCCCGTGGCAAGATCTGCGCTTTTTGCCGCCAATTTGTTTGTGGAGCTCTATTTAAAGGCGCTTGATTGAGGAAATGTTGAAAATAGCAGTTAGGGTTTCCCTAATGAGACCTCTAGAGGAAAGCAGTGGCATTCAGGGGGCTACAGCAGGAGGAGGGGAAGCGCTTAACCCTTTCCAGTCCCTCCAGTCCGGCGGGGCTTCTCACGGGCCGCCCGCCCGTGATGGGCGAGGTGCGATGGGCAGGGACCAGCCCGCCGCCTCCCCGCCGGCCTTTGGCATTTCCAGCACCGGCGGGAAGGCTGCCAGCTGCCCAGCCCGGGCAGTGCTGGGCAGGGCTGAGCATCCTCGGCTGCTCCCGGAGGAGCGGCCCGCGCCCCCGAGCCTGCGCCCCGAGAGGAGAGGAGAGCGGCGTCGGGGGTCTGAGCCCCATCGCCCTTTGATGTACTGGGTCGGATCGCCGTGTGGCTACGGGCTGAGGCTTCAACCCAGTAGCCCAAAGGCGGGCGGGGGAAAAAAAATCAAAACGGCCTTTTGGAGTCCCGAAAAGGCAGGGAACATATTGAACTAACAACGAGATATGTCACACCAACACGCACTGCGCGGGGGTCTGTGACACTCCTTTCCTTCCATCCATCGTTCCCATTTCTGTTGCTGTGTGAGCCTGCCCCGACACTCATTCTCGCAACCTCGCACACGCTACGTGCTCAATTAGCGCCTGTCTGAGCCCCGCATTACACACGAATGAGACCACCGGTAAAAAAAGTCGGTAATATTTCGAAAGGCGCTAATGCCTGTGAGGGAATGTGGATCGCAGTCCTCTTCTGCAGGCTGCTTTCTCAAAGTACTAACACTTGAACAACATGGATATCTCCCCGTTCTCGATTTTATAAATCAACTTTAGCTCCGAACATAGGGGCTTGACTTTGCAATGAGTTGCCTGCAGCCTGTAGGGCCCTGGGATCTTACCCTAGAGCATCTGATCGCCCCTCTTCCCGGTCACCGCACTAGCCTCACACGTGAACCTCAGCCTGTTGATTGTGTGTGTGTATATATATACACAATATATATATATAGTGTGTGTGTATATATATATGTGTGTGTATATATATATATCTGGACGGGGATCAAAATGAACTTTTAGGCAATACCTGATAAAAAGTGAGCATTGTCTCTCCCTAGAGGAAAGAAAAGGTGCGCTGCAGAAAAAGAAAGTGTTGACTTAGTAAAATAAGTTCTGCAGTTCTGCAGGGTGATATAAAGTATTTATTTTTGTTGTCGCATTTACACCCACTCTTTTTGGCCGCGGCTCCGTCCCTCCAGGTCTGGGAAGGTATATGACACTCACTTCTCCATTTTCTGTCTTCTTAACTTTCCTGAAAAGAAGAATAAATAATTTTTTCCATCTAAAGCGCAGCAAATAAACATTCTGTGTACCCACAGATAGGTTGTATCATCTGTATGAACAAATTACGGTACACGGCCTTGCATTTCTAGTAAAATCTCCTGTATTCTGTTTGCATTATGCCATTTCTGCTTGTAATTATTTTATTTTAATTTTATGTCACTTTTAACACAAGCCAGACCGGTTTTCCCTCCGTGTTTTGTACACAACGCTCTCTTTCTCGATAAGATGTTCTCTCCTATCTTTTCGCTTTTTTCTTTTAAAAAATGTTTATACTTCCCCACGAGCAATTCTCCAATATTTCACTCTTGCATTTTAAGGACTTGTCCCTGTCTTGCTTTATTTGTTTGTGTGAAATTTAGTTTGAAAGGAGATCAGAGAGAGCAGGAGGGGTTTGTAATAAGAGAATGACCAAATGACCTAAAGGCTGATTATATGTCATTAACTGGAGACTTGGTGTATCCAAATTACCAAAAAGACCTCACTCAGCCAGATCAATTACACCGAGATACGCAATAGGAATTGCGGTACGGGCTGATGCTTGCAACAAGTGTGCAGACGACTTTTGTAGGACCCAGTTGCTGAATTTTCGGACGAGCCCGTGTACTGCAGCCGACCCCAGGCAAGCGGGAGCTGGGTGCAGTGCAGAAGGTATACGGGGCAGCGGACACCGGCAGGACGACACCGACATTTTGGGGCGTGTAGTTAGGGCCAAATTGCAGCTAATTTTCACTGCTCCAGAGGGATTTTTCTCTTAAGCCAAGCGAGGTTACCTTTGATCTATGAAGGCTTCTTAAACCCTAGCCTCGTTAAATGGAGACTTTCCATGAAGAATGACAATAGAAGTGTTGATTTTTGTTAACCTAAATACTAAACGATGCCAGCCTAACCTTCTTCTTCCTCCACCGTCTGAACTTCAGATGTTGGAAGACAAAATATTCGTTAATGAAGGCAATTACATTGGCAAGCTATTTCATCAGCGTCGAGCTCAAGAGCAATTTAAGATATTCTTTCCCGGGAATACAAACAAATATTATGTGGAAAAACAGCATGTTTGTCTGTATGCTTGTGTGTGTTTATACATGAGTGCATGTATAGGAGATGCATATAGCAATTCCAATAAATAGAGACACACTGTGTTCACTGCAGAATTTTGTAAGGTCTTTATTACCGTTCTTCTGACAAAGAAGGGCTTTTGGTTGGAAATTGTTATGTTTTTCTTTTCTTTCCCTGATTCCTGTCCAGGGTCTAAATGCAACTCTCGATGCTCAGTCACAAATATAAGCAATCCTCGAATAATTGCTTGCACATGCAGTGTTAAAACGCATAGGGTCCCCTGCTTACTGCCAATCATTGCCACTTACGAAATGGTCAGTGTCTTGGGTTTTTCTCATCCCTGATCTTTTTTCTTTTTTCTTTTTTTCTTTTTTTTTTCTATTTTTTCTTTTCTGTTCTTTTTTTTGATACACAACGACTGCGAGATTATCATGCCTGAAATATGTGGGGGCTCATTACCGATAATAGTAACGTAAACCAGGGTTCTTCCACTTCCAAGGGCAGCGATTAATTCGGGCCTGCTGGGCCCGATCCCGCCCTCTGCCCTGGGCGTTGAAATACAGGTTGTGTGAGCACAAGAGAGGGTGCAAGCCAGGCCCATTAGGCATAAGTCCTTTTCATTAACCCGCACTGACAGGTTGACCTCCAAATCATATTTCTCCGTGCCTCTTTTCAAAAATCCCTTTTCTTGCGTGTTTATGTTCTTTCACGAACTCCTAAGGGATGGCCCAGATACAGGATGCGTCTCATCCCTGGGACACGGGATGCTCCAGCATCCCCAAATCCATCCGAGAATGATACCCCTTTCTGATGCGTTTGGTCCCGGGTCAATGACACCATGCACTCAATAAATTCAATCCCTTCTCGGCTTTTCAAGCCGTGTACCGGCCGGTTGAGCGGTGTGGTGGGCAGCCGGGAGAAAGAATCGGCAACCTGGTACTTAGGGAGCTGCGGGAAGGAGAGACGCACAGGGGCTGCCTCGAAAGCAAAGGACGGGATGTCTTTGGGGTACTTTCGTGTGTCTGATTATTTCTTTGCCTTAATGAAAATTATGGAGGGAGATCCCGGCTCTGCTGCACGGAGCAGTGATGGGTACGTCTGGCGCCCGTTCCGGGCACCTCAGTGGTGACTGCGGCTCCCGTCGCTGCCCTGTCCTCATGATCGTCCCAGCTATTTCGGACGCTCCTCAAAAAGAAGGTGCGTTAAAGAGGAGGATGAGCGGGCTCACTGCCCAGGCACCGGTGAGGCGCCCCTCTGCCCCTGGCCTGCTCCTCACAGGGCCTGGCCATTCCCAATCAGCCAGCCCGGGAGACCCCAGCAGATGTGGGTTTCCGACCACCCAGCGTCGGCATCTCTTCCCCGTTTCCATACGGTTTTCCCCGACTGATTCGGAGAAATTAGCTTAATTTGCAATTTAGCTTAATTCACACAAGCCCGGGAGGAGGGGGGAGCACAGCTCCATTGTTCTGCTATCCCAGCTCCCACCCTACTGCTGGCCCGGAGGAGAGAAGTGACCTGGCGATAAGCGGCCCGGCGGCGACTGAGCGCCGGGGCAGGGCGGCGGGTGGCCCCGGCGGCGCTGAGCGGGCGCCCGGCCCGCCGCCCCCCGCCGAGGGTTCGGCCCCGCTCCCCGGGCACCCACCGGGGGGCAAGGGAGGCCCCTTCCTCCCGCTCGGCCCCGCGGAGGGCTGCGGGGCTGGACAGGCAACGACTGCAGGGCACGACCTAACGATACAGTCCCACACACCGACTCCCGAAAAAATAAAATAAAATTTAAAAAGCGGGTAGAGGAAGAGAGAACCAGCCTCGGCACAGTCTCCAACAGAACTTCTTTATTATAGCAATCTAGGAGAGTCCTGTTTGGCAGCAGAATCCAAATAAATCGCCGCCTAACAAGCAACTATTTTGGCAGGGAAATAAAATGACATCAGACTAGGGTTTTTTTTTTCTTTTCTGTTTTTTTTTTCTTGGGTTTTTTTGTGTTTTTTTTTTTTTACCATATGATTTGTACACAAAAAATCTAATCAAATCAATAAGTGTAAGATTGGCAAAATGATGGTGCCTTTTAGTCGGCTTTGAGCATAGTATTGGGAAAGGTACTTTGAGCTTTAGCGTTTTTCAATGCGTGGATCAAACAGAAAAGGGTACAGCCCATGATCGGAAATCCTGAGTATTTAAAAGCTGAGGGAGGACAAGAGAGTTGCATTTGCTCTAAAACTGGCTTTATAAAACCCATAAATAACTGCTGGGGTAAGAGGAAAAGATATCTACATCTATATATATATATAAGAGATCTTTCTGGGTGCTATCTAGAGATCCTCTTTCTCCAAAGTTAATTAAGCAATCATGATGTTAGCTTTGGAGACTGGTGTTCTGGTCGATATCTCCTGTATATATTATTACTTTTTCTCTGTCTCACGTTTTCCGTTTTCTTCATCATTGTAGATGCTACCAGAGCGACCGTAGTGTTTTGTCACAGAGACTGTCCCAGTTGCAGTCTAACCCGCAATGTATCGGAAAGCTCGTACACAAACAGGGAGAGTGTAAAGAAGCACTCTGCTTTGCAAGCCAATATAACTTTCCGGCCTTGACAATATCCACTTCTTCCCATCAAGAATATATCGCAGGAAAACAAAGCTGGAGAACCGCTGTAGAAACTGGGTGGATTTCCAGGCTGCGCCCTGCAGACATCTCATGCCGAGCGGCAGGGGCACGCTGCTTGAGTGCTCCAGGGCTCTGCCTGCACTGTCTACCCACGGCCTTCCTGACATTTAAAAATCCACACTGCAGGAGCATCCTTTCCTTGGGATAACACAATATATACACGTGTGCTTGTGCATATATAGATACAGATATCCATCAGCTGGTTACAAGCTTTTGTGTGTGCGTATAAGATATATGTGTATATACATCAATTCTACATCTGGATTAGTTTTTCACTTTCGTACTCAGTTTACACCCAGACGCTCACGCATATGTGTATATGCTTATAAAAACCTACGCCTGCATGTCTGTGCTCCGTGCACGTCTCCTCTCTAGGTCCGACTCAGCACTCCCCGTCCTGCCGAACCGCGGGGCAGGCACTCTTCTTCGCCTTTAGTATTATCCCGCCGAAGCCAGCTCCCGGGTACAGCAGCAGGCTGCTCCTTGGCGGGCGGCCTCACCCTCGGAGACCGTCCCCTTCCTGCAGGGCATTCTCCGCCGAGAGCCGACAGGCTCACTCGCAAAGCCCCCGGGTCCCAACAAGCCGCCGGTACCGTCGGCAGCCCGCTCCACCCTCTCCACCGCCCGACCTCAGCCTGCCTCCTCTCCCCGGCACTGAGCTGATTTTCGCCCTCTTCCCACCACCCAGCGCTTCCCCCGAGGTACTCCCACCGCGTCTGCAGAGGGGCCGGAGAGCGCATTAAGCTGCTGCAGAAATTGGACCACAGTTCTTGCTGCCTTCTTTCGCAGACTACTCCATCTCTATCTTTCTCTTCCTTTAATTTATGACCTCTCAGCTCCTGTTGACACAGTTTTCCACACTGCCTATATTGTAGAACTGCATTACAATATACAACGAATCAGCCTAGGCGTCAGCCAGCACGAATAAGGGTGGGTATTTGGTATTTCGCAGCTATTTAGTAATGCTCGGCTCCATTTGAGGATGACAACAAATGCACCTCGCCACCGAGTTATCCATGAGTTATAGCCTGAGATCAATTTTTCGTTTGTAATATCTTCAATCTTATTAAAACAAAGCATCTAAATAGCTACAGGATATTTCCTCCTTGGCCTGGCCGTTAAGCAAACATTTAACAACTCCCTTTCGATAACTAAACCTGCTTTCCGCAGATGCTGTGGGTTTTGTTTTTTTTTTTTTTTTTTTTTTTATAGCAGAAGCAGGAATGCTGAGAAATATTTATACATTTGTTAGTAAAAGCTAGAAAATTAGCTCGGAACATGCTGTAAAAGATATTCGGTTACTTACCGATCATACCAGTTCAAGAAGCATGAAACCGACTTCAGGCGCGTGAGTCACTCGGGTGAACGCTGGTGGAGGTGCATAGGCGCAGGCAGTAAGCTGGAAAACAACCAGTTAGAGTCGAATTTATTGTTAATGTCTGAAAACAATTCTTTCAAAACCATCCCCGTCCAAGCCCCGAGTGCTCTTCTCCCTCAGTCAGTCAGTGGGCGCGCAGCCGGAGCCAGCCCATGCTAGCCCGGGTCGCAAGCCGGGTGACCGGCAAGGCAGAGCAGCTTCGCCTCCCTCCTCACGGAAACTAGTGATCCCGTGGTGTGTATTGACCAGCAATACGAGTACAAGCCGGAGCAATGCGGGGGCATGCCTGGCGCAATCGGGCATCGATGAAGTGCCCTCCGAAGCCGGTTTTATTTGTTCCTCCACCGGACTGGCACAAAGCACTTTGCCAAAGCAACCTCAGAGCCTATCAAGCTCTCACACAGACTTTTGTCAAGAAACTTCTTGGATCCATACTGTACCTGGTTTGAGATTATCCGATATTTAAGTTTTAATGAGTTTGTAGGGGGGGTTTTGTTGTTTGCGTTTTTTTCAATTTTTTTAAATGCAGATTTTACTGTAAGGCATCTGCTAAACACTTGCATTAACCTCTGCCTCCATGATAATTTTTCCCCCCTTGTTTTAATTACATTAGGGATGCGGAGGGGCAGCCAATCCTAAAAGAGGAGCTCGGCAATTAGCAGAGCGAACATCAAAAAGTTTTATTGCGGAGGGCGG